>CM069233.1:14550664-15140876 GCA_035582765.1 Acer negundo
GTTGTTTTAGGTGGACTACTGGTTTCACTTATGTACTTTCTTCATTTTTGAATAAAGTTTCAGTTTCCAGTTAAAAAAAATAATAGCATGCCAAATAAGGGTACTGTTCCAAGCATACAGTCAAAAACACGAACATACACATCACCTTTCTTACGCCTAATATTAAAGCCCGATACAATTTCCATATGCCATTAAAAGAATTGTAGCAGACAGTATTGAAAAGTCAATCACAAAATTAAGATCCTGATTAGAATTAAATGAGAATATTGGTCTTACTTTCAATCACAAGATTCGAGAACAAAGGAAATTCTTCTTCCAGTCCAATCACAAATATCTTCTGAGTTCGACAGTAATCAAGAATAAGTTCCTTCCAAAGCTGTACCTGTTTCTCTCGGGTCTCCCTCACTGGCTGCAAACTGAAAATGAAAATAAATGTCCAAACAAATAAATTTGGTGAATGAGAACAAAAATAGTTGGAATGTAAATACTGTATTTACTTATTTAATTAGGAATTCTTTTTACTTGGTCTCCACTATTATGTGGTCCCCACTATTCCTGTTCACTACTCTTGTATATCTCTATATATTCCTCCATTGAGAGAAGAATAAATCATCACAATATTAAACCCAAAAATTCTAATTGGTATCAAAGCAAAAAAAGAAAAAAAAAAAAAAAGGAAATTTTTTCTGCTACCCCTTTTCTTTTCCTAACCTTCATTAGAAGATCTACTGCCACCGCTGCCACACCTTGCAAGAGCAAACTACGCTCTCCCCTTGTGTGGCCAGACAGCCTCTCTTCTGTACCAAAATCTTACCCTAGTCGCACCATCTTTCAATCACATGGCTGCTAAAAGTCCATATGTGGTTGATACTAAGGTTGCCCTAACCAAGGCTTCTCCATCTTTTGCTTCTCATGTCTCTCGAGTGTCTCCTCAAGAAGGTAATTCTGGTTTGGTTTTACTTTCTTCTACTAACAACACTTGGGTTATTGATTCAGGAACTACTGATCATATGACTAGTAATGCCTCTCTAATTACTTCTCTAATGCCATCACCTGTTAAGTCTGTTCAAGTTGCTAATGGGACTCCCATGCCGATTACTGGGGGCGGGAATGTCTCACTCTCACCTACCTTTTCCATGTCGTCTGTCTTACTTGCTCCTAATCTCTCTAATAATATTCTCTCTATTAGCCAAATTACCAAACATCTTAATTGTTCAGTAACATTTTATCCTACCCACCGTGTGTTTCAGGACAATCTCACGAAGAAGAAGATTGGTACTGGTATAGAGAGAGAGGAGGTCTGTATTACTAGGAAGAGGCCAGAGCATTGGAATCTGAGTCTAGTCGAAGATTACAAGTAAGGAAAGAAACACTTGACAGAGAGAAAATTCTTTTATGGCATTATCGTTTAGGGCACTCATCTTTTGCCTATTTAGAACGATTATGTCCTCATTTTTTTTACAATATTCCTACTTCTAGTTTAAAGTGTGAACAATGCATTTATGCTAAAAATCATCGTGTTCCTTTTAAAATAAGTTTCATTAAAAGTCCAATTCCTTTTTCATGTGTTTATCCTGATGTTTGGGGTCCTTTTTCTACTCCTTCTACTTCAGGTCATAAATACTTGGTCTTTTATTGATGATTGTATTAGGGTGAGTTGGATATATTTGATGAAATCTAAAAGTGATGTTATACATATTATTCCTCAATTTTACCAAATGATTGTCACACAAGTTCATACTCCGGTTAAGGTGTTTCATTCTGACAACAGTCATGAGTTTGTGAATCAACCTCTGGCTGATTTCTTTAAACAACATGGCATCCTCCATCAAACAACGTGTCTACACACCACAACAGAATGGCATGGCAGAACGTAAAAACCGACATCTCCTTGGGGTGGCTCAGGCTTCATGTTTTACTATGCATGTTCCTAAACGTTTTTGGGTTGATGCTGTCATGACTGCTGTCTATCTTATCAACCGAATGCCTACCCATGTCATTGACTATCAAACTCTTGAGGATGTTGTCACGTTTTTCACTATATCCCTTCAGCTCTTAACATTTGCCCTAAGGTTTTTGGTTGTCTGTGTTATGTTTATATACACCCACTTTATAGGGAAAAACTTGATTCTTGTGCTTTAAAATGTGTGTTTTTGGGTTACTCAAATTCTCAAAAAGGTTTTAAATGTTTTCATCCTCCTACGGGTAAATACCATGTGATGTGACTATGGATGTTCAGTTCTGTGAGCAGGGGGACATTAGTAGTAAGGAAGAGGAACGACTATGGTTGAAAGAAAAAAGAGTGGATTTCGAGGTTAGGGGGGTGGTGGAATTCAACTATTTTAGGTGAGGGGGAGTCTTTAGATGCTCCTGATCCTGTGGAGCTTGAATCTAGTGATAGTAAGAGGCCAACTTGGCTGAATGATTCAGCTATTTTAGGTGAAGGGAAGTCTTTAGATGCTTCTGATCCCGTGGAGGCTGAATCTAGTAAGGGTGAGAGGCCAGCTCGGTTGTTTCAAAAATGTTACACAAAACGAAATAAGGATGGGGGGATTCAACTATTTTAGGTGAGGGGGAGTCTTTAAATGCTCCTGATCCTGTGGAGCTTGAATCTAGTGATAGTGAGAGGCCAACTCGGCTAAATGATTCAGCTATTTTAGGTGAAGGAGAGTCTTTAGATGCTTCTGATCCCGTGGAGGCTGAATCTAGTAAAGGTGAGAGGCCAGCTCGGTTGTTTAAAAAATGTTACACAAAACGGAATAAGGATGTTACTCTTGTGCCTCCTCTTGACTCCAGTACTTTACTTAATGATACTACCATGCCATCGGATGAGTCTTCCGTGATTGAACTTGAGGTACAGACTTCTTCTAAGGTACATAATTCTTCCCCTATAATTCCCACTTCAAATGTTATTTTGGATTCTAACCTCACATATTTAGAAAATATTACGGGTAAGAGATATCCTCTTCGTGACCGCAAAGAGCCTGATAGGTTGGGTTTTTCCAAATCATCTTCTAATGTTGTTTATCCTATTTCTGACGTTATCTCTTATCATCGGTTGTCTAAGTCTCACCTAGCTTTTGCCCTTCAGTTATCTTCCGTGTCTATTCCTAGTCATTTTCAGGAAGCTCTTGGAGATCCCAAATGGAAGTCTACTATGGTTGAGGAAATGAAAGCTCTTCAGAAGAATTCTACTTGGAAAATGGTTGAGTTACCTCTGAATAAGAAGACAGTGGGATGTAAATGAGTGTTTACAGTAAAGTACAAGTCAGATGGGACAATTGACAGATACAAGGCCAGATTGATTGCCAAAGGTTACACTCAGACATATGGGATTGACTATCAAGAGACCTTTGCTCCTGTGGTCAAAATGAATACTTTTAGAGTTATACTTTCTCTTGCAGTTAATCTAGACTAGCCATTACGGCAGTTTGATATGAAGAATGCCTTTCTTCATGGTGATTTGATAGAGGAAGTGTATATGGATCCTCCTCCAAGATTTACACCAAAGGAAGCAAAGGTATGCAAGTTGAAGAAGGCGTTATATAGTTTGAAACAATCACCGAGAGCTTGGTTTGATAGGTTGAGCTACTCAATGAAGGAGTATGGTATTAAGCAAGCTTTGGCAAATCACACTCTGTTCTATAAAAGAGATGGTGATGATATTACTTTGCTTATTGTTTATGTTAATGACATGATTGTTACAGGTAGTAACATAAGTGAGATAGAAAAGCTTCATTGTCGTTTGGCTAAGGAGTTCGAGATGAAGGATTTGAGGGCTCTAAAATACTTCTTGGGCATTGAAGTATCTCGATCCAAGCAAGGAATTTTTCTCTCCCAACGGAAGTATGTCCTAGACCTCTTGGTTGAAACTAGTAACTCAGCTTGCGAACCTGTGGATACTCCTATTGAGGTGAACCACGGTCTGACTATCTATCCCGATCAAGTTCCAACGAACAAAGAGAGATATCAAAGGTTAGTAGGGAAGTTGATCCATCTAACTCATACTAGACCTAACATATCATATGTAGTTAGTGCCGTGAGTCAATTCATGCATAATCCGAGTGACCGACACATGGGTGCTGTGAAACGTATCTTAACATATCTGAAGTCCTCTCCAGGTAAAGGTATTATGTTCTCCAAGCATGGACACCTAGATATTATGGATATACTGACTCTGACTTTGCTGGATCCAAATTGGACAGAAAGCCTACTTCAAGGTATGTGTCATCTGTGGGAGGTAATTTGGTGACTTGGAGAAGTAAGAAACAGAATGTGGTTCCTCTGTCCAGTGCGGAAGCTGAATATCATGCTCTTCATCATGCTACTACAGAGCTTACTTGGTTACGTATTCTCTTAGGAGAACTCAGTTCAGAAACCTATGGTGCTCTTTCATGATAACACGGCTACCATTGAGATAGCTAATAATCCGGTGCAGCACGATCGAACCAAGCATGTTGAACCTGACAGGAATTACATCAAGGATAATCTAAATTCTGGAGTAATATAGGTTCCTTACATTAAGAGTGCGGATCAACTAGCTGATGTGATGACTCATGCTATTACCAGTGTTCCTTTCTATACATTCCTATCCAAGTTGGGCATGTGTGATATCTATGCACCAACTTGAAGGTGAGAGTTGGAATGTAAATATTGTATTTACTTATTTAGTTAGGAATTCTTTTTACTTGGACTCCACTCTTATGTGGTCCCTACTATTCTTGTTCACTACTCTTGTATATCTCTATATATTCCTCCATTGAAAGAAGAATAAATCATCACAATATTAAACCCTAAAATTCTACTAAAATAAATAAATGAAGGAAAAAGCCTCTAAAAAACAATAAAAAGATCAATCAAGGAAACCATAATGGAAAAGAAAAGACCCAAAACAAGAGATATTGACAGCCAGAGTATCAGTTACCATAATTTACACAATGAGTATCAGTTACCATAATTTACACAATAAAAATCCAGAACTTGGAAAAGACAATTTACAACAGTTCTGCCCAACTTCTTGTCAACCCATAAGTTTTGTAGATATTTTGATTATTATTATTATTTTTTTTTTATTTGTAAGGTTTGTTGCATAATACAAATCAAAACCAATAACGAAGTCAAGACAAGTAATTTTACAATATGTTTTTACTTGTATCCAATTAATTTGGCATTGCTACCAGTAACAGCACAATCTATTTGGGAATACCAAAAATGCTCAGCAACACAGTATTGTGTCAACAGCTTAATCTTGAATAAGTATTTGCCACTTTGGATTATAAAAACAAATATAGCACCAAGTTTGGAATTCTTGTTGAATGTTCAGCATAACCAGAAAGTAATTACTAAAATACAAATGAATACAAAGTTATGAGAAAAGAAAAAATACGTGAAGTAAGGAGGGTAATTGAAGAATGCTGGAAGCTTGAAATCTCCCAATCTCTGCATCTCTTTAGAGCTTCGTCTACTATGATTGCTACTCTATCATCAATAAAAACAAACAAACAAACAACTTAGCATCAAATTAGAACACAAGAAATAATACTTTCCAATACAATAAGAACCTCAGCAATTTTAAATTTCAAGAATCCCCAATTGTTTTAACATTTTGATGCTTCATTGAAATCCTACCCAATACAATTAAAATTTTGCTTGGAAGAACAAAGTTAAATCTATTAATCATTAAAGGAAGACTGGATAAATGAATCTGAACAGTACAAACTTGCTCACAACTTCCCGTAATTAACAAGTAGCCCACAACTTCCCAAACTTACAACAGTACACCGACAACCACCCACGGTCAAACTCACCTTAAATCGTCGTCGTCGCCGAGCCCAGTTTTCTTATCCGGCTCACTGCCGACGCCGATCTAGTCGCCGACCGTTTAGACCAACCCCGAAGCAGTCCTTGCTCGTCGACACCACCGCAAAACCTCTCGCGGTCCCTGCTGGTCGAACTCTCCTTTGTGCACGCTGGACCCTCTTGCTTCGTCAGTAACCGACTCTCTACTTGCTCATTTTAGGCACTGTTCAGCTGTTCGTCGACGGCACATCCACAAGCAAGAGTATTCCGGTTCAAATCTATGTGGAAATCGACAAATCTAACAATCCAAATTATGCAAATATTCTTTATAACCTTAGCCTTGTTTCATATTTTGTTTACAACCGTCTTTTAATATTTTAAGAGATTTTCTCACGGCAATCCAATTTTCCTTTAGGACTCGTTTGTTTGCCGTATTGTATTGTATTTTTTTTTTATTTTTAAGTATCTTTATTATATTGCATCGTATTAAATAATTAAAATATATTAAAATAATATAATACAGTGTTTGGTAATATTTGATATAAGCACTGTATTGTATTATTTTAATATATTTTAATTACCTAATACAATAAATACCGTATTAATTAATACATTATATTTTATGGTATTATGTTATATTTTATTAGAAAAAACTTTTTTTTTTGGATGAATATGAAATATTGATAAAATATGTATTATGTTGTTAATATATTTTTTTTATAATTTCAAAATACTTAGAAAAATTTTATTTAAATTTTTTGTTTCAATTAAAATAAATATTTATTAATTTTTTATATAAAAATATTTATTAATTTATTCATGGTAAGGATATTTAAAATTAATTATTAAATATTTTTTTAAAAATATTATATTTTATAATATAATATAATAAACTACAATAAAGTCATATAGAAATAACCTAATATGATATAATACAGTTAGACCTAGCAATGTGTTGTGTTATTGCGAATTCATGTCGTTTTGTGTTTGGATCGTGTTAAATTGCTTCACCCGAACCCGACCCGTCAGCTTATTAGGTTGAAATATACAAACCCGAAACCATTTGTTAAATTAATGGGTAACCCGATCCGACCCCTTTACAAAATATTATATTTGAGATTTATTAAAAAGTTGAAAATAAATAGCGCTGAATCATGATCAAATTCATACAATAATATTGTGAAATAATTGATTTATAGTTTTTGAGTTTTTGATTTGGAAATTTTTCCTCTTTCAAAAAAAGAAAAAAAATTAGAAAATTTTAAAAAATTAATTTATAGAATATATTCTAACCATAATAATATATATTTATATATATATATATATTCCATAATGTGACTATGCAAAGATTTTTTTAATAACTTTTATAAAGACATTAAAAAAATTCTTTATATTAATGGGTTATCAAATTAACGGTTTTTTTAAGGGTGAACCCAAAACCAACCAATTTTATTTCGTGTCTTAATGAGTTGATTCATTAACAACTCGATTCGATAAACTTGACCCACCAACCGCTATTTTCGAATGAGTTTGGGCCGTGTTAATGGATCGTGTAAAATTTTACCAGGTCTAAATACAATGTGCATCACCAAACACATGTTTGTATTAATGATAATGCAGTCCAATATAATACAATTCAATCCAATACAATCAAATACGGTGTGCCAAACGAGCCATTAGGGGCTTCGGTACAAGGACAGGACATGACAGTCGATGTCTGGAATTGAACTATTAATTGTAGTGTTATGCTTTTAATATGAGGACAAGACAAGACAAGAGGTTCAAATGACCAGAATATCCACATTATATATATAATATTATAATTATATATATTATAATATATTTTTAATATATTATATATTATTATATAAATATTATGTATAATATTATACATTATAGACTAATTGGCACTGATACCCCCTAAACTCTTCAAAAACTTACACCTTGCCTACTATACTTTTTTTTCGGTATTAAACCTCCCGAACTATCATAAATTTGCAATAGCTAACGAAAACCTAACGGAACTCAGATTCCGTCTAGGGAACATTGCACTCTATTACCCTTATTATATGCATAATTGCATTAAAACGAAATAATATAATAAAAACATCCATATACCCTTCTGACTAGTTGATTTAGTTTGTAATCCAATACAAATTTGATATGTGTCATCAAATTTTAAATTAAAAAATTAAAATAATGGTTAACAATAATATAATTCTGATTTTTTTATGAAAAAAATAAAATCTTTACAAAATAATAATAATAATACAAATTAAACCAAAAAAATAAAAAATAATAACATCATCAATCTTTACAATCCCAAATTCATAAAAAAAAATTAAGGGATTCCCCTTCTCTTTCCTTCAATTTATCAGCAAACAAACAAAACAAAAGAAGAACATTGATGGATCTTCAGATCTTCATCAATGGAGAAACACAGGTGGAACTGCATCAAAGTCGTCACCACCAAACGGCCAAACATAAGCCCAACACCACCACCCAAACACGAAATCGCACTAGTCAAACCACCACAAAATCCAAACACGAAATTGAAAAAATCGCACCACTATTAAACCCGAAATCGCACCAATCAAGCACCACCAAACCCAAACACAAAATCACATGAAATAGGAGAGAAATAAGGCAGAGAGAAGATGGATCGAGATCAAAAATGGAAGAGATTGATGGTGATGGATTCGCGAAGAGAGAGAGAGAGAAAGAGAGAGAGAGAGAGAGAGCGATGAAGGAGATCGAGCAGCGGTTGGAATCACATCTGTAGTGACGACATGGCGGCGGCTGAAGAGATCTAGTGCGAAGAGAAGAGAAGACGCGGGGGTGGAAGATGACAATGAAGATGCGGCAGCTGTGGAAGATGAAGATGAAGATGCGGCGGCGGAAGATGCAGATGAAGACGCGGCGGCTGAAGGAGATGAAGACGCGGCTTTTGAATAGTGGTGGTGGCGGCTTGAGTTTGGGTGTTGGTGTTGGTGTTGGTGGAAGATGATGATGATGACTTGAGTGTGGTGGTGGTTGACTAGTGGTGATGACTGATGATGATGATGAGTGTGGTGGATATGGTTTTTGTTTTGTTTTTTTGCTGATAATACTTTGTATTATTATTATTATTATTATTATTTTTAATTGAAATCAATCTATTTAAAAATTGCTTTTTTTATTTGAATTTATTTTGTTTTTGGAGTTGATTGAAGAAGATGAGATTTGTTGATTTTATTTTTGTGATTTCCTTTTGGAATTGATTGAAGAAGAAGGAAGAAGATATGAATTATTGAATGAGATTTGTGGATTTTTTTTAATTGATTTGTGATTTTTTTTGTTGGAATTATTGAATTATTAAAGAAGATATGATATGATCTCCACCGTCCATGGTGATTGATGGATGGTGGAGATCAATCTTTCTTTTTTCAAAAAAATCTATTTATTGAAATAAATTAAAATTTTTAATTATATTCTTTAAAAAAATATATATTTATTTTCCTTTTAAAAAAAAGTATTAGGGCAAACCTTAGGGGAGGTTGGTGTAATTAGTTCTTGTCATGTGAGGTGCACGTGACTTGAAAACAGACGGAATGTGGCTTCCGTTGCCATTCTGTTAGCTTTTGCAAATTTCCAAGAGTTTAGGGGGTTTAGTGCTGAAAAAAAAAGTTTAGGAGGCAATGTGTAGATTTTTGAAGAGTTCAGAGAGCATTTGTGCCAATTAGCCTACATTATATTATATTAATATATATATTATATTATATAATTATATATAATAAAAATATATTATATAATATATATTATAATAATATATATATTATACACTTTGAGTCAAAATATGTAAATCTAATGGTCTGCATTCTTCGTCATGATATATTTTATGTGAAGATGAACGGACAATAGAAAAATTGTTTATATATATATATATATATATATATAAATGATATGTTAAATATTACATATAGGATACAATACAATATAATATAATATATAATATTATTATATGTTATTATGATATGTATTATATATACAATATTATATATATATAAAATATATATTATTATATATGTAATAATATTTAATATATATTTAATATATTATTATCTAACATGTTGGTAATTTTATGAAAATTTAAAGGGTAAAGTAGTCTTTTTGTAGTTGTCCTATGTCATGGGAGAACCTTGTCCTAAGGTCTTGGGTGGGACAAAATTTGGTGTTTTTTATCTCACCTTGTTTCGTTTGGTCACATGTTAAAGACGCGCAAATAGGGTTGCATATTTTCCTCCAGATCCCCATTTTCCTGTGTCTCCATCCCCATTTGAGAAAAAAATTTTAGGAGAAAATGGGGAAATGGGTGGAGATGGGGATAGGGAGACCCTCCCCCATCCCCATTGCCCCACTAATATATTGAAATGGGGATAGGGAAGAGTAGAGGTCCCCCCATCCCCATTTTCCCATTTCTCCAAAAAAATATATATCCAAAAACATTATAAATCTAATTATATATATTTTTTATTTTTTTATTATTTGAAAACATAACTATATAAACCTCATTTACACTAATGGATTATTGAAATACTTTATTTTGTAATGGATTTTCTTTTATATTTGTAATGCATTAATGGATTTTATTTTGTATTCGTGATGGAATTTTTTTATTTTTATTTTTTATTTTTTATTTTTAGGGGAAACAGAAAAACGAGAAAAAATTGGGAAAATGGGGACCCGGGGTTGGGGATGGAGGTACCTCCCCTCAAAATTCCCATCCCCATTTTCCCCAAATGGGGAAATTGTGGGGGGAAGGGTCTGGGAAGTGGGGATGGGGATGGGGATGAGGGGACCTATATCCATCCCCATTTCCCCAATGTCCAACCCTATGCGCAAAACATGGGACAAGATGAAATTGTCCCATGTTGTTCCTTCTCGTCTCACATACTAAACACACCCTTTAACTTCTTTCAAGTCACTTCATTCTAAAAACATAAATAAATAAATCGCCCTTTATATCTTTGACATTGATTTTTGGATAAACTTAGCTAACAACCACTGGCTGATCGATGCCTAGATCAATCAACAAGGTGTGATTTTGATAGTGCTTTTGCTATGCATGCAAGTTGATTCGATAAATAGTAAATGTAAAAAACTGATAAGAAATAATAGAGACACCAGGATTTTTACATGGAAAATCCTAAACGGAGAAAAACCATGGTCGCCTTGACTACAGAGAAAGAGAAATCTTTACTATGAAAGAATGATTACAGTTTACAAGTGATGTATTGCTTGTGGTGCCTCACTTTTTCTTTGTTTGATACATGTGTTTATATATGGGTTAGAGTGCTGCCCTAACCCTTGGCGTGCAAGCAAAGATTATTATTATGTGAGATCTTAGGAGGATTGTATTGATAGTATCCATTTCTACACTTGGTGCAACCCTCATTTCCTATTGTTTTCGCTCGTTTCTTTGGGTATTATTGTTATTTACTATGTTTTGTGAGCTTTGTGTAGGTAATAAACCATAAATAAGGTGTTAGAACCTTTTTGAAGAGTTCTGAAGGTTAAAAGGGTTGAAATTGTAAAGGCTTGTGTAGAACATCCAACATTCACGGGTCCTATCTCCCTCCTCATGTTAAACCACGTTAAGATCCATATATATTCGGAAAGCCCTCGATGTCTAGTTTCTAACGGTTTTTATGGATTGCGATGTCAAGGTTTCTAGAGGAAGTTATGGTCATTTTAGTAACTAGTGCGTAGAGCTAAAAATCTTCCCAAGAGGGAAAAGCGACCTAAAAACGACCTAGGAAGTAGGTCACATCCAAGTCGTTTTCTTTTCTGCCAAAACTCAAGTTAGGTCGCTTTTCAAGTCGCTTTTTGCCAAGAATTCAGTAAATTATCCCTTTGCCCTCACCTTATTTCCTTCCCATATATAAACCTTCCTTAATTTTCAAACAACCACTCTCTACCCAAAGAATACTCACCAAGATTCCATTTTTACTCATCTCTCATACATCACCAAACCCACATCTTTATACATCCTTCCATACATCCACCACATAGAACCTTCAAATCCATCATCATCTCATGTTTTTGGACTGTAAGGTTCTCATCTATTGATTGGCTTATTTCGTGGACAAACCACATATTAGGGTTGATGTAAGGGTAGCAAAGGTGATAGGTGATCAAGTTCTAAAGGCCTTCTTAAGACCTCAAGAGTGACAAGCACGCTAAAGGTATATATCTTGTGCTGAGTTTTCTTTGAAGAGATTTAGTTGTACACACTCACTTGCCATGATTTCATATATGTTAATTGCTATTGTGCATTCTCTTTACTTCCACACTTGCATTTCCTTGTTGTATTTTGTGTGTGTGGTTGTCTATTTAAATCTTCCATGCTCTTCTCATTGAGCTTGTTTTATGGTCTTCCAAGAGGATTCAGGAAAAGGGGTTGCATTTTTGACCAGGTCAAAAATGCGCCCTAGTTATGCGGCCGGTCACCACATAACAGGGCGCATAAATAAAGTGTCAAAATACATGACACTTATGCGCCCTTAAGTTATGCGGTTAGGGGCCGCATAACAAGGGTGCATAAAAGGGACCAGAGCATCAGGTCTATTTGTGCGCCCTCAATTATGCGGTCTGTGGCCACATAACAGGACGCATAAATGAACGCATAATTCCCCTTCAGATTGGGGCAATTTTATCTTTTCACTTTAACTTTTATGGCCCTCTATAAATACACCACTTTTTCATAGTCTAAGTGTGACTATTTGATTATCAAGATCCCTAGGTTTAAAAGAGAGACTTTTGAGAGAAAAAGCAATCAAGATTACTCATTTAATCACTCAAACCCATCTACATATGCATCAAATATCATCTAAGCATTTTCTAGCATAGTTAGGATGCTTACTTTCATGGGTCTTACTCAACACACATCCCATGGTATATTCTTCACTATTATCATACATAATTAGTGTTTTATTTATCAAGGCATCTCTTAGATTACTTGCTTGCTCTTAGATTAAATTCTAAAATTCAAGATAGAGATTGTTGTGTTGATATGATTGAGTGTTATATTATGATAGCTATCTAGGTTTGCTTAATCTATGATTAGCTAAGCTTTATGACATGTCATTTAGCTATTGATATCTAGGATTGTATTAATTGATTATATCATCATCCTAGATAAGTATCTAAGGTTACCTAGCTTTATTTGCATTTTGAATATCATCATATATTCACTTAGGTTGTATTATTTCTTCATTGAGAAGTAAGTCTTGTGGCTAAAATTGCTTAGGTCACGAGCAAATTGGACTATGATCGCTTTTAAAGGCCCGCGGGGTAGAAGTGGGGGGTTATTGACCATAGTGTTAGACGAGGTCTACATAGGTTGTAAACTCCATTTCAATTAGTGATTTCGAGGTTCAAGTGTGGCGCACTTACCAACCTGTGGTTTTTCCCGTGAGGGTTTCCACGTAAATATCTTGTGTCATTTATAATTCCGCACATTTTACACTTGATATATAAATTGGCTAGTTAAGGGTATTTTTCGGAATATTGCCTTATAACGAAAATTGGGTAAAAATGAGTTAAAATCTATTCACCCCCCTAGATTAATATTGAACACACCGTAATTAGTTACATGGACAAATGGAGCTAAAGAGGAATCGAAGGAGAAGAAGTTTAAAGCATAGAAGAGATAGCTATTCATCATAGTTTTCTCTACACCTCTTTCTCTTTTTATTCTTATGATCGTCATGTTTAGATTTCCTTATACTTTTGACATGGCTTTGAGTTGTAATATGAACTAAACTTCTTGGGCTAAGACCAAGATAAAGTTCAATCAATGACTATCTAAATAAATGACCCTCAATTTTATCTATGTTTGTTTGTGTTGTTGTATGAAATTTTCATGTACTTAATGTTTTTGAGTGCTTAACTATCACTTAAATAATGTTTTGTGGTTGTGTGATGGACCGAGAGGGGAAGCACACCACGTGTTCGATGAAATGCTCAATACAAGTCTAGTAAGGTAGAGATACGTGGGGCTAGATTGTAGGATTCATATGTTGTGCCACTAATCTTAATGAACTATTTTAGGGTCATATGAATCTACAACATTCATTTGCATAATTGGTTTTAGTTGGTGGGTCTAAACTAAAGATAGGATTGGTTGGGTGGATTCTAAGCCTTGGCTAATTTCTAATATTAAGTTAAAACAAAACTATTCTTGTGTTTGTGTGTCTTTAATTTCATTAATTTGCAATAGTTAGTTAAGATTAGTTTTAGTTTTGAAATTGAAATCACATCCTTTTAATTTGTTCAAATAGTAATTTTGCCAATTGATTTCGGTAATCAACTACTCAATCCTCGTTGTCTTGTGTACTCAAGTTTCAATATTATTCTACAGATTTTTGGTACTCCTGAACAGAACAGGAAGGAGATCACACACACAAACTACACTTATAGTGTTGTATCTCTTCAAAACTTTCCCAACTGTGATGTTCAAAATCTTAAGGTGCTTTACAACTAAGTTAAGTTAGATGTATATGCTAATGCTATTTGCATTTACTAAAAACAAGTGTCCATATCTAATGATGCAGAGGCCATTTCGATCGTTGGGTTGCATTTCTTACGGTTGGAGCAAACCTTTTCTTTCCTCAAACGATTCAAGGTTAGGAACTTTTATTGATCACACCAGAACTAGTCAATACTACATTGTTAAAGCCTATTTGTCTAATCGCGATGAGTAGTTACATACTTACATGTCTTTGCTTATATGATGTACACAACTTCTCGTTTTATACTGTTTGTCATCACACCGGAATGGCTGGCTAATAGGTTGCGTGATGACATTGTTGGCGGATTCTTTTGTCTCATAATCGGAGTTTTACTAGTCATAACAGTGATCCGAGCAATTAGAGGAAATAGGAATTGGGAATGTACTTTATTTCATTGCTTTGATTATTGTCTTGGTATAGCTTTCTTGTTCTTCTTTACAATAATGTATCTATGCAAAGGAATTTGATAGATAAAGAGTTCCCACTTGGATTGATGTGAATCCGTTAATGAAAATTGAATTTCCTTAATAAGTTTTTTTTTATAACACCTTACAGAGGTGAGCGATATCTTTTATGTGATTATGAAGGACAAGATCGTGCACCAAGAGGTCCAAAAGAGTTATTTAATTATAGACATTCATCGTTACAAAATGTAATTGAGTAGTGTTTCGGTGTTTTAAAAGTGCACTTTACTATTTTGAAAAATATGTCTAATTATCGTTTACGTAGGCAACAACGCCTCATACTTATAGCATGTTATGTCCTACGTAATTTTATTAGATCATAAAGTCATGGTGATAGGATGTTTAGGGAATATGAGAATGAAGAATCTTAGTTAATGGAGAAGGAGAAGGTAGACCAATTTCTAATATGGATTTATCTCTATCAAATGTAGCACTAATGAGTAATGTAAGAGATGAAATTGAAAAGAAAAAAAAATGTGGTGAGATTTCTCACACAATAGGAGGTGATGTTTTGTAATAAGAGGTGGTGTCTTCTGTAATTTATTCGTGATCTTATACAATTAAATTATATCAATGTTATGTTATGAGAATTTTAATGAAATATAAAAGTAATCTATGATTATGGAAATTAATAGTTATGTAATTTTTGTTAATACTAACAAATCAAATATCATACAATCTTTTTTATAATTCAATTAAAAATGATTGAATGGTATGTAAAAAATGATTAAATTCAAATTATTGGGGTTTATTATGAACAATTGTATAATTATTTCATATATATATATATATATATATATATTAAATTATAAATTATAAATTTAAGTGGATGAAAATAAATATTACAAAGATAAAAAAATATTTTAAAGAAAAGGGAAAGTCAAATTACATATGTAAAAGTTCTTTAGTTTTTGATGTTTTCAGTTAATCAACCGGACGTGTTTTCACTGTTTTCATTTCAGAATGCAGCTTTCAGTGAGACTACTAGGCACGTTTTTACTATTTTTATTTTCAGAATATAACTTTCAGTAAATGCTACTAGATGAGTTTTCAGAATTCGAAACTGAAATCAAAAACATTTTTTTTATTTTCATTTTTATTTTCGAAAAACAACACACGAAAAACTCTTACGGGCCCTAAACTTTCTAATGCTTGGAAGATGTGACATTGTGATTTGATCAAGTTAAATTAGTTAGAATTGTCTTTGTTGAAGCATTTCTTGTTATGGATAATTTTATATTACGATGGAGAAATTCCTCCGTACTTGTGATAGTACAGTAGTTGTAATCCTTGATTATTCTTTGACCCAAAATCTCTGTGGTTTAATTTATTTAGATATTAAGAATCTTGAAGATTTTCAGTTAACGATCTTATTCAATTGTAGAGAATTCTATTATAAAATGTTGTTGATGTTGCATTGCCTTTAGTCCCCCACAATTGAACGGGGTTAAGTACTTGAGATTAATTCATTCGTGATTTATTACAATCGGAACATATTGCTTGTTGTAGTGTATATTTATTACATTGAATTATTAGCTGTGTTTAATAGCATTGTTGTGAACTTGCTCAAGGACTAGTCAGTTGAATTTTGGACTATAAATTCATTACACTTAAGGTAAGATTAGACAGAGTTGTTATTTATGTGTCCAATGAGATGATATGAAATATAAGGGTTTGAATTTTCAATTCTATATGTTAGGAGAATGGTGATAAGGAAAATGTCAGTAGACACTTTGGATTTAATTGGCATGTGAATTTCGAGGACGATATTACTTTTAAGGGGACCATTGTTAAATAATTGGCTTCAATTATTATGAAGTTGGACTGAATTTATTTTTAAATATTAAATCCCAATAGTCGTCTGTTTTTTCTACTTAAAATTTCATGGGTTTGAATTGAACTCATTCAGTTGTTTTGTTTTGTTTTTTGTTTTTTAAGTGGTCAAACAACTTAAAAATATCAAAAAATAACTTAAACTTAAAAGTAAAGGGTCGTTTGTTTTTTTGTCTGAAGACTGAATAGTCCTGAATTTTTCTAAAGACTAAATAGAGACTAAAATCTCAACTTGATTGACATGTTTTTTTTTCTTCACATCTGAATATATTGTCAACATGTTTGTTTTTTAAAAGTAAAATTGTCCAAAAATATAAAATTTTACATTTATACCCATGTTAAATAATTATACATATAATATGGAATAAAAACAATCCAAAAATAATAATTATATATGAACATATATGATCATGATCTTCTTCTTCGATTACAAACAAACTTCATTTTTACTAAGAAAAGAAAATGTTTTTTTTTTTCAAAAAATAAAAGGGGAAGCAGGAAAACTCACACAAAACACTCTAAAAAAATAATATATAAATACATCACCTTAATATCATAATAAAGTATTGATATTAAACACCAATATGAGAAGCGATTATAGTTCTTTTTTATTTTTAAATCTATTTAAAATAAGCAATATATTAAAATAAAGATTTATATACCATATATAATTATGATGAAATTGGAAATATATTATATATGGGGGGATATTATCGGAAGAAAAGATTTTTGGATTGTATTTAATGCAATTCAGTGATTTGCAATTAAGTAAAAAAGTTAGGATTTTTTACTTTTTATTTTAAGTTGTTTTTTGATATTTTTAAGTTGTTTGACCACGTAAAAAAACAAACAAAACAACTTAATAATTATGATTCAGACCCATTAAGTTTTAAGTGGAAAAAACAAACAACCTCAAGAAATCTTGACTTTTAACTTAATTCCAAATCACTGAATTACAATTAAAATATTATCTCTCAAGTCTATCCTTCCAAAGGAGATATATTTCTAAATTAACCTAATTTGATATGGTGTAGACTTATTTCTTTTAATATATTTCATATTTTTTTTGAAATACCCTAATTACTCTTCATAGTGACCGGTTCATAGAACCTATTAAAAAAAATCAATAACTTTTTTTATTTGGTTTCCGGTGCATATGATCCAAGAAACCAAAAAAACAAAAATGGTTTCCTCGCTTATATACACTAGAAATGTGGACAACATGCAAAAAACTTGAACTTTTTTTTTTTGACAATGAATTGAACTTGAACTTTGTTTTTAGAACATGCAAAATTATATTATTTAATGAATTTTTTGTTTTGTTAAATTGAACTTTGTTTGCAGAATAGCATGCAAAATCTTATAAATAACGGTACATGTTAAATTACATCTTTTGATTAGCATGTGTATAAATGTGAAATTACTTATTTTCAGACAATTTTATTTTTAAAAAACAAACACGATTATAGTACATTCAAATGTGAGGGGGAAAAAACAAACATTAATTTAAGTTCAGATTTCAGCCCCTATTCAGTCTTTAGAAAAATTCATGACTATTCAGTCTTCAAACAAAAAAAACAAACGATCCCTAAATTGTTGTTTGATAAGTTGATCAAGTCTAAGAAATTAAGGTAATGAAAATGTAAGTTTAGAGCATTTGATGTATTGAAACGGAATAAGACATAAGTTAGGGGAACAAAAAGCAATTTTCCACTTAATTTAATGACTAAAAAATTGGTGGCCGTATGGAGAGACATGTGTAAAGTAAGAAGTAAAAGAAAAAAAAAAATTGATCAAATGGACTAAAAGACTAAAAGAGATAAGAATAAAAAGAGATAAAGATTGAAATAAGGAGAAAAAAAGAAGAGAAAATAGAAAGGAGAAAAGAGATAGAACCGCGGAAGAAAGAAGAGAAAAAAAAAGGTGGCCGAGAGGAAGACAGGAGGAAATTGATTTAATCTCTGGTGGTTGGAAATTGGAAGTCAGGTTGGTGTTCAGAATTCTTCCTGAGTTTTGTTATGTTGTTTTGCTTTCTTTGTAGAGTTTATTTCTCTCTAAGATTTGAAATTCTCTTGTATATATATAAATAAAAATGATTGTTCAAGTGTAATTTATGCGAATTGAAAGAAAGATTTTAGTAAATTTTGATCAATTGACCTTATAATTGCATCTTGATAGTATAAGTTGCGTAAGAAAAGTTTTGGGTATTCAAAGAAATTATTAAACAAGGAATTTTAAAGATTGAATTAGATTTGTGACAAGATTTAATATTTGAGTAACTGGATAATTAAGTTACTGAAGGTTTGATGTTGTTTTTATTCCCAATTTGATTATAAATATTGTTAAATTGATTAAAGCGGGCTGAAAATATGAAAAGTAGTGTTAGTGAGGCTGTTATGGACTTGGAATGAATAGGTTTGACGTGTTGGATATTTGAGTTTAAGTTAATAGAATAATACAAGCTCTGGAACCCAAAAATACTGAATGGATTCCGCCTTCTCAAGGCACTCTAAAACTAACCTCGGATGCCTCGGTCAAAGATGGATTATCCTTTGTTGGAGTGGGAGCCGTGATTAGGGACAGTAGTGGCTGGATCGTTTGTTCACGGCTGAAACTGGTGAGTTATTAGCGTTACGGGATGGTCTCATTTTGGCTAAAAGCCTTAATCTCCTTATTAGTGTGGCAGAAGTGGACGCTTCCAGGGTAGCATCTGCACTTAATTCTCCCTCCTTTGATCTTTTTGATGCTAGCTTTGTAATCAATGATATCAACGCCTTGGAAAATACAAGTAGATAAACAGGGAGAAAAAAATGAGCGCGTGGGGATGATTTTTGTACGCGCATGGTGGGATCCTAGGTCTAGAATTTTGAACTAAGAGTGAAGTCTTCGAGTTTCTTCATGTTTTCTTCTTGTTTTTTGTTTTTATTTTTTTTATTTTTTTTATTTTTTCCTATTTTTTTCTGTTTGTCATGGATAAGCCGAGTTAGATCTTCTTCTTTTTTGCTCGACAAACCCCTTCGATTGGTATAGATGATGAATCAAGCAAGATTTTAGAGAATGGTACTTTTGTTAAACGAGCAAGAGTGGATCCAAATGTTCTTGGTAGAGATGAGGTTGTAGGTGGTTTTGTGAGAAGAGAGCCCATCCAAACTCATGAACATGTCGAATCCCAGTTTTTAGTCTAGATTTGGAACCAATAAGGAGAAAATTAAAATTGACCAAGACAATATCCTGATATCGGAAGGCCTCGATGGACCAAGGATGAAGCTATCGTCTAAATTGAAGGATCAACTACATCAACCTTGGGCTACTGCTATGATTTTGAAGAATATGGGATGCACCCATACCTTGAATTTCATGCTCACGAAACTATCTCAGAAGTGGGTGCTAATAGGTCGTTGGCATCTTACAGATCTTGGGGATGGCTATTTTGTTGCCCGTTTCCAGATGAAATAAGATCTTGATTATGTCCTAACGAATGGCTCATGGGTCATTATGAATCAATATCTGGCAATATAGAGGTGGAAACCAAATTTCGTGCCAAGTGAAGATACCGTTCAGAGCATGCCTATATGGGTTAGACTTTCTAAACTTCCAATGGAATTTATGGATCCTGATCTGCTTTGGAGTATTGGAGGAATGTTAGGGAAGATGTGCAAAGTGGATCCAGTTACGATGAATCAAGCCCGAGGAAGATTTGCTTGTATTTGTGTAGAAATTAACATTTCCAAACCCTTGTTAGGTGCTTTATTCATAGAAGACAGACCCATTAAGGTAGAATATGAAAGTCTATGGTTGATATGCTTCAAATGTGGGAGGTATGACCATAGTAAGGAAAATTGTAGGGAAAGTTTGGTGGAACCAATTCATGTTGATGCTGCTAGTAGTGCTGA
The DNA here is from genome assembly GCA_035582765.1 of Acer negundo. Taxonomy (NCBI): domain Eukaryota; kingdom Viridiplantae; phylum Streptophyta; class Magnoliopsida; order Sapindales; family Sapindaceae; genus Acer; species Acer negundo. The sequence continues at coordinate 14,571,206 of CM069233.1, forward strand.
GTCTGTTGGTAATGTTGAGAATGTTAGTAACCTTGCTTCGAATGTTATTGATAATGCTACTAAGTTTGATACTGGTTTAGTTGACAATGTTGCTAAGTTTGATACTGGTGTAGTTGAGAAGATTGCTACTGATATCGTTAAAAAGAATCCTTATGGGCCGTGGCTTATGGTATTGTATGAAAGACAGGGTAATCAAAATTCTAGAGGTAATGCTGGAAAGAATGTGGGCAGTGCTAGTGGTATGAGGCATGATGGTAAATTTGGTTTGAAGAGTGGCTTGGATGAGAAGAGTAGGAATGCTGGAAAGAATATGGGCAATAGTTGTGGTAGGAGGTATGATGGTACTAATGTGAATGCTAAAACTGACTTTAAGAATGGGAATGCTAAATCTGGTATGTTAGTTAAGCCTGTAATGTCGAGTATAACTACCAATGTTAACAAGACGAGTGGATCCAAGTTTAACATATTAAGTGAAGATACTGATGTGATGATTATTGAAGATAAGGTGGATGCTAAAATAAAAGGCAGTGGTAGCTTCAATATCAAAGGCAAAGCTGCCCTCTCTAAGATCACCAATCTTAATAGCAACCAGTATGAGAAAATTAGCAGTAATGGTTCCAAGGGAAGTAAGAAATCTACTTTGAAAGGAGCTACGAAGAGCAATGACCGAACTAGAGCAGTTGGGTTGGTAGGAGTTACTTAAATGGCCAAGGATAATCAGTTAGCTGCAAACCCAAAGATTACAGACATTGAGACAAAAGACCATGACATTAGGAAGGTGTTAGAATAATTTAATATAGAAGCTATGGATATTAATGCTTTGCCTATTAAGGGTTCAAACCAAAACGACCCAAATATTTGTGCTCCTCACGAGATTAGCATATTTGAAGTAATGGCCTCTAAATTACAAGAGGTCATGGATGGTATCTCTGAATAGAGGACCCTTTTCATTTCCTTACCATGATTTGTGTCTGGAACGTTAGGGGTACGGGTAAGAAGATGTTCTCGAGGAACATTAAGGATTTACGTAGATTGAATCAATTTGATATCTTGGCCATCCTTGAGCCAAGAATCAGTGGTACTAAGGCAATGTGTGCTATTGATAAAGTAAGTTTTTTCAGTCGTTTTATTGTGGATGTTGAGGGTTTTTCTAGGGGTATTTGGCTTCTTTGGGATGAAAACAAAGTTAAGCTTCAGGCGGTTGCTAGCTCTAGGCATAACATTATGGCTTTGGTTAAGGACAAAAGCACTTTATGGGTGCTCATGGTTGTTTATGCCAACCCTTGTGTTACTTCTAAGAAGATTTTTTGGAACTATCTTGATTCCATTAGAGAGTGCTTTAGTTTGCCTTGGCTTGTGGCGGGTGATTTCAATGAAATCATCAATAATTATGAGAAGAGAGGAGGTAGGTTTAAGCATTCGAATAGTGGCTTTGTGAATTGGATAGATAGGAATGAACTTGTTGATTTGGGTTTTATTGGTTCCAAGTTCACTTGGATGACTAAGAGAGGTATTGGTGAGGAAATCTAGGAGAGACTTGATAGAGCTCTATGCTCGATGGATTAGAGGGTGCATTTTGCAGAGGGATTTGTAAGACATTTACCTAGAGTTATGTTAGATCATTGCCCAATCCTCATACAACTCCATAATACTCAGATCCCTAACAACTCCTGTAAACCTTTTAGATTTGAGGAGATATGGATGAAGCACAAGGAGTTTCATGATCTCATTCAGAGTAATTGGCTTAAACAAGGGAGTTTTGTGTTTGAAAAACTCCATAAGCTTTCTGGCACTTTGAAGAGATGGAACAAGGATAAGTTTAGGAACATTTTCCATAACAAGAGGAGACTCATTGCTAGGATTAATGGGATCCAAAAAAGCATTAGTGAGAAACCTTATTTGTACCTATCTAATTTGGAGGAAAGCCTTGTTAAAGAGTATTAAGATTTGCTTGAACAAGAAGAGATATTTTAGCGTCAGAAGTCAAGTACTTGTTGGCTCAAAGAAGGTGACAAGAATACTAAATTCTTTTATTTTTCTACCATTGTTAGAAGAAGAAGAAATAAGATAGAGGGTCTCAAGAAGAAAGATGACAACTAGGTTGGGGAAATTAGTGATATGAAGATTGAAGCTGTGAACTATTTCCTAAAGCTTTTTTAGGAGAAACAAAGTGTTGGCTGCTACTCTCAATTACCTTTGCAGTGCTCCAAGGTAAATGAAAGGCACATTGCTCATCTTTCCACCAATGTCAGTGAAATTGAGATTAAAAATAGTTTGTTCAATATTGGTGGGGGTTGAAAGCGGTCCTGATGGCTTTCCACCATTTTTTTCCAAAATTTTTGGAATTCTTTCTAACTTGATTTGGTAAAATGATCTCAAAGTGTTTTGTTAATGGTAAGGTGCCTAGTGAAATCAACCATACCCTTATCTCCCTCATCCCTAAAGTCCCAAATCTTATCAATTTGTCCCAATTTTGTCCGATAAGTTTATGCAACACTACCTACAAAGTTTTAAGTAAGATTTTGGTTTAAAGACTCAGAGTTATGCTTCCCGATTTGGTGAGGCCTAATCAGGTGGCTTTTGTGCCGGGTAGACAAATCCAAGATTATATTATTATAGCCCAAGAAACCCTCCACAAGTTTAAGGATGCGAAAGGGAAGTTGGGTTACATCGCTTGGAAAATTGATTTAGCCAAGGCGTATGATAAGTTGCAATGGAACTTTATCAAACGTGTGTTAGATGAAGTTGGTATTTCTGGGATAATGAATAACCTCATCATGAGTTATATTACAAGTGTTCAGTATCAGGTGATTGTGAATGGAGAAGTGTCTGAGAGTTTCACTCCTAGGTGTGGGATTAGGCAAGGTGACCCCCTATCCCTCTACATTTTTGTGTTATGTATGGAGAAACTGCCCTATATTATCAATCAGAGACTCTTGGAAGGAAGTTAGAAACCTGTGAAGATTTCTAGAGGAGGGCCTAGCATTTCCCACCTCTTCTTTGCTGATGATCTTATTCTATTTGGTAAAGCCTCTTCCCTTTAAGTTGAAACCATAAGGGAGTGTTTAGATGTCTTTTGTGACCTTTCGGGTCAACAAGTTAGTTTCCCTAAATCTAGGGTTTATTGCTCTAGCAACATAAGCGAGGCTAATTCTAAAGTATTCGCCGAAATTTGTGATTCTCCAGTTACTAAGAACTTAGTATCTTATTTAGAGGTTCCACTCATTCATGGTTGTATTACGAAAGGCACCTGTAATGAGATCCTCGAGAAAACACAAGAGGCTGGCTTTTTGGAAAAGTGCCTCACTCTCCTTTGCGGGTCGTTGTACACTAATTAAATATGTGACAGCTGCGCTTCCCATTTATGCCATGCAAACTATCAAGTTTCCATCAGATATATGTAAAAATCTGGATAAAATCAATAGGGAGCTTTTGAGGGGAAATTCGATGGCCAAGGGAAAAGTCTACCTTGTTAAGTGGGACAATGTGTGTGTGCCGAAACAGTTAGAGGGTTAGGCATCAAAAGAATGAAGTTAATGAACCAAGTTCTTATGGCTAAAGTGGGTTGGCGTTTGAACCAAAAAGAGAATGGCCTTTAGAGAAGAATGCTTAAGGACAAATACCTTAAAAGAGGAAATGATGTCATCTATGAGAGCCTAAATTCCAAGAATTACTTAACTACTTGCAGAGGGATCACTTTTGGAGCTAAACTCTTATTGGATGGGATGATTTGGAGAGTTGGGGATGGGAGTCGAATTTGCTTCTGGAATGATGTTTGGGTGCCTTATTGTGGTAAGCTTTTGAGTCATGCTATTCCTTCTCTGTCTGATCTCTAAGTTAATCAGAAGGTTAGTGATTTCCGTACTGATTTTGATTGGGATATCTGTAAAGTTTCTACTTTGCTTCCTTGGCATATAGTTCTACGCATTGTTAGTAGCCATATGTATCAAAATGCGGAAGATACTGCTATGTGGAGCTTATCTAGTGATGGTGTCATTTCGGTTCAGAGTGCTTATGATAGTCAGTTTAGGTGTGCTGAAAATACTGCTTGGAAGTAGGCTTTCATTTGGAAGCTCAAGCTTCCACCGAGAGTGAGTCATTTTCTTTGGATCCTTTTGCATGGAAAATTTTTGACTAATCACCACAGAGCTTTAATGGGATTCACTGTGGATATCACTTGTATGAGATGTAAGGAGGATTATGAAGACATTGAACATGTTTTTAGAAAATGCTCTGCTTCTACAGACATCTGGGAGAGTATTTGTAAATGAGCCACCAAGAATTGCTCTTTTCAGGCTGATGGGATGACTAGATATGTAATAATCTCAGGTGTAACAAGTTGATCATGGGAAAATATTCTAACTACCTTCCTTTTGCTGTCTCTCTTTGGTTCATTTGGAAGTGGAGATGTGAGAGTGTGTTCAACCCCATTACTAAGGCCACTTATTCCTCTGGTAAGTTCATTTGGAATTATGTGGAGGATTGGTTGAAGGCTAATAGTTGCCTGGATGATAGGTGTGGTATGGAAAATCGTTTGGTTTTATGGAGCCCCCCTTCTTTTGAATGAGTTAAGCTAAACGTGGATGTTAGTATGATTCCTGAGTCTGGTGTTATTTCTGCTGGAGGTATTGTGAGGGATCACAGGAAGAACTGACTGGTTGGGTTTGTCTTGAACAAAGGCATTGAGAATGTGCTTGAAGCTGAGTTGTGGGGCATTTTGGAGGGCTTAAAATTGGTGTGGAAAGCTGGATACAAGAAGGTGTTTGTAGTATCTGATTCCCAAACAGTTGTGGACCGCCTCAACAATGAGAATTATTCTCTTCATCCTCTCTCTCGTATCATTCATGCTTTCTATTCTCTTATTAAGAATGAGTGGATCTATGTGATTCAGTTTGTTTACAGGGAGTGTAACAAAGTGGCAGATTGCCTTGCAAGTCTTGGCCACTCTATAGCCTTGGGGACTACTGTTTTGACTGAGCCTCCTTCTCAGATTACCGATACCTTAGATAGTGATTTCAAAGGCACTGCTGTTTCTAGGATTGTTCCTAGCTTTTAGTTTGCTGTTTCTGGCTGTTTTGCCTTTTCTTTGTTAAAATAAAAAAAAAAAAATAAAAAAAAAATAAAAAAAATAAAAAAAAAATTTCTATCAACGCCTTGTTAAAAGAGGTAGGTGTGCCAAAATGCCATCCTATTCCCTAAAGTGGCAATAGTTTAGCGCACAACCTAGATTCTTTGGTTGTCTCCTCATCGGAGGACCTAAATTGGGTGAATGTCAGCCCTTCTTGTATCTTTCCTCTTGGTGAATGAATTGGTGAATCAATGTTGTCTTTCTTTCAACAAAAAAAAAAAAAAGAATAATACAAAGTTACATTGAATATTATTTGGGCCTATTTGGCATAGCTTTTAAGGAGTGCTTTTGGCTTTTGCGATCTTAAAACAGTTTATATGAGTGTTTGAATGTCTCATCAAAAGAGTTTTCCATTTTTAAAAAAATTCTTTCAAGAGAAGCCAAAATCAACAAAAATAATAATATTAATAAGTGAAGCTCATTTTTTGTTTAGTGAAACTTTTGTATTCACCATTTTACCTTTATATCAAACAAAAGCAAAAACAGTCATATCCGATCTTTCTCTCCTTTAATGTGCTAAGAAAATCCATGTTTCAAAAAAAAAAAAAAAATTGTTGAAAAGATCCACATGAATCCTTTCCGAAAGACACTCAAACAACACAAAAAATAATCAAATGAGTAGATTTATCAAAGCTACACTTTGAATCATGAAATTGATGAATTAAAGAGGATTCGAAGGTGATGGGTTTGCTAGAGAGAGATGTGTGATAATAAGCAGTGTTCGAAAAATCGGAAAAAACGACCGTCTAGGCAGTGCTTATACGCTAGACGAACGCCAACTGTCCCGTTTCGATCAAATCAACCATTTTAGGCGGTCGGAAGAAAATCTCCGGTGAGTGGGCTGTCACCACCTCGACCAGAAGCTTTGGGAGGTGCCGGGGAACAAAACCCAAGTGCCCGGTGTCCAGATCCGACACCATTAACTGCAAAACGAGTGTTCCTAATAGCGACAGGCGTCGCCGTATCCACCGTCGTCAGGATTGACAGATCGCGATGGCTTTGTGGCCTTTTGCAAGACAAGATTTGCAGATGATGGCGGTGGAAATGGAGCCACGATGCTAGATTTATGGTGAAACAAAGTTATAGCATCTGGTGAATACAAAGTTGCATAATCGTGAAGAATGAGGAAGGAGAAAGTGAGAGATGAAGCCTGAAAAAGACAAAAAAGGCCTTGAAAAGAGGGATGGGTCTTTGAAAAATGAAATGAGGCCTTTATTATATTATATTAAAATTTTGGATTAGCACCTGTTGGCCCACAACCATATCATTATTATATTATATTAAAAAGTTCTTTAGGGATGAGTTTAGTCCACATGTTTATCAGACATTAGCAAAAAGACAATTTTAACTCTTTTTAGTTTATTTCATGTACATCTTTCAAGTAATTTTCAAATTGTTGAAAGATATAGTTGTCTTTACATTTTACAACAATTTATAAAAGAAAAAAATAAATTAAAATGACACATCTACCCTTTTTTCACTAATAGTTAAACACAATTTTTTAAGTAATATTAAAATAGTTAAAGGATATAGATGTCAATTCATTACAAAACAAATTACATGAGCTATAATTCCCAAAATCATCACACTTTTTATATAAAGTCAATAGAAAACGGGAATTATGTTGATGATTTTGTTTGAATTTTGTCATAATATGAGTTTTATTATTGGTTTTATAGATAGGAAAAAAAAACCGGCCGCTTAGAGATCCGCCTAGGCACTAGGCGCTAGTCCACCGACCGACTAGTGCCTAACGTTTAATAGAACACTGATAATAAGAGGATATGAAAATTTGAGAGAGGAAAAATTGAGAGTAAAGAATAAAGATGGTGAAAATTGCAGAGAAAAAAAAAAAAACAGTGGGTGTTTGATCTTCCATGGCAGCCGAGAGATGTGTGGGTGTGGTCGGTGGTGTTTGTTAGATGTCGACGAAGGGAATTTGGATGAGTTTAGGTTTAGTATTTGTTTTATTTTTATCTGACTACTCAATATTTCATTTTTTATTAATTAAATTTATTATTTATTATTAAAAAATACATTTGACTATAATTAAATTTTTATATGTTTAGTTTATTTTAAAATTATTATTATTATCAGTTATTTTAATTTAAAACATTTAAATATATATTATTTTTACATATTTTATTTAATCAATTATTTTAATTAAAACATATAAATATATATTTAAAAAAAAATTACATGTATTATTAATCATTCTAATTAGGGGTATTATGGGTATATTCTAACTATGAGATATTCTAAAATGTTTCACCCAAATAGTCTTAAAAGCTATTCTAGATACAAAATTCTTTTGAAATACATTATCCAAACAGTCTCCAAAAAAACTCAAGCTTTTACTTCTCTTTTTATGCTGACAAAAGCTAGAAATAAAAATTATTACAAACGAGTCATTTGTCATGAATGAAATTCGATGTATTAATACCCATGTGTGGGTGTCCTAAGATTTCTAAATATTTGGTAATTGAGATTGTTATTACATGAGCTTGTTTTGAATTTAGATTTCATAATCGTATTAGTGTGTTATTACTCACTTAGAATGTAATTGTAATTGTCATGAAATGGATTCAATTTAAAAAGTTAAAACCTAATGCTCGTGACCAATGTAGGGGAAATTCTAAACTCTAAATCAAGTACGGACTTAATTAAATTGATGTGTTTATTGACTTTGTTAATGAGTTAATGATTGCATTATTACTCTGATAACCGAAGGAATTAGGTATGATATTGACAATATGAAATAATATATTATGTTTCATTAGTAATATGTCACCATGATGAAATGAGGTGGTGTATTATGATTTAAGATAATTGTGCAATTGTGAGTATTAATTTGAGAAAGGAAAGCTTGGGTAAGTATCGTTTGATTCTAAGAATGATGTTGTATCTCCGTTTTTTTTTTTTTTTTTGGTATCGAGAATCCTGGACTTCGTCCAAATACTTATCAGTCTGTTCTCTCTCAACTGCATGATTCGCCATGGTCTATATGTTGGCTTCGTGGAGTATGGCAGATAAGAAACCCCGGCCCACACCCCTTGTCACACAAGGATGCAAGCGGGTAAATCAGAACTCGTCATCGCTTGGGTAGAATTCGAAACGCTGATGTTAGCCCCATGTCCGTCCTTCCACCAACATCCTCATGCCAAATTGGATAAGTGTAGTACCCATGTGATTGTGGTACTTGTTATGCTCCTCAAGCCATATAAGATAAGGATAGTACCCCTGTTCTGTTGTACTTGTACATCACCCTTGTATGAAATGTGTGTTAGAACACCATTGTGTGTGGAAGTGGAAGTTAGGGCAATTGCCTTTGGTATAATGCTGGGGTTCAGGGTTTATCCTTTGGTACCCCATAAACAAAGAATTATGGGATACAGTAAAATATAAGACAATTATGGTAACATAAAAATTGATGTACTTTTTTTTTGTATAAAGACTCCAATAGAATTATACTTGGTATTTGATTTATATACCATTTTTATGCTAACAATATATTTATTATATTTGGTATTGGATTGATATACAATTGTTCTCATGTGAATATATTATATTTTGTATCTGATTGATATACCATCGTTATCAGAGGCGTACATAAGATTTTTTGTTAGGTTGGGCTAAAACAAAACCATATTTAAAAATAAATAAATAAATAAATAAGTGAACTTCAGAGATGCTGGAAAATTTCATTAATTGAAAAACAAAAATACACCTAAGAAGAGAGATATAATGAGTCTTACAGCATCTCCAACAGTCTTCCTTAGAGACTCTCCTTAAAGAAGGGTGGATGTTTTATAATGGGCCATTAAGGGAGTATGTGTTCCAACAATACCCCCTTAAATGGCTCCCTAAATAATTTATTATTATTATCTTGATGTTTTACTTTACAATTATTATTGTAAAACAAATTATTCGTTGGATAATAAAAAAGTTGTTTGGATTTAAAGTTAAATATATGTTACTTTTCGAAAAATTAAATTAAATAAAATAAAATATGTGAAGCCCACTTAAGGCAGACTGAAGTAGAGTTACACATGTTCGCCCGGATACGCATTTCCCCTCGTCTCCATTTGGGGATTTTTTTTATAGAGAAAAATGGGGAAATGATTGGGGGGGGGGGGGGGGGGGGGGGGGTTTCCACATTTCCCCCCAAACATATATAAATATAATAATAATATATATTTTTATTTTTATTTTTTTATTCTTTGAAAACCCTAACTATATATACACATTTACTCTTTTTAACTATATATAGTTTGAAACTATGAATTATTTGAAACACTTTATTTTGTATTTGAAATACACTAATGGATTTTATTTTGTATTTGCAATGAAATGCTTGTTTTTTTTTTAATTTAATTTGTAATTTTTAATCAAATGGGGAAATAGGGAAATGGGGGACTGAGGGAACCGGGGAAACATTGAAAAACAGGAAAAATGGGGAATTGGGGATGAGAATGGATATATCTCCCCCCAAAATTCCCCATCCCCATTTCCCCGATGGGGATGGGATGGAGGAAGGTCTGGGAAGTGGGGATGGGGATGGGGATGAGGGGGACCTATATCCATCCCCATTCCCCTTCCCTAAATGTACATCTCTAGGCTGAAGCCACCCCTTAATTAAGAGAGTGAGCTCCACCAAAATACACTTAAGAGAGCCTTTAAGGGATTTGTTGGAGCTGCAAAAATATAACTTCTCACTTAATTAAGCTAAGGGAGATCTCAAATGGAGACTGTTGGAGATGTTCTTTCCCTTAAATTGTAATCAGAAAATAAATAAATTAAAATTATGAATAACAAACCCAAAACCCTAACTTTTTATTTAAAAGAATTTAACTATAAAAAAATAACTGAGCTGAGGAGCTTGATGTCAATATGGAGAATTTTAATGGAAGAAGATAATTATTAATTAGAGGTAGAGAGAGTGAGAATTTGAATAATTATTAATTACGGAGAGACTTGAGAATTGGGATTTGGGAGAGAGAGAGTCTGTACGTGTGAGGGAGGGAGAGAGAGAGAATGGATATAATGGGACTGGCTACTATGCGGGGATTAACCCTGTTCATGCAAACAAAATAAAAGGATGCTTTCTTGTTTGGCATTAAGGCTTCAACGGGAATACCCGGTTTCAAACCGGTTGTTCCCTATTTTTTAAAAATTATATCATTATTATATTAATTTTATTAATAATTAAAATAAAGAAAAATAAGATAAAATAATAATACAAAATTATTTAATCTTAAAAAACAATATAGAAAAATAATGTTTCATTTGAATATATATATATTTTTTTTCATGGTAACTATTTTTATAGTTTTGGTAATTGCTGCTTTCGGTAACCATTTCATGGTTTCTTCAAAATTTTAGTTATAATTACGTTTACGGCCAAGGACTTAGGGATGACAATAGATTGGATTGGGTATGGATACCCCAATATCTATCCCCATATCCGTTTGAGATATAAAGCGGGGCGGATTCAGATAATCTGCTAATTAAGATAGAGATATTCATTCTCACTCCGTTTATATCTGCATTCGATGAAAAAACTTTAAATTCGTATAATTTACAAGAGAAAAATATAACAAACATATGTAACGGTACATTTTATCATATTTAAAGAGAAACAAATACATCCAATAAAATTCAAATATAAAAATTAATAATAACTTATATAATTATAATTAATAATTACATAATATATTTTTGGCTTAATAGCACCATACCCCCCTGAAGTGTATGCGAATTTGCAATGTGCTCCCTGAATGTTTTTTTTCGGCGGTAAAACCCTTGAATTCTCATTTTCTTTGCACCTGTTTGTTTTATTGCCCCATAAGGAGGGGACATCTCTATAAGGGTGGTGCAAAGAAAAGGAGAGTTCAAAGGGTTTACCGCTGAAAAAAAACATTCAGGGGGCACATTGCAAATTCGTATACTTTTCAGGGGGGTCTGGTGCTATTAAGTCTATATTTTTATATATTTAAAATATTAAAATCTATAATGGATCCGGATGGGGATGGATGTCGGGATGGATATCATATATCCATCCCCATCCCTAAAAATAAAATGGATATATGATGACATCCATCCATCCACGCTCCATCCCTGAAATAATAGTATCCACCCCTATTTTAAATGGAGCGGATTCTTACGGATATCCGCAGCTATGGAAAATGTTGCCATCCTTAGCTATAGTAACTACATTTACAGCTTTAGTAATTACATTTATGGGTTCGGTAACCATTTCATGATTTCTTAAATTTTTTCTTGTAACTACATTTACAGCTACAGTAACTATATTTATAGCTTTGGTAACTACATTTATAGCTTTGGTTACTATTTCATGGTCTCTTCAAAATTTTACTTATAACTACGTTTACGACTACGATAACTACATTTACAGCTTTGATAACTATTCCATGGTTTTTTCAAAAAATTTCTTATAACTATGTTTACGGCTACGGTGATTACATTTACAGGTTTGGTAACTACGTTTATGACTGGTAACAATTTTATGGTTTCTTAAAAATTTTGCTTGTAACTACGTTTACGGTTACGGTAACTACATTTACAGCTTTGGTAACTATATTTATGGCTTCAATAATCATTTCATGTTTGCTTGTAACTACGTTTACGACTATGGTAACTACATTTACAAGTTTAGTAACTACATTTACGGCTTCGGTAACCATTTTATGGTTTCTTTAAAATTTTGTTTGTAACTACGTGTACGACTATGATAACTACATTGACGGCTTTGGTAACAATTTCATGTTTTCTTCAAAAATTCTCTTGTAACTACGTTTAGGCTACGGTAAGTCGGTAACTACATTTACAGTTTCAGTAACTATTTTATGGTTTCTTAAAATTTTGCTTATAAATATGTTTACGGCTACGGTAACTACATTTACAGCTTCGGTAACCATTTTATGGTTTCTTAAAAACATTTATTGTAACTACGTTTACGGCTATGATAACTACATTTACGGCTATAGTAACCATTTCATGTTTTCTTCAAAATGTTGCTTGTAACTACGTTTATGGCTACGGTAACTACATATACGGTTTTGGTAACTACATTTAGGGCTTCCGTAACCATTTCATGTTGTTCTCAAAATTTTGCTTGTAACTACGTTTACGGTTACGGTAACTATATTTACTACTTTAGTAACTATATTTACGGCTTTCGGTAACCATTTCATGTTTCTTCATAAATTTGCTTGTAACTACGTTTGCGACTACAATAACTACATTTACAGCTACATCATATCTTTGGTAACTACATTTACAACTTTGATAACCATTTCATGGTTTCCTTAAAAAAATTGTTTATAGCTACATTTACAGCTACGGTAACTACATTTTTATAGGGTAATTGTTGCATTTTTTTTTCCATTAGTTTGAAATTAACATCTTCACCTTCCATTTATAGATATGAGGTGAGCATGCAAAATGAAAATTTTGCATTTTAATGGCACAACGAGCAATGTTTAATATAAACAATGAAATTGTATACTTGCTGTGAACACTAGGTTTTATTCAATTTAACACCGCCGACAACCTTTTATTCTCATTTATTTGATTCCATTGTTAGAAGCATTTGTCATAGAAATTTGTTGCTAGGGTCAATTGAAGGCAATGACAATAGTAAATTACAATAAATTGTTACATTCTTTTCTTCTCAATAAGGATTTATCTCCTTAATTTTCACACTAAAACTTTTAAGAATTTGTAAACAATTCAGTTCAAAGTTGGGGAATGTGGACATTTTCTCATGAGAAAAGTCTCGAACATGCTATTTCCATTTCTCGTGTCCAAGATTGTTAACATGACTGCAAGTATTTCCACTATGAGATATGGTAGGCTCTATGTGCCTCTACATATATTTACATCATTGAATTGATCATAATTAAAAGCAATTGCATCCAAAAAAATTTATATGGTGCACAAAATAACAAAAAATAGGTGAAACAATTCTTCAACATGGTCAACCACCTCTCACAAAATAACATGCACACCCCAAAATTTACTTAGGAACAAAACAAATTTTAAATGGATAACAGGCAGATATTAATCATATAGAAAACGAAATGAATTTACTGGTATTCATATGGACAACTTACTATTGGTTACTACGCCAATGTCTTGACCAGTTTCACCTGAGAGTTCGACTTTAATGGGGAATAGTGGTATCCAATTGTGCAAATTTCATGTCAGAGTGAGTTATATGGAATTTTTTTGTAATTCCTGAAGAAGGTGATTTGTAAGACATGTTGCCACATTTAAACAACAATAAGAAAACTTGTTGTTATTAACTAACAACAACGAAATTGCAAAAAAATAAAAAAATTAATGTAGTACCGAAAGCAAACCTACAAAATCGTTAAATTATATCCATTCTATTGGCATGCTATTTAAACATAGGATATTAAATTATGTAAATACATAACAAAATAAAAAAATACTAATAAAATCAATCAATGATGGATTCCATACTATAAAGAGATATATATATACATACAGTAATTTTCAAGTCAGTACCCCCTCATTGTATATCAACACCTTTTAATGAAAGTCATTCAATTTAAAAGATGCTTTAACAAGCGCATGCAGCCGAGTCAAAGCATTAAAATCCAATGACGTTCATTAAAAGGTGCTGACAGTAATACAATTGGGGGGGGTGTGCAGACTTGAAAATTACATTATATATATATGGGACAATCTATAGAACAACGGTGTTTCTATACACATTTAAAAAAAAAATCCAGATCATCAAATCTTGACCCTTGATTTGTCCAACTTTCACATCTAATGGTTATGTTTTAAAGTTGTTGTGATTCCCTATGCTTCCTAATATTACCTTCTTATCAAGTCACAAAACCTAATGATCGTTTGTTCTTCACAAAGCCCAACGGTTACCGTTTTTAACTTTCCTCTTTCCTAACACTATTGTTTTCTCCTTCCCAAATCCAACTCTTTTATATTTAAACTACAAAAACACTTCTTCTCCTTTCCAAATCCAACTCTTCTCCTTCCCAACACTATATTTTGAAGTTTTCTTGTTTACCAACTCAAAAACTCCTGTGAACTTTTCTTTGTTACTTGCTCAAACACTTAAATCGGATTTTTTCCAGACATCCACTTCAATCGATCATTCGTCTTGCTCATTGGTGTTTTGGTCTAGTGTTCTGACTCGTCTATTTCCGTTTGTATTGAAATCTCGTCTCCAACCCATTCTTTTTTTCTTCATCAAGTTTTATCTCACAGGTATGTCTCATCTATGGCTTTTTTTGGTCAGCTTCGAATTCAATATCAAATTATTTATTGTTTGAATCGTTATTTGTATCTCATCTTTACAATACATCCATGGTTTTTTTGGTTAGCTTTGAAATCAATATGAAATTACTTATTGTTTGAGTCGTTATTTTTAAATCATCTCTACAATACATCCATACGGTTGTTTTGATTAGTTTTGAAATCAATATGAAATTAATTAGTGTTCGAATTCATAGAATCAATAATATGTTTCCTGTTTGTAATTATTTCTTTATCTTATCTTTAAAGTGATATTTCTATATTTTTAATCTGAATGATTCATGTTCAAAATCTCGATGATTCCTTATGAAACAAATAACAGTGTGTCTAAACATACCTAGGAGGGGGGTGGTGAATGGTTTTAATCAAGTTAATTACTGATTTGTCTTGATTAGTCAATATTCAATAAAAACCCCAATCTAGTCAAAATACAATCAACTTAATCTAAGTGCAGATGAAACAAATATTATACGCGTGCGTCTACAACTACCTAGAGGGGGTGAATGGATTGTAAATCCGAGTATTACCAAATTTTCCGAATTAGTCAATATTACAAAAATAACCCCAAACACATAAATAAATAAATTAAGTGTAAAGTGCGGAAATTAAATAACACTTGATTTTTACGTGGAAACCCTCAACAGGGAAAAACCACAAGTTGTTATGCTAGCCACACACGGTCACCAAAATCCAATATATGAAAACACGGTTACACCCTCAAGGGATACTCGGACTCTCACCCTAGACAATCTTAAGCTGTGGACACTACCACTTGCCACTCTTGGTTCAATCCCTATTGATATCCCCCAATCCATTACTCTTGGCATGAACACCCCCTGATCTACCCGCATGCCTTTTACAGTGGCACTGACCAATTTGCTTACGCACTAAGCCACCTTAGTCACAAAACTTACTTCTCACGAAGAGATCAAAACCCTATGTGAATATTATGCAATATCCAAAATGCAATTAATGCTAAGGAACACTAGGTGTTTATCTAGAGATTAAATAATGACAATAAAATCAATTATAGATATCAAAGTTTGCTATGAGTGCGTTTGGTACGTGGGATGGGATAAGAAAACGTGGGACAGTTTTTTCTT
The DNA here is from genome assembly GCA_035582765.1 of Acer negundo. Lineage (NCBI taxonomy): Eukaryota > Viridiplantae > Streptophyta > Magnoliopsida > Sapindales > Sapindaceae > Acer > Acer negundo. The sequence continues at coordinate 14,586,764 of CM069233.1, forward strand.
GTCTCATGTTTGGCGCAACTTTAGTATGGGACAGAACGGGACAAGGTGGGACAAAAATCACCAAATTCTGTCCCACCCAAGACCCTAGGCCAGACTTGTCCCATGCATGGGACGAGTCTCAAAAAGACCATTTTACCCTTAAATCTTTAAAAAATCACAAACTTGTGCAATATTATATATATATATATATATATATTATAATAATATATATAATTATAATATATATGTTAAAATAATATATATTAATATATATGTTAAAATAATATATATTAATATATATTATTATAACAGATAAAAAAGAGATTAGTCATTGATTACAAACCCCTTAATCTCTTTCTTAGGGATGGTAAATTTCCAGTTCCCAGGACCAATACTTTGTTCTCCCAACTCCCTGGTTCTACTATCTTCTCCAAGTTTGATCTCAAAGGAGCTTTCTGGCAAATTGGTATTCATCCAGATGACAGGTACAAGACATCGTTTTGTCTTCCCAACGCCTAATATCAATGGACAGTTTTACCCTTTGGCCTTAAAACTGCCCCTTTATTATTCTAGAAGGCCATCACTAGGATCTTCCATCCTATTCTCCACTCTGCCCTGATTTACATCGATGATATCTTATTGTTCTCCTCTGATGAAGATTCTCACAACCATCTCCTTCATCAATTCTATGATCTGATCAACCAATACGGAATCATGCTCTCTGACAAAAAGAGTTCAATAGGACAAACAGATATCGATTTCCTGGGCATGTACATTTCAAATGGAAAATACCACCCAGGCCCTCATCTAGCCAGCCAACTATTAGAATTCCTTGATTCCAATTTGACCACAAAGCAAGTTCAACAATTTCTTGGTATAATCAACTTTATCAGAGATTTCCTGCCCCACGTGATGAGATACACTTCGGTCCTCTCATCTCTACTAAAGAAAAATCCTTCTCCTTGGGACAGATGTCACACGGATGCTATTACCAAACTCAAAGAGACTGCCCAATCTCCTCCGGCCCTTACTATTCCATCTACAGGCCAACTCATCCTCCAAACCGATGCTAGTGACACATGTTGGGGGGCCATTCTCATTGAAGAAAAGGACGGACAAAAAAGTTACTGTGGACATGCTAACGGCCAATTCAAAGATGCCCAACAGCACTACCACACAATCTGCAAGGAGATTCTCGCTGTCAAAAATGGAATCTGATTTTCATCTCAAGACAAAAAACTTTATTATTGAAATGGACAACTCATCCTTTCCTAAGGTCCTCGAATTCCGAAATAAGATTCCTCCCAATCCTCAACTATTGAGACTAAAGGATTGGTTTTCCAGATATGATTTCACTGTTCGACACGTAAAAGACCAACACAATATAATAGCTGATATGCTCTCTCGACCATAGCTATTCATCTCATCACCTCCTACGGCCCTATACCTCTCATCCTCATGGCTATATCAGCATCATCCTTCTCATTCCCAAATCCTACAATGAGGTCTTATCCACTAGAGCTGCTAGAAATAATTCCTCATGATACACAACATTCTCTTGCCCGTATCCAAGAATTCGCTCACTCCCATTTACGGACCTATTTGGCCTAGATCCAGAGCCAAAGAGTTCGATATGAATTCTCCAACAATAACAGGCCATTCTTAGACCCTTTCTTAATGTCTCCCTTTTACTTTTTCACCCCTCAAGTTTTATGGTTTCTATGGTGCATGTCTGTACTCCACCATCATGCCGTTGTTTTCCCCCTCTAAGCCTTTTATGGTTTTGTCCATGATCCCTCTCAGAAAGATTCTCTCCTCATAACTTTCTTAACTTGGTTCAATTCCCTTTCGTTTTGGCGGTCCGAACTCACCAAACTCATGGGTTACCATAATCTATGGAAACTTGATAAGGAATCTGCCTCGGCGATTTCTTGCATTTGGATATTCCATCGACCCTATCGTTTCAACCCTCACAAGAGACTTCTTTGGACGTCAAACGTTTGCTATGAATGGCACACCACATATGATTATCCTAAGTTATACCCTCAGAATCTCCAGATCTCATTGCTCAATTTCCTTTGCGACGTTAATGGAGTTCCACCTCATCAGTGTTATATTTTCCCTGATGTCATCAGAGACCCTAGTCTAAGTTAGCATCCATTCCAAGACTCTGTTCTAGACCACCCACAAAACCCTATTGAGCGTGACACATGGCCTTGTCATATTTGTGGAGCTGAAGATTCGGATGACGACTATCATGCCACATACAACCTGTCCAGCCCGTGATTTTGTCTTTACCCTATAATTATGCATGAAGAACGTGGGTGTTTTATTTTCTTATGTGTAATAATTACATATGTAATCACAAGTGTACTTTAGTGTATACATATGTATAACGTGTGTGCTTTAGGGTGTCGGTGTGCTTTATTGTGTCGGTGGCTGTACTATTATGTTAGTCATCTTATATGCCACGAGTTTGGCAAGTCACTGTACATTAATTTGGATGTTTTCATCATCTCTTCTATAAAAGGAGATGATATCTCTCTGTAAGATCCATTGAAAAATTAGATATAACATCTGTGTGTTTCAAAAATCATGACTTTTTAAGTATTCTCTCCTTCTCTTCAATATTTCTTTGTGAGATAATAAGCAACCTGTAATAGTCCTAGTATACTCTGTGCTTGCCTTTAGTTGAGGATTTTGCACATCAGAAATGAGATTTTGATTCTTTGGCTTAAGGTCCTTAATCGTCTTTGTCAAGTTGCTTTGTGAGTACCCTGTTTAGACCATGAGAAGGTCGTCAAGTGGGGAAAACACTAATACTAAAACAAGGACGTTTTAAGGCTCCCTGCCACCGCCATGGTATCAGAGCCTCGATTCTTAGAGTCCAGAAAGAGAGTTAGGCTGTTTTGAATCAAATAAAGAAAATATTGAAGGAAGGTATTCTCATCTATGGCAAACACGACAAGCTATTCCTCAGTTGTTTCTAATCTAGATCCTGTTTGACTTTTTTCATCCATCTCTTTACCTGCTTCTGTTATACGAACTCAGTCTTCCAGAATCCAAAACCTTGTAGAGTATACCCATATTCCAGAAGCCGCCCAAATAAATGAAACCTCTCTACCACTGCTAAATCCCTACACTATTTTCAAGCGAAGTAGATCCCTTGCTACACGAATCGACCATCTCGTCCGTCATAGATCTCCTCCAACTAATGAGTACATACAGTCTACGGCTCTTGACAACTGCTTGGTCCTAGCCACTTCGGCTGAGTAGTATGTTGACCTCGAAATCGGTCGACCTCGAAATCGGTCGACCTCTGATTGATCATTGGATCAGAGAAGGATACTCTCACCTCCATATTGGAGCTGTCAGAATTATCCTCACTCTATATAGCCGAAAAGGATTACCTATTACTGCTCGTGTTGCTCTCCTTAACACCATCTATAAAGAATATGAGCATGCAGTTATTGACACTTGTCTATCCACGCTCCATGCTGGTAGCATATCACTCACATACTACCCTAATTTCAATATCCCTTTGAGAGATGCCAACCTCCACAACTGCCTCAAAATACAACTTCAGATCTTAGGAGCTCCCATGCTACCAAATTCTTATATGGCAACTCTCCATCACCAGATCGCCTACCGGCTTCAAGATCATGCCCTTGATCTCCCCATTCCTGACCATAATGGTGATACTATCTTTATCAAGGCTGAACGTGAAGATGAAGTTCCCACCATCAACCAGATTCCAAAACAACTGTCTCGAGACAAACTCAGAGAAATCATCCCTCTCGAATGGATCACAAACTATGAGAAGGCTTTTCAGAACACAACCCCTATTGTTGCTTCTGACACCAAATATATCAAGGAAAATGATGGCTCCATCAAGACGGTTTATGAACCTCTCTCTAACACAAATTCTTCTTATAACTCCAATCCTAGTGCTCCTCATGTGTTTCAGGCACTAATGATCCAACCAGTCACTACTGAAGATGACATCCCGATCCATAGCTTTGAAGCCAATGGATCTCCGATCTACACTGATAAAATCAATGGTCATTTCATTTGGGACGACGACCCCAACATGTGCGATGCTGACTGCACTTGTCATGACTGTCTACTAGATCTCACTCCATGTAAAACTGTCCATTGATATTGGGCGTTGGGAAGACAAAACGCTGTCTTGTACCTGTCATCTGGATGAATACCAATTTGCCAGAAAGCTCCTTTGAGATCAAACTTGGAGAAGATATTAGCATCAGGGAGTTGGGAAAATAAAGTATTGGTCTTGGGAATTGGAAATTTGTCATCCCTAAGAAAGAGATTAAGGGGTTTGTAATCAATGACTAATCTCTTTTTTCCCCGAAGTTGTTCAGCTCGTTTGTCAACATAAAAGGCTTGACATGCCCAGGGCGAAGAGGTAGGTTCAATGAGTCCTTGCTTAAGTAGTTCACCACATTCAGCATTGGCCATATGAAGGTCGAAAGGAGACATTCCAGAATGAGAAGCCTTTGTCGGGTTGGCATCTTCATTGAGCTTAAAAGGAATCTTAATAAAAAAATCTGGATTTTTCATAGAGGATTTGGATGATGAAAATCAGCATGACTGTTGGTACAGAATGATAAGAGCTTGTGTTGAATTGTCTGGAAAGAGGGTTGGATGTTAGACAAGGGAAAGATCTTTGGAATACTGGAGAGTGCTTTGAAATTTCGTTTGTATCTGATTCCAGTAGGAAGGATCCGAAGAGACTTGAATTGACAATAAACATCCCAACGAATGAGGATATCTTTGTCAGGAAATGGGGTTCCAATGACACGTGTCCAAAGGGTGTAGGATGGGAATATCTTGAGACCAATTTTAACTTTTGTAATCAGATTAGTCGTGAATATCTTCCCATCAGCAGCTTTAAATATCAGACATGAGACTTCCAACCTTCCGGAGGAAGAATCTTAGGATTTATCATGGTAGTGATGGAACCAGTGTCAATGTAGGTAATGACATCAATAGGATTGGCATATTTGTCATGAAGTATTTGGATTGGAACTTGAGGTCCTGGTTGTGCATCGAAGTGCGTCGCTTGGAGAGAGACAGGGGTTGCCTTGTAGGAGACTGGAAGAGAATCATTCTTATAGAGACTTGAATATTCTGAGTCGAAAATGGTGGAGACGAAATCTGCTGCTTGTAACACAAAAGCTGTATTGTCATCAGCATGGTCTTGTTCAGAGAAGATAGATTCAATATCGAGGTTAGACGGAACGCATCTGCTAGCTGTTGGATTAGCTTAGCAGACTTAGCCTTTTTATTAGGACATTTATTTTTGCATAATGTCCCTTTTGTCCGCAGATAAAACATTTATGAGACTTGTTCCATGCACGTCGGGATTTCTTCTTGAAGAATTTGAACTTCTTCTTGCCCTTTTGCTTGGTAGACCAAAAATGCTTGTCTTTCTTGGTCTTGCAAATGCATTGCTCTAAGGATTTGCATTTGATCTGGTACGAGGGTTGTTTACATTGGACTTTGTACCATTTTTCTTCTTTGAGCATCTTAGAGAAAACCTTTTGAGTGGCACAAAGTTTCTTCAAAGCACTTAGGGTGAACATATGGATTTCACCTAGTGTAATGTCAGTGAAAGATCTGCCAGAGGAATCTATCTTTCTGTGTAATTCATCTTGGAGCTCGGCAGGAAGAGAATTCACATAAACATTCTTGAGACTCTGGTCATTGATGCCTCCAAGGATGTAATATATGCTAGACATGCATTTGTAATGAAAATCGATGTCTTTCTTTCTGAGTGAGCAACAGCGCATCTTGAAGAACTCTTGCCTAGCTTGCTTATAGAATTGGTCAGGATCTCCAAGAAATTCTCTGAAAATGATGCCCATAACTACGGAGGTTGAGGCTGCTCGAACAATTTGTAATTAGCGATACTCTCAAAGGGCTTACTACCAATCTCGAAAAGAACCGGTGAATCTGGAAACGAATTCTCTGAGGATTGCTTCTTGATTGTGTTCAGATTTGGCCATTTGGAGGTCAAGTCAAGCACTCATTTCTGAGATCTTCTTACGCCATAAGTTTGGTTTGAATCTCCGAGATCAAACCAAAGACCATTAGTAGGTCTAGATCCATGAGGTTGTCCGGGGACCTGGTGTTCTGGTGATTCTTCAATAATAGGCCGAGGTTCATTTGAGGATTCTTCAGGGGAGTCATAAGTTTGGGTGGACGGCTGTGGATCTATTCAAGAGGCTATAAAAACTTGTGTGAGATCAACAACTTCAGCTGAATCAGAATGTTGTGAGGTGGTTGTGGTAACGACGTCAGAGGTGTACTGAGAGGGTACTGGGAGGAGGTGTCTAACGAGGTGTCAACATCTGATTCGTCTGATGGGAGGAATCTGTTGGAAGTATGGAGGGGATGCTGAGAAGCATACAGAATTGGGTCAATTGGTGAAGCAGGCTATTTGTTTCTCTGTCGGGAAGAAGAGGGTTTGGAAGTAGGTTTTCGAAGTGGAGAGGATAACGGAGGATACTTGCGAAATAATTCACCAGTGGATTTTAATTACTGAGAAGTGTCCGGAGATCTGAAGGGAGGAGAATAAGGAGAAGATGTAGGAAAGAACAAAGACTGAGAAGAAGAGTAAGGTTTTGGTACAAATTTGGAGGTAGTGGAGAATGAGTGGTCTCTGTTCATTTGTTCTAATTGGTCTTTGAGACGTCTGATTTCTCTTTCTTTTTTATCAAAATCTGGGCCGAAATATCCATGGTTGATATAACGGTGAAGATCAACGTCAAGTTTGGCGATCTGGGCTTGAAGATCAGAAAACATATCACGGAAGACCGTATCGAGACTTTGGAGTTGATTCTCATGTCGAGATACATGGTTTGTGACCCTGTCGATCTTTTGATCAATAGAGTTGAGAACTCTATTTTGCACTTTGGCATTGTGAGTTTGCCAATTAAGAACTTGCTCAGCTTGGGTAGGTTGTTTGAGGGAACCATCAGGAAAGACTTCAAAAGTATGAACGTAAGGTCTGGAAAACCGATTCCTTTCAGGGTTTGAAGAGGGTTCCAAAGGAGGGAAGTCTTGGTCATAGTTAGAAGCCATAAAACAGGGTATAGGTGGAGGCAAAGATGGAGTAACATTGGCAAGTAAAAGGTAAAAGACCTTCTGATCGAAGGATTTGTAAAGCTCTGTCATAAATTGGAAGGGCTTTCTTTTTGGTAGGTTTTAAGCCTATCCATAGGCTTTCTGGATCATCTGGTTTGTATTGTTTACGAACAGTTTTACATGGAGTGAGATCTGGTAGACAGTCACGACAAGTGCAGTCAGCATCACACATGTTGGGGTCGTCGTCCCAAATGAAATGACCATTGATTTTATCAGTGTAGATCGGAGATCCATTGGCTTCAAAGCTATGGATCGGGATGTCATCTTCAGTAGTGACTGGTTGGATTATTAGTGCCTGAAACACAGGAGGAGCACTAGGATTGGAGCTGGAAGGAGAATTTGTGTTAGAGAGAGGTTCATAAACCGTCTTAATAGAGCCATCATTTTCCTTGATATATTTGGTGTCAGAAGCAACAACAGGGGTTGTGTTCTGAAAAGCCTTCTCATAGTTTGTGATCCATTCGAGAGAGATGATTTCTTTGAGTTTGTCTCGAGGCAATTGTTTTGGAATCTGGTTGATGGTGGGAACTTCATCTTCACGTTCAGCCTTGATAAAGATAGTATTACCATTATGGTCAGGAATGGGGAGATCAAGGGCATGATCTTGAAGCCGGTAGGCGATCTGATAATGGAGAGTTGCCATATAAGAATTTGGTAGCATGGGTGCTCCCAAGATCTGAAGTTGTATTTTAAGGCAGTTGTGGAGGTTGGCATCTCTCAATATAATTATAATATATAATATATAATATATGTTATTATTATATATATTATAATAATATACATAATATATATTATTATAATACATATTATAATATATTATAATAATATATTATAATAATATATATACAAACTAAATAATATATATTATATAATTTATGTATATATATTATAAACACAATATAGAACAATTATCCCGTCCCACCATGTCCTATCCCATCTCTGTGCCAAACGCACCCTATATGTCATGACATATAACTTAGCTATGTGAATCATAGTCAATCTTACATACAATAGCTATCACAAACAATTTCAATCATTTTAATGAGATAAATTAGCTAGATTTATATAAACATAAAATCCTAGCTATCACAAAACAACTCAATTAACCAACACATAATCTCAATCTTGTAAGTAGAAATAATCTAAAAGCATACAAGTTATAAATGAGATAGATTGCTAAGTAAAAACACTAAGATTAGATGAAATTAGTGTTCAACTTACCATAACATGTGTGTTGAAGAAGACTCATGCATAGATACATCCTAGATGATCCTAGATGATGTTTTGATGATATTTGATGCACATGAAATTGAGTTTGTGTAATCAAAGATGAGTTCTTGGATGATTTTCTCTCGTGGAAAATACTCTGAGTTAAAAATATGATTTTTAACTCATTTTTATGACCTAAGGACACATAGGCATATTTATATGATGTCCAATTGAAGCTACATCATTTTGATAAATTGTCAAAAAAATTTGCCATGACCGTTGTACACCCACTCTATGTAGGGCAACTGTACAGCGGTCACCTGGAAAAGTGAAGAACAAATTATATGACAATAAATGTTCTAAAAACGACTTTTAGGCAGGTGTACAACAGTTTAAAAAGTCAATCAAGGGCATGATGCACTTAGGGAGAGCGTACAACATTTTGGACGCTACAGTGCATCAGCTTTAACTTCAAGCGCCTCAAAACATGGCCAAATGACATCGAAACCTTTCATATGATATATCGTTGGAAAGGAATGGATGTCTACTTTCTACTCCTTTTTATGGAATGAAATATCAATGTCTATAGAAAAATTTATGGTCAATGGAGTAACCAAATGTCATAAACGGATAACAACAGAGTTGCCCTGTTTTGGTGGTTACTTTGAAGATTTCAAAACCATTCCAAAAGGTAATGAAATATTACAAATAATATACCATTGGAAAGGTATGGGTGTCTAGTTTGTATACAACTCATTTTGAAGCTTTGTATAAAAAGTTATAGTCACACTTGGTTATCATTCGTCTTGGTTGCGATTGTTTTGATCCATTTTGAGACATAGTCCATGACAACCAAGATGTAGTTGAACCCGTGTGAGGATGGGAAGGGTCCCATGAAATCTATTCCCCACACATCAAATATCTCCACCACCACTTAGCTTAAAAAAAGCATCTCATCTCTCTTACCAATGTTCCCCGTTCTCTAGCACCTGTCACAAGAAATACAAAAGTATAAGCATTCTTAAATAAAAAGCTCCAAAAAAAACCTGATTGGAGAACTTTCAAAACAGTATTCTTGGCACTAAAGTGCCCTCCACAACTAAGGTTGTGAAAGAATTTAAGCATGTCATGGTTCTCTTCTTCAGGGACGCATCTTCGAATGATCTGATCAGTGCCATATTTGAACAGGTATGGCTCGTCCCAAAAGTATTGTTTGGTAATGGAGATGAATCTTCTTTTTGCTTGCGAGTTCAAATCAGTTAGTATGATGTCATTTGCAAGGAAATTCATGATGTCTACATACCATGGATCATTGAATCCCACAACCATTAGCTGTTCATATGGAAAATTCTCATTGATTAGCAGAAAATTCCCTTCTACGTTCTCATCCTCCACTAATCAAGAAAAATGATCATCTACCACATTCCTGCTGCCCTTTTTATCTTTGATTTCCAAATCAAACTCTTACAACAAAAGGATCCACCGGAGTAATCTCAATTTCGCTTCCTTCTTTGTTAGTAAGTATTTCAAAGCAGCATGATCAGAATAAACAATGACCTTGGATCCAATTAAATATTGACAAAATTTTTCCAAGACACTAACAACAGCAAGTAATTCTTTTTCTGTTGTGGAGTAATTCAATTGTGCATCATTCAAAGTACGACTAGTATAGTAAATAACATGTGGTACTTTATCTACTCGTTGTCCTAAGACAACGCCTAATTCATCACACATTAATTCAAACAGAAAAGACCAATTATGAGGCATGATTACATGAGTAAATGTTAGTTTTTTCTTCAAAGATTCAAAAGCATGCAAACATTCATCATTGAAAACAAATGTAGACTCCTTGGTCAAGAGGTTACATAGAGGGTGACTAATTTTTAAAAAATCTTTTATAAAACGCCTATAGAAACCTGTATGACCAAGAAAACTCCTCACACCCTTCACTGAAGTGGGAAGTGGAAGTTTAGCAATTACTTCAATTTTAGCTCTATCTACTTCTATGCCTTTATCAGATATCACATGTCCTAACACTATTCCAGATTTTACCATAACGGCTTTTCTCCCAACTAAGAGTCAAATTAGTCTCTGTACATCTTTTCAAAACACAAGTTAACTTATCAAGGCAGTGGTCAAAACAATTACCAAAAAGAGAAAAATCATCCATAAATATCTCAATAAATCGTTCTAGTATGTTGGAGAAGATTGACATCATGCATCTTTGGAAAGTGGCAAGGGCGTTGTACAGCCTAAAAAGCTTTTTTCGGTAAACAAAGGTTCTGAAGGAGCATGTGAACGTTGTCTTCTCTTGGTCCTCTAGAGCTATAGCAATTTGATTCTATCCTGAAAATCCATGTCCCACCAAACGCTCGAGCATCTGATCAATAAACGGCAAAGAAAGGTGATCTTTTTTAGTTGTCGTGTTGAGCTTGCGGTAATATATACATATTATCCATCCCGTTGTCTTTCTTGTAGAAATCAACTCATTGTTCTCATTAGCTACCACAATGATCCCAAATTTCTTAGGTACAACATGGACCGGACTTACCCACTTACTGTCAGATAAATGGTATATGATACCTACCTTAAGTAACTTTAGGACCTCTTCCTTTACGACCTCTTTCAAGTTTGGGTTAAGTCTTCATTGAGCCTCTCGAGATGGCTTCACACCTTCTTCTAAAATAATGCAATGCATACAAATGGTAGGGCTTATTCCCTTAATATCCACCATGGTTCATCCAATAACGGCTTTATGTTCTTTGAGTACCTTCAATAGCCTCTCTTATTTTTTTATCTCTAAGTTAGAACTATAATCACTGGAGAGTCTCATTCATCCCTAGAAAGGCATACTTGAGGTTAAAAGGATGTTGTTTTAGCTCTAGTGCAGGGGGAGAGCTTATAGATGGGATTAACGACTTGTTGATCTAATCTTCAATTTCAGCACTTACTTTCTCAATATCAGAATCTTCTTTTGAAACTCAAACATGTTAAATTTCTTCATCATCTTCAAAAACATCACAAACCCAATCTTGCAGTTCTTTAGATATTTCTTCTGACAATTCATCTTGCACTGCTGAATTCACCACTTTAATTGAACTACACTCAGCTTAGTAACAATCATCGGCTGTTTCAGGGAACTTAAGAGACTCAAAGACTTTAAACTCTACAGTTTCATCTAACACAGTCATTGTTAGCTTTCCATTTTGGACATCTATAGAAGTCTTTGCAGTTGCTATAAAAGGTCTCAACTAAAAGAATAGGCTTGCAGTTTCTATCTTTAGCTCCTTCATCCATGTTTAGTACCACAAAATCAGCAAGAATGATGAGATTATCTACTTGGACCAACGCATATTCAACATAACCCCTCGGATATATGACGGAACCATCGGCCAACAAAAGTGACACGATTGTCTTTTCAGGTCATTCAATCCCAGTTGCTCATAGATAGTGGAAGATATTAAATTAATACTGACTCCCATATCTAACATAGCTCTCTCCAAAGTTGTACCTCCAATAGTGATGTTGATGTAAAAAAATCATAAGTCTTGTAATTTTGGTGGCAACGACTTTTGAAGGATTGCATTAGCACTTCCGGTCATGAATTCTTGATGATTCTCCACAAATCTTGTTTTGTAGGTATGAAAGCTCTTGAAAAAATTGGCATATGCTGACATCTTTTGAATCATCTTCATTAAGGGCAAGTTGACAATGACTTTTGAAAGAATGTCATATATGTCTTTGTATGATTTTTCCAACTTGCTCTTTACCAATCTCCTTAAGAATGGAATTAGAGGAACATATGGATTAGGTGACTTGTGCTGGAGTGGTAAAACTTTGGATTTTTCCACCACTATCTCTTCCTTATAAGATATGATGTTTTCTTTTGAAAGACCTGAAACAGTAGCAAATTTATCAGAAGGTTCAGTGGGTTTATCATCAGTTAGTATCTTACCATTCCGAAGAATTGTCATAGTCTTTGCTTGCTTAATGTAACTTGGAAATTTTCCATATTCGTTCCTTTGATTAGCTTTGGCTAATTGCCCAATTTGCGTGTCCATTTTCTTCATTGTAGCATGAATATTCTAAAATTGTACATAGTTTTTTTCCTGGATTTGCTGGAATTGCTGGAATTGTTTATGGATTTTGTAAGTGCCTCTTTTTGATTGGCTTAATTTCGTTGAAAAAACCACAATGGGGTTCAAATATGTATGGGTAGCTTAGGATTGAAGAAATCCTCATCAAATGTTAAAGAACCTCATTGTAGGTATCAAGAGCTTCAATGAAGGTAGATTACTTGTCTTGACTCCTAATTGAAGAGATCTAGTTGCACACACACATTTTTTAGCATTCTTGTGTGTTTATTGCATTTTGAGTGTAAGTTGTCACATTTCACACTTGCACAATTTTTTCTATACTTGATTGTGTTTAAGTGCAGTGTTTGTGCCTGTCGTCATGCGCCAGACCAGCGCACACATCAGCGCAACCTTGGCAGAGGCTGTGCGCTGGACGTCATGCGCACACACCAGCGTAACCTTGGCAGAGGTTTTGCGCTGGTCATGTGCTGGACGTCATGCGCAGCTCACCAGCGCAAGTCTTTCCAGAGGTTGTGCGCTGGTCATACGCATGACGACCAGCGCATGAGCAGCTTAACTGACGGGAATTTGAACCGTTTTTTTCAAAACGACCTCACTTTACTTGGATCATATATATATATATATATATATACTTTAACAACCTTGGGTCGTTTTTGAGAGCAAAAATTACACCTTTCAAGAACCAAAAGAGTGTCTTCAAACATAAATCACCAAGACTTGATTTTTAATCATCCAGAACACCAATACCCTTCATCTTTCATGATTCATACATCATCTAGCATGGGTTAGGTATGATTTCTTTTGGTTTCTTTTCTTTGCTCACTTGACTTGTAGTTAGAACATTTTTTGCATCTCTTCACATGTTCTTGCTATACAAGATTGCATCTTTATTACATGGCTAGTCTCAAGATTGCTTCTTTATAACTTGAATAGTTTCAAGATAGTTTCTTTATTGTGTTTTGTGTGTTGGTTGTGGTAGATATTGCATATAAAACTTTGTTTGCTTATTTAGCTATGTTTTATGCATGTCATCTAGCAAAATGATATCTAGGAATGTCTAACATGTACATCCATGCCTAGATAAGCTTAAATTTCTAACCTTGCATTTTAGCATCTTGAATATTGCATATATTCACCTTAGGTTGTTTTATCTCATCTTTTTGGAGACAAGTCTTGTATTTACCATTTGGTAGTTTGCAAGCAATGGACTAGAGTCACTATTAAAGGCCCGCGAGTAGCAAAGATGGATTAGTAATCTTGGGTGTGATGTGGTCAACCTAGATTGTAATCGTATTTGCAAATAAAGGGATTCGAGGTTCTTGTGTGGCGCATATAACAGCCCGTGGTTTTTTCCCGTGTGGGTTTCCACGTAAAAATTCGTGTTATTTATTTTCCGCATCTTTCTATTGATAGTTTTTTTTGGCTAATTAGGGGTTATTTTTTTATATTGTCAAAATCACGAATTTTTGGTAATTAATTTATGTATTAATCTATCCACCCCCCCCAGATTAATTAGGCTCATTATAGATTCATTTTCTGATTTATTGCAATGTATCTTCAAATGATGGCTTCTTGGGTTGAGATTCAGAATTTTGTTGAGCACCTATACTATTCTGCCTTTGGTTGCTGGAATTGTTTCCCCATTGGTTTCCAATGTCCTGATAATTATTTCCCTATTGATTTCCAGAACTATGATTGTTGTTGGACCAAGAAAATTTTGGATGATTTCTCCAGCCCGAATTATATGTATTGAAATTGGATCATTCCATGATCTGAAATTATAGTTGTTCATGGCCTGAACTTCTTCTTCTTCTCTAGGTCCAGGACCTCCTACTTAGTATTCTCCCATAAACACTCTTTGTTTCATATGATGTCCCACATTGGCAGTAAAAGTTTCTAATTTCTTCAACACCTATATCATCTGAATAGAGGTTTCCGTGTTGGCATCTATGGTATATATTCCTTTCTTCTTCCTGGAATATTTGTGACGAGAATTTTGGGCCAACTTTTCAAAAATGGTGTATACCTCCTCAGGTTCTTTGTCATACATGGATCCTCCACAAGCATTGTTCACTAAAAGATCTAACACTTCACTTAGGCCATCATAAAACCACTGACATAGCTAATGAGTAAGATATCCATGTTGAGGAAAATCCCTGAGATATTTCTTGTAACCCTCACATGCCTCATAAAAAGTCTCATTGTCTTGTTGAAAGAAACTTGAAGTTTTGGCTCGGATTTCGTTGGTTTTCTGAGATGCATAATACTGATCAGTAAGTTTTTCCCTTACTTCATCCCTGGTTCTCAAAGATGCTTGAGGCAATGTCAACAACCATGTCCTCACTTCATCTGGGATGCACCTCATGCGTAGCTAATCTTATGTAATTCTATGGTTAGGGAAGGATTGTATTGCTACAGAACTTTCTAATGAACAGAAGCACATCTTCATCTGGTAGACTGTGGAAAATAGGTAGCTGATTGTAGTGCATACTTTTCAATTCATAATTCTTTTTTGCTAGTTCTAGCAAAATGTATAAGGGATGATTGCTCACAATCGGCCTACTGTAATCCTTTATAGTTCTGATGGGCTCTGGTCCTGGCTTATAAGCTGGATTTGGAACAAAGTTTGAAACAGGGTGAAGACCCTGATTGAGTCTTTCTAGGTTCTGAATTGGATTATCTGTCATTGTTTGATTTCTGATGCGATCAATGTTATCGTTCAAAGGTAATAATTCTCCTTGCTGAGATTCTCTACCTTGCATTTGTTTTCAACACCTAAAATTAGAATAATACAAACATAAGTAAACTACGAAAAAAAAAGGAAAGAAAAAGAAAATAATAAAAATCTAAAAAGCTAAAAGTTAATGGCTCGACTACCTAAATTAGATTAAACCTATTAAGTACAACTAAAACTAGAAATAACTAATAGATTCACTAATCCCTGGTAACGGCACCAAAAACTTGATGTGTAAAATCGTGTTACAAAAACCTAACTCACAAGTGCACGAATTGTGAGATAAGTACATCGACAAGTAAGGATTGTTCTCATAAGGAAAAGTGATTTACTGATTATAAACTAATTCTAATTAAAGCTAAGCAAGTAACAGTATCCAAGAGATTTGAGATTGATTGATTGATTGATTTAGAACCAAATTATCTAAGAAAGCGGCTAACAAGAATGTGTGAATGTTATCAAGAGATGGAAGACTAGGTAACCGATGCTCTCCATATGTAATACTCAATGTTAATCAACTAATTCCATTAAATAGATTCAATCCAGATTAAGAGTTCATTATTATCTTAATTATGGTATTACCTTAATTCTTCGAGATTTAACCACGTGTTCTCAATCATAACCCACCCTCGTCGAAGGTGTGAGATTTAACCAAGAACTCATTACGTGCAAGAACTGTTGAACCAAAATTGCCTCTTATTAATTCCTATGTTAAGAACGATCATACTCATTCAATTGAAAAGTAATTCAGATAACCTATATTCCCATAGTGCAATCTAAATTTATAAATTATCGAAACCCCAGACAAGTATCAATTAATTTCCATAGATCAATACGAGTCAAGAATCTAGACATTTAATAAATTGAACAAATTTAAATCCGAATTGATTAATAAAGATATGGAGTTTGAATCATAGCATGAACATTACATAGGTTCACATCAATCCCCTAGTATGGAGTTAGTTACACATGACAATAACAAAAGAAAAGATAGAAAAGATAAAACTCATTGAGGCCTTCAACGAATTCTTCCAATCTTTAATGATGAAATCTTCTTCGTCTTCGAATCTTATATGTGTAAAGATGGATGGGAGAGTTGTGTTGTACAACGATATATGGTCCGGAGGGTGTGTGTGTGTGTCAAAAACCCTAAATTCTTCATGTATTTGTATCCATCAGTTCTGAAACGTGATTAGAAATCCAACTTTAGCGCGGATTTGCCTGACCACTATCATTACCGCTTTGAAAACCAGAGCAATCTTGAGAGCTGTCTTCACTTAGTTGCGCAGCGTTGTGGTTTTGAGAGCACAACTCAGAGCGGTCTTCAAGGTGGTTGCCTCTGTCCTTGGAGTGCTCTTGGAACCGCTGCGAAAATTCACGGTGCTCATGAGAGCACAAAACTGATATTTACTGAAAAGTCCCTCAAACTTGCATAAATTGCTCTTTTCCTCTTCTTGTCGTTTTGGTCATATTTAATATATATATATATATATATATATATATGAGTCCTTTATAAAGAGTGACGATATTTACATACATCTAAAATAGTATGTACACCCCAAATCTACATATTTCAAAATTACACCATTACCCTTAAAATAAATTATTAATATTTTAATTAAAAATTTAATAATTTCTTATAACTATTTTAATTTTTCCAAATTTTAGCTAAAAAAAAATATTAAAAACAAAAACCCAAATCATAACTCAATAATCTTCTAAAAACAAATGGAGGCATTGGGTGGAGTGCGACTCTTTCCAAATTCAAAAAGTGGAGAGCAGGCATATTGATTAAAATTTCCAGATTTTTTTTAACAGAGAAATAGTGCAAAAAATAAAAAATAAAATTAGACACCATTGTTTCTCTCTCAAGCTCACCCGTAACTTCATCTTCAAATGTGTTTGTATAATAAAAGCACCATCATTCCATTAATGACCATGAATCTTTCAAGGAATCAACAGAAAAAGATGATGATGAACTAGGGAGAGAAAGAGGGTCTGAAACCTTGATACAACGGTCAAGAAAGGACCCCAGAAATATCATTATATATTAATTATTTATTTTATAATTGTTTTATTTATAATATTTTAAGAAATTAAAAGAAAAAACATATTGGTAATGTGTGGGGTTTGCTTATAAAATTTCATCTTTTAAAAAAATTTAACGGTATTTACATATAAATAAGGGTGTATATACAGTTTTTCAAGGGTACAAATATCGTCACTTTTATTTAAAACATATACTTCTAGGTTTAGTTGAATTAAACAAGATAGGTTTTTTTTTGTTGGATTAAACTTGATAGGTTTTTTTTTTTTTTTTTTTTTTGAGTCATACTATTGGCACACGCACTGCTGAACTATTTATACTCTACTTTTAAAATTATTTAGTATTCTTTTTTCCTTTTTCAAATTACTTAAAAAGACATACAATTTTTATTAAAAAAATATCCTGTACAAATTAAAACTAATAAAACCCCACTTTCCATATTTCAAAACCCTAATGACAAAAGTTTAAATAACATAGATTATTTCAAATCACTGAATGTTTACTATTTTTGTTTATATTTTCTTTCAGATCTCGATCTCATGTTTCTAATGTTTAGTATTTATTGATTTTATTGTTTTATATGTTTGTTTTATTTTTCTTTTCAAATTCCAAATCCATATTTGCAATTTTTTTTTTCTCTCAGATTTTCTAGGCATATTATAATTTGTATCAATTCTTTTGTAGATTTTATTCTGAATCTTCCAACAATTAATATCACACTCACAATCTACCACCAACAATCCAATTGACTATAGAAAAAAAAAATCGCATCAAATAAAGATGGTTTTACCTTGAAATAAGAATAAAAAACAAGTACTACGAATGGATGTGAGAAAACTATATATAAAGATTAGAGATAGAGCGTATTTTTATTTCTATTTTTTTGAAAAAGATATGAGGTGTATTAAGTTTGAAAAATAAGTAAAAGGGTAGTCCTGGAAATAAATCTAAAAATTGATAAAACTATTTTATTTTATATAATTAAATCAAAAATTTAAAAAGTGTGGTATAAATAGTTCAGTAGTGGGAGTGCCAATAACACCACTTTTTTTTTTTAATTTCATTAAACACACTCGTTTTTTTTTTTTATTATAATTATTATTAAACATGATTGGTTTTTTTTTTTTTTTTTACCGTCTTAATGGTAATGTGACAAATGACAATTGACTAATAAATAAATAAATAAATATTAAAACCAAATTAATTTATAATAATTTTAAACAAATTTAAATAACATACTAGTACAATAAATTTATCAAAATCATATTAACCTAAAAAAATAATATATATTATAATATATGTGGCTTTTACCAATATGTAATAATACAAAATATATTCCCTTAATATATCCTATAATATCTCCCTAAAAATATCTTAACATTTCTACCCATGTTCCACCGCCTAAGAGACACTGGTGGACCCATGAATTTTTGTCAGGTAGGGCACTTGAATAAATTAAAATCGCAATTATATGAAAAAATACTGAAAATTTAAGATCATAGTAAAATACATATTTTTAGATAAAATAAAATAAATAGAATATTTACTCAAATGAATTATATAATCTTATATTCAAAAAGAAATAAAAACAAGAAAAAAATATTAAAAAATAAATAATAACAAGAAAAAAAATAAATAATGAAAAAAATTAAATGAATAAATTACCATCTAATATTATTTGTTTTGCATTTATAATGAATTCAATTTAAATTTATACAAAAATAATTTATTAATAACTATTTCTAGACATGTTTTTAAATTTTTTATTATTCAAATTATTGGTAAATTATTGATTTATTGATTTATTGATTTTAAATAAGTTAAAACTATAAAATAAAGAAAAATATTAAAGATAAGATAAAATAAATCATAGTAATGGATTGACTATTTTAATCCAATAAAGTAAAATAAGAGATCTTAGGATTTATTGATTGGACGTGTTAGACATATTAAATTAAAATTATTAAAAATAATAAAATTCAAAATAATAATATATAATTTAATATAAATTAGGTAAACACAATAATGGTAGTTATAAAATTGACAATGAACGACGGAATATAGACGATGTATCGGAAATGATGGTAAAAAAAAAGACATAAAAAATTAGAAGATAAAATTAAATTAAAAAAGGCACATAAAAAATTAGAAGGTAACATTGAATTAAAAAGTACCCATTATCACTGAATTGGGACAACCCTATTGTAAAAAGCAGTTCCACTACCAGCTATAGCTATACCAACAGCTATATACATTGTTAAAAATTCTCAATAAATATATATATATATATATATATATATAAAATATACATAGAATTAATTTTTTTAAAAAAAAAAATTTGAGGTAGGGCACGGGCCCTACCTGATCCCCATGTAGGTCCGCCCCTACTAAGAGGCTCTCTACTTGGCCCACTTGTTTAAACTCATCATCATCAGTCAAGTGGTGCTCATATGCCTTGCCTATATATATATATATATGTTTGATTTCATTTGTAAAGGTTGATGTTCAGCTGACACTTCATATATCAATACAAAGCTAAAAGCTCTCTCTCTCTTTATCCCTATCTCGTGTGTCTCTCTTTTCTCTCATCTCATTTTATTTCTTTGTTATTTATTATTCTTTTGTTTACAACATGTTATTAGCACAATTATATGTAAATAAAAAAGATCCCTGGTGGGTGATTTAATTATATCTCAATATTCTGAATCTATATATATTCCGTATATAAAATGGTTTTGCCAACAACATAACATATATATAGTTCTGAATTTATTCTCTCTAAATCCCAATATTTTGAATCTATATATATTTCGTATATAAGATGGTTTTGCCATCAACGGAACATATATATAGTTCTGAATTTATTCTCTCTAATTCCCAATATTCTCAATCTATATATATTTCGTATATAAGATGGTTTTGCCGTCAACAGAACATAAATATATATAAATATATATTTGAATTCATTCTCTTTAAATCTCAATATTCTAGATCTATATATATTTCTTATATAATATGGCTTTGCCGTCAACGAAACATATATATATATATATATATATATTTCTAGATTCATTTTTATGCAAATGGCAGGTGAGCTTAACCTCTTAGAATTGTCTATTTACAGAACATATATACCGTTCTAGAACTGTTTATTTACGGAACATAGTAGGTAAGCTCAGCCTTCTGGAATTGTATTTACAAGACATATATACCGTCTTGGAACTGTTAAATTACAGGACATATATACTGTCCTGAAACTGTTAAATTACATGACATATATACCGTCCTGGAATTGTTAAATTACAGGACATATATACTGTCTTAGAACTGTTAATTTACAGGACATATATACTATCCTGGAACTATTTATTTACGTAATATACGCACTATATGAGATTAGCTAAACCGAGTAACCAGAACTTAAAGTTTCTGGAGTTATGATATTTAAGTCAGTACGGTATTGAAAACCGATGAGAATCTGGAATTCTGGATCCAGCGTTATATACATGAATGTCATATAGCACGGTTTTAAAAACCGATGAAAACCTGGAGTTCTGGATCCAATGTTATATTCATGATTGCCATACTTCATTATTTGGAACTTGGGCTTTCAAATCTATTAAGAATCTGAAGTTTTCTAGATTTAATATATGAACTTATAGTTCATGGTCGAACCGGAAATTCGAAAAATCATTATGATTCATGATTTTATTTTATCTCATATATATAAAGTGATATGTTTACATATCATTTATTTGAGAAAAGGGATTTATACATCCAATAGGATGTTGTGAGTATTATAAAAGATATTTAAGATACTAACGTATAATGAAATTGGAAATAATATTTTATCCATTTCATTCACATCTAACAAGATGATGTGAGTATTATAAAGGAATTTAAGATCCTAACGTAAAATGAATGATATGAGTATTATAAAAGGAATTTAAGTTCCTAATGTAAAATGAAATTGGAAATAATTTTTTATCCATTTCATACACATCCAACATGATGATATAAGTATCATATAAAAGGATTTAAGATCCTAACGTATAATGAAACTGGATGTAATATTTTATCCATTTCATGTGAAAGTGATAGGTGTTGGATCATCAGATCATCTGTTTTGGTATCACCAAACCCCGATCTGGGTTTGCTTATGGGTTTCAACCCAGACCCATCGCCCATTGGGTCAACGCCATCTAGTTTATTGGCTTCGTCGATTTTTTACACCAACCAAGTGCGTTTTACGGCGACGATCAGAGATTGTTGGGCATGGCCCACAATCTGGTCCAGATCGGTCATAGATCTCGTTTTTGCTCTGTGCCACTTTTGGAGAATTCAATATTCTTGATGGACTGTTTTACAATTATTTTGGGCCATTTTATAATTTTGACAAAATTTTGGATCAATTTATAATTACCAAAACTTATTGGTCCAGTTTACAATTTTCAAAAGGTATTAGGGTTGAATTATAATTAATAAAAATTTTGAGGGACCTTTTTGTAATTTTACAAAATCAAGGGTAGTTTTGTAATTTCTCTTTAAAAAAAATATTTATATATAATAAAAAAATTATTATTAAAAAAATAATAATAAAAAAAGGAGGGGGAATTATTATTTCACTTGAAATACAAAATGATATTACGCATAATGTCTATAAAATTTCTAGAAGGAAAAATATATTTCTTGCTGAAAGTGCAATGACTTATATAATTATGCAGAGTCAGAAATATTTTATGAATTCGACTTTGTTGAGAGTAAATGTTATTAATGTATCTGGTACAACAGATCTGATAGAAAGCTCTGGAAGAGCCATGAAATTGTTATCAAACAATACTAAATTATGTATCAGGTCCAACGGATCTGATAGAAAGCTCTGGAAGAGCCATGATATTGTTATATACTAAATTATATATCAATGATATTTTATATCATTCAAGCAGAACATAAAGAAATCTACTTAAATCAAAGGCATATAACTTTGTTAATGTCATATTAAAACTATGAATGATAAAAAGTGTTGGATATCTATGCATGATTCAAGCCAGAAACTTATTATAGAAAATCTGTATGATTTATCATTTGAATTATATCACTGATCAAAAATGGGTTGTTTGTAGATACACTCATCCACAAAATAAATCATCGTATTCTAAAGTTGGTATTGAATCTCCATCATTTAAGGGGTTATATGTGGATATATTCATCCACCAAAAGAATCCTTCCATTATTTTATGGTACTAGTTAATACATCTACGTGATGGTCACATGTTTGTGTATTATCAAATGTCATCAGTTGAGATCGATGTTCTAACATCCAGTTTTCGCATGTACTCATAATCAGAATGGATCAGCGGAATCGCTTATCAAACGTCTCCAGGTTATTACAAGAACTTTATTATTTCAATACAATTACCGATTTCTATATGGGACATTCTATATTACATGTTGATGCATTCATTTATGACTCACTACCTATCATCGGTATTTATCATTACAACTTGTAATTGGTCATTGAATTGCTCACATTTTAAAGATATTTGATTGTGTAGTATATCTCCTTATTTCATCTCTGGTATGATCTAAGATAAGAATTCTATATCATTATGAGATTAATATTGATTTTAATTAATCTTCTAATTGGATCATTTAAACTTCTAATTAGATCATTTAAACTTCTGATAGTTTATAGTTTTACACACAATCTGTATATTATTATATTGATTAATTTCCAAATGAAAGTTTCTCCAAAAAGAGTAAATGAAAAGTTACTCTTATACAAAATAGAGATACCAGTTCGATTCTCTATATATAAATGTGTCTCATTTCAATACTTGTATCACTCAAATACGAAAGATAATTGATCATTAGATAATTATTTATTTGTTACTTGATATATTAAAGGTAACAAGATTTTATAAGTTGTCCTCTCATAAACCCCGGCTAGGTGATTGTTCTTAAAGAATGGTTAGAGTAAAAGCAACAAATAAATCATCTGATACATATTATAATTCATAAGCTTATGAACCTTTTTGAAAGGTATTGTTATCAGGATCCTAATGTAAGCAAAACTCGAGTTATAAATAAATTCACTTTCTCTAAATCAACTCTATAAGAGTTTGATATATCTAATAAGATACAAGTCTATGAAATGACTAAATTCACTGTAATGGAAGATAATCTAATGAGACACAAGTCTATGAAATGACTAAATTCACTGTAATGGAAGAAATCTCAACAAAGATATAAGTACATTGAAATTGAGAAAATTTCTATACATGTCTATGAAATAACTAAATCCATTAAAATGGAAAGAAATCTCAACAGAGATACAACTATATTGAAATTAAGAAAATTTCTATAAAATCCATATAATGACTAAATCCATTGAAATAGAAGAAATCTCAACATAGATTCAAATATATTGAAATTAAGAAAATTTCTATAAATCAAATAAGAGAAATGTGGAATCATAAAGAAACAATCATTAATGATGTATTTTTATACACAGTAGTGCTACTGAAATTATAAATGATGATTATGATATTCATAATATTAATGATTATATACAAAATGCATGATTGACATAAGTGAAAAGAAGCAATTCAAGAAGAATTGACTTCATATGCCAAACATAAAGTATTTGGACCAACAGTACTCCAAACACCTAGAGATGTCAAACTAGTTGGATACTAATGGGTATTTATATGGAAAACGTAATGAGAAAAACGAGATCGTGATATATGAGGCACGACTCGTAGTACAAGGTTTCTCACAGAAACTTGGTATTCAATAGTGATGAATGCAATTATGTTTCGAATTTTTGATAAATTTGCCTTTACAAGGTTTGAAATACGTCCTCTAAATGTAGTAATCATTTATCTATATGATTCACTCAATGCAGATATTCATAATTCCAGAAGGATTTAAAAGGCTAAAATCATGTAAATTGAGATCTTGTAATCTGTATTTGATGAACATACAAAAATTCTTATATGGATTAAAAACAATCTGGACAAATGTGGTATAACCGTCTTAGTGAATATCTGATAAAATAAGGGTATAATAATTATATTATATACCTAAGTGTCTTCGTAAAGAAATCAGAATCCGAATTTACTATATTCACAACATATGTTGATGATATGAATTTAATTGGAGCTCTTGGAGAGCTCTTGAAAACTCTTGAATTTTTGGTAAATGAGTTTAAAAATGAAAAACATGGGAAAGGAAATATTGTTTTGACCTGAAGGTCTAGTATGGATCAAATAGAATGTTTGTCCATCAATCAGAATATGTTAAAAAGATTCTGAAAAGATTCCATATGGATATTACTCCATAAAGCAAGTCTTTGTCTATACTCTCTTCCAATCATTTATGATGTTATTTCATTTCATGAAATAAACATCTGTATACCCCAGTTTAGTAATCTAGAAAATTGTTTAAAAAAAAAAACTTTTATTAGGGGGAGCATATCAAATAAAGTATATTAATCATATTGAGAAATATGTGTATTGTACTCTTTTCCCTTTCAATCAGGTTTTTTGTCCCATTGGGTTTTCCTGATAAGGTTTTTAATGAGGACATTCTCTAAGCACACCCAAAAATCATTTGATCCACAAAATCATCATAAATATTACATTGATTCAATATATCATCGTATATATGTTATCTTGATCAAAAATATCATTGTAAATATTACTTTGATCTTGTTAATCATCTTATATATATTACCTTGATCCAAAAGATCATCATAAATATTACTTTGATCTGACAGTTCAATGAATATCTTTGCTTATGTTTTTATCCCGCTGGGTTTTTCCTAGCAAAGTATAAATGTAAGAAATGTTTTGAAGAAAGCATTAACTATTAACATATTTGTATTGTACTTTTTTTTTTTCCCTTCGATCAGGTTTTGTCCCACTAGGTTTTCCTGATAAGGTTTTTAACGAGACAATTAAGGCGAGCAAAGTTCTGAATAGACATGTGTACTATACTCTTTTTCCCTTCGATCAGATTTTATCCCACTAGATTTTTCTGACAAGGTTTTTAACGAGATAGTTTTGAGAACGATCAATATCACAAAATCCAAAAGATTATTGTATATATTTTACTTAGGTTTCATCCCATTAGGTTTTTCACTAAAAAATTAATACATGTGGTATAAATCCAAGGAAGATTGTTATAACATATGTGGTTTTTACCAATGTGTAATAACACAAAATATCTTCACTTATGAGGGTGTATTCAATTAGGATTTCAGATGACTTTTAAAGACTTTTTTTAAGTGAATGACTTTTGTATACTTTATGGATTTTTAATGATTTTTGTAGACTCTACAAAAGTACGAAAGACTTTCATAGACTTTTATATACATTCATTTTAAAGACTTTCAACGACATTGATGAACTTTCAAAGACAATCGATAGACTTTCATTGACTTTGACATCTAAAAATAATATTTACTTTGTTTTTTTAGACAAACAACCAATCAACTTTCAACCTCGACATTGTCCTGGCAAAAGTATTAATGATACCAACTCTCAGCAAATGAACAAAAATGTGTTAATCATGATTTGTGCAATGGTCGTTGTATCACTGAGCCTCTCCTCTAGCTCTATAGATACCAAGGTCTTCTGCAATGGTTTCTATACAAGAACCAGCCTAGCTTCTAAACAACAATAGTGACATGTTCGATAATAGCACCTATACATTCGAACATTGGAAACTCAAAACATAACTAATGCAAACAAGCAGCTGTAGTAAACTATGAAATTTTATATTTACTTATGATTTTCGAATAAAAGAAAACACTCAACTCTGTTAATAAATAAGTACAATCAATTAATAACTCAAAAACATAATTCATTACTAATTCAAAATAGTAAAAAAATCATTATTAATAACAATTCAAACATTATCATAATTCCAAAAGTTTAATCAATTCAAATGAAACATAATTTTTAAAACAAAGTTGATCATCTCAAGAAGAATAACTCATTCTGTCAATTCATAAAATATCCACTCAGAACGCTCTTCAGGTGTCATTTTCGAGAACTCAATTTTTTTTGCTCTAGTATTAAGCAACTTAAGCACCTTGAAACGAGTACAATTATCCAAGTTTAGGAGCTCCTTGATAAGATCCCAAAAACTATGCTCTCTTGTAGCAATTAAATCAATAGTATGATTGAGCTTGTCAATTGTGTGAATGAGCTTGTCTATAACCTCTGGTTGAGTATTGTTGGTCTCAAATGAGTTTGATTTTCCTTCATACTCGATTCTATTCCGTTTTCTAGTTGCTAGAGGAACCTCTAAACTCATGGGCTAAGAGGGTAATAGTGAAGTTGAGTTCCTAGGAGATAAAGATTGATATAAAGGTTCTTGTTGATCAGTTACGAATGTCCCAGTACCAAGATCATATATCAGGTCATCTAAACCACCGTCTCTAATTTCTTCAACCCCAAATGTTCTCGCATCAGTGCCATCCCTTAATCCAATCGAGTGTCTTCCAACAGCAGTTTCGTTTCCAATTGCAATTCTTATATCTTCATAATCCACGAAAGTGTCCGTGTGGTAATTTTTATGGGTAGGATGCGACTATTAAAAAACAAAATATAAGTGTTAACACATTAAAAATACACATCAATAATTTGTATTGTTATTGTTTTAAATTTTAAAAAAAATAAATAAATAAATAAATAAAAACTTACCTTTAAGTAATCCTCCCATATTTCATCACTTGTGGTGAATTTCTTTGTGACAGGGTCCCATCCAAACCCAGAACTATGGCGCATAAGTTGAGAAAAGTTATTGTATCATTGCTTAAACCATTTCAAACGACTTAGATATTGGGAATAAGTCTTGCATCCGAGCTTTTTATTAAGGGTTGGGAGTATCTTTCTTTCAACAGTTATCTTGCTCAATAAATCATTACTATCACGCCATCCATGAGTGGCAGCATCAACCATGAGTTTTAGCAACTCATTACTCTCTTCCAACGTCCATACTTTGTATTTTTCTACAACTTTTCCCTTTCTTTTGTCATTTTCTTGATGTGAATCTCCCATTAATAATATTCCTAAATTGTAAATGCAATGTAATAAGAACTTTTAAATGAAAAAATGCTTTAATTAATTAAAATCAGACAATCATCTCAGCAAACTCTATTTACTATTATTTTGGCTAAACCAGTGTAAGAATCTCAATTTTCATGGGAGAAAAAAGAGAAGGCGGTTCAATTCAATTGATTTTCAAACAGTTCTCTAGGTAACCAAACAGAGAGTTTACCAAGTATAAGTAGAATCACAACAGACATTCAATCAGACAACCAATTTGTATTTGTATTTTTAAATTTGTGAAAGGTCTCACAAAACAGGTGATTTCTTTCAGTTTCAATTAGTTGCAATATAACTTGCAACTCAGAAATTAAAAAAACAAGAAAAAATGTTATATTAAAATTTGAAAAAGATGCGAATCAAGGCCAACGACTTATAAGAATGAAAATTATGCAAAAAAAAGACTTATAAGAATTACAATTACAAGAACAAAATAGAATAACAGAACTAGCAATTTACTCAAGCAAACATACATATTTTTTTAAGGAAAATAAAAAGAGTAGTAAACTCATAATACATAATTATTCATCAAATTAATCAAGGATGGAAACCCTAAACTAATCTTGTCACGATATTTCACAATAAATAAACATAATCATTGCATATAAAAGAATTCATTCAATTTCGAACAAAATACATTAAAATAAAAAGAAGGAACATAGAATTCTTTTTTTTTTTTTTTTTTTTTGGAAAGGCAATATCATTAAAGAGCCAGCACAGGGCAAGGAACAACCCAAGGCACAAAGCCAACAATAGCACACAGGCTTGGTACAAACGCCACAACAAACACCCAGACGCAAAACGCAACCCCACCAAGCCAAACAAACAAAGAGAAGCAGAAACAAACAACTAACAAACAGCAAAGCAACATTGACAAACAAAAGAAAAGCAACGAATTACAAAAAGGAACAGAGAATTCTAACAAAGATTCAACCAAAAGAATCTTGTAATCACAAAAAATAAATTAATTCGAATTCAATCTAAACTAATATGTCATGATAAATAATTAAACATAAAATAATTCATTCAATTTCGAACAAGTTACATTAAAAAATTGAAGAACAAGAGAGAATTCTAATAAAGAGTCAACAAAAGAGAATCAAAGTGCAGTAAAGTGAGAGGAGAGTTTTGTGAATTCAAGGTACCTTTATTAAAGTTGAAGAAGAGAGAAGAGAGAGACGTTTCCTTCGATTCAGAAATTGAATCCTGGTGCTTTGTTTCTTTTAACTTTTACTTTGTTTTTATTTTTTTCTTCTCAAATAAAAAGTCTTCAAAAGTTTCTTGATAGAGTGGGAGAGAATTTGTGAGATTTGGTATTTATATCTCTAACCCAAAAGTCTATAAAAGTCATTGATTGTATGAATTCCATAAAAGTCATTAACATTTTGAATACCTATAAACTTTTATGGACTTCTAAAAAGTCTTGATTGAATACCCCATAACTTTTATAGACTTTTTAAAAGTCTATAAAAGTATATATTAAATACTCCATGACTTTTAAAGAATCTTTAAAAATCTGTATTGAATACACCCAAACTTTTCAAGTCATTAAAAGTATTTAAAAGTCTTTAAAAGTCCTAATCTAATACACCCCCCTTAATATATCCTCTAATATCTCCCTAAAAATATCTTAACATTTCTACCCATGCTCCACTACCTAAGAGACTCTCAACTTGGCCCACTTGTTTAAACTCATCATCATCGGTTAAGTGGAGCTCATATGCCTTGCCTATATATATGTTTGATTTCATTTGTAAAGGTTGTTGTTCAACTGAAACTTCATATATCAATACAAAGCTAAAAGCTCTCTGTTTATCTCGTGTGTCTCTCTATTCTCTCATCTCATTTTATTTCTTTGTTATTAATTATTCTTTGATTTACAACAATAAATATATTATAACACAAGTTTTGAAAAAAGGAACATAAACTATTTATTAATTTAATATCCCAAACCTAAAATCTATGAGAATAATAAAGATAATTTGAATAGTCAAATCAAATAATTTATATTAAACAAAATATGTAGAGTAAAACACAAAGAATTTTCTCAATATAAGATGAGTATTGTATAATTAAATAGTATGCTTTCAATATTTATTTTGGTTTTTTGTAATGAAAATCTATGAAAATATAATGTATAATAAATTAGGCGATTATAATTTAAATGGTCAAATCAAATAATTTATAGTAAACAAATTATGTAGAATAAAACCCAAAGAATTTTCTCAATATAAGATGAGTATTGTATAATAAAATAGTAAGCTTTGAATATTTACTTTAGGATGATGTATTAAATTAAGATTTTAAAAGGCTTTTAAACTCTTTTATGAAATTAAAAAGTTTAGGTATATTCAATATAGACTTTAACGACTATATAAAAATTATGAAGTATTCAATATACTTTTATAGACTTTTAAGAAGTTTTTAAAAATTATGTTGTATTCAATCAAGACTTTTTAACAATCTATGAAAGTTAGGAGGTATTCAAAATCTCAATGACTTTTTACGACTTTAAAATATTAATGACTTTTAGTTATAACAAATCTCACAATTTGTTTTCCATTCCTACCAAATACTTTGAATTGTTTTTTCTTAATATATATATATATAAAAGGAATTTCACTTTAGAAGCACACATATTCTTTGAAAAACATTAACCACCAAACATATGTTATATTTTCAAATAAAAGCACACATATTCTTAACAAATTTCATAAATAAAATAAAACGAATAACTTTAAATGAATAAACATTATCAAAAAAAAAAAAAAAAACATATAAACATTAATGATCTATAACAAAAAAAAAATAACTAAAAAATAATATAAAACAACTCTTCATCAGCTATGCAATTAAGGACGAAAGATTTTATATTTTTTTAACTTAATTTTCAAAGCAATTAAACAATACCAAAACAAATCAAATGAATTTCATTTATATAAAAAAATAATAATAAAAGACAAAAACCACTACTTAATCATGCCAATACGCCATAATCAAAGTTATGTATGAGCGCGGCTCCATGTAATTATGATCAATATCAAACTACCCACTTTTAGGCATGGGTGTTATTCAATAACTAGATGCGATTTTTATGTTTTATCTTTAGTAACTTGAATGAATTTTTGGTAGATTTTTTATACTCATTGTCATACTTTCGTAGAGACATGTAAATGTTAATATTATTATCGATTTACTACATTTATTCTAAAAGAAAATTTATAAAATTTTGACTAATTATAAAGGACAAATAAAATTTTGAGTAATTATTAAAAAAAAAAAAAAGTAGCATAATGTCTTTAAAATGCAAAATATAATAAAAATAAAAATAAAAATTTTAAAATCACATATAGACATGAATGCTTTTGTCAAGTTTAATTAACGATGGTTTTTTTTATTAATTTTAAAAAAATATTTTTATTAACATGATAAATATATATAATTTTGCTAAAACAAAGTATATATTATATTTAAAAGTCAATGAAAGTCTATAAATGTCTATAGAGTTTTTTTAAATGAAAGTCTACGAAAGTCTTTTGAAATAAAAGTCTTTTGAAATAAAAGTCTTTTAATAAAAGTCTATGAAAGTTTTTCATAATCTTGTAAAGTCTATCAAAGTCCATAAAATCTGCAAAAGTCATCACTTAAAAAAGATTTTATAAGTTTTTCGAAATCCTACTTGAATATATCCTCTTTAGTTTGTTGTAGTGAAAATCTATGAAAATATAATGTATAATAAATTAGACAATAATGTATCATGTATGAAATAATAGAATTTTGTTTTTTGGTTTGAAAATTAAAAATACTAAAAGAAAAAGGGATCGATTTTGTTTTCTATTTACATGGACAATAAAATAAGTAAGACATTTATTAATTAATTAATATTATTAAAATAATAGAAAAGTTAATATTATTGTCTATATATTATAATATCATAATTTAAATATAATTGAAATTAGAGGTGGCTATGGTTTCGGTTAAACCTTCGGTTTAACCGAAACCATATGGTCCAAAACAGTCCCAAAACCGTAACCGACGGTGTGAAGACTGGTTCACACGGTTACGGTTTCGGTTTCGGTTTCGGTTTCGGTTTCGGTTTCGGTTTGGGCTTACCCAAAACTAGTTGAAACCAACTGTTTTAACCGCGGTCAAATGGCCGGTTTTTTTTTTTAAAAAAAAAAATTAATTGGATTAATCAGACGCTACCACGTGGTAGACCTTTTGAAAGAAAGACCGTTGGACTGAAACCGACGGTTAAACCACCAGTCTTATTTATTAAAAAAAAAAGGACCAATGATTTGCTACCACGTGGCAGCCAATTTGGAAAGAAAAAAAAAGGACATGGTTGTTGGGCAAATGACCGTTGAACGGTCATCTTACCTGCCCCCCCCCCCCCCCCCCCCCCCCACACACAAACACACCATTATTCTTCACACCACTCTTATTCTGTCAACTTCTCTCAATCTCAAATTCTCAATTCTCTCTACAATCTACAATTTTCTTTAATTCTCATTTCATATATAAATTATTTCTTGTATTTTTTTACTATCATCTATTTTTTACTATCATAAATTTTTTTTTGGCCACTATTATTGGAACAGTATTTTCAATCATTTATTTTTTTTAAGTATTACTTTGTTACCACTATAATTCCAACAATTTTTTTTTCAATCAACTGTTTTTTTTTTTTTTACTTGCTTACCACTCTTATTCCAACAATATTTTCTTTACATATATCTATATTTTTTGTATTATTAATTTTTCAATGGGAAGCGGGGGAGATGGTTTTGGACAAAGGAAATGATCCAATGCAAAACTTGTTGGAACACGTTGGTGGTGATATCACTTACGAAGATGTCGCTTACCGCGAGTTCCTTCAAGATCGACATGGATTCGATCACCCTTCTATTCCTAATCCCCCTCTAATAATTCTCGAGTTCGACAGACTCGACCCCAATGACAATACTCCCAATACTAATGAAAATCTATTTTATATCCCACCCTCTTCAGATGATTTTTTTTACAAGTGAAGGTGAAGAAGAAAAGCCGATGAAGTCTGAACTCTTCAAAGTGCATATGAAGAAAACTAACTTAGAAGGTGGATTTTTCAAAATCCAGTGCAATTACTGTCCTAAATCATACAAGACTACCAAATCCTTCGGATATGACACGTATTGGGCCCATATTAAAAGAAGTCACTCGTCTGAATACGAGAAGGCTATTAACCAAGCCCAAATCTCCAGGTACGCAACCCCTTCTAATCAGTTATTTCATTATACGATTGAAAAAAAATAGGGAATAATTAGCATTAATGGTTGCAGTTGAACACTTACCTTTTGGTTTTTGTGAGAAAGTATGTTTTGTTAATTATTGTCAAAATGCATTAAATCCTGCAATGCAACATGTTCCTAGATCCATTCTCACACGTACACTAAATATCATTTAAAAAAGAGAAAAAAAAACACAAATTTAAATCATTTTTATTATCAATTTCAAGGTTACGTTTCCATATGTGCCGACATATAGACCGACAATTTTAATGATCATTCATTCATGCGTGTGATATGTCATTATATGGATAATAAGTGGGATATGCAAAAAATAATTTTTACATTTCGTGTTTTCGATAACTCACATTGAGCTCAAAAATTTTCAACTCCTGAAAATCATTTTTCAAGAGTATTATATCCTAAACAAAATTTTGCTATTAGTTTTGATAATGCTGCAAGCAATACCACATCTATTCACAGGATTTGTGCAATCCCTATTTTGGGGGTAAATTATTTCATTAAAGATGTGCATGCATGTTTTAAATTTATGTGTTCAAGTTGGATTAACACAACTTTCTGCTTATATTAGACAAATTAGAGATAGTATTAACTATATTTGGAGGCATAACAAAATCCAGAAATAATAGTTAAAATATTGCTCTCAGAATAATATGCGTCATATTAAATTTTTTTGAGATATTACTACTTGTTGGAATTATACTTATAAGTTGCTTAATGAAAGTGTTGAATATAATGGATTATTAGTTTCTTTTATTACTTATAATGTTTCTTCAATTTCTCTTCAATTGAACCATTGTGATGCATGTATAAAAACTATTGAATTGTTACGTGTTTTTAATGATATTACCAATGCTTTATCTAGTGTTTACTATCCCACTACTTATTTATTTCTTATTCAAAGCGTTAATATTGATGATGCATTTAGTGATTGTGAATTTGATGTTCAATTGAGTCTATGTGTTACTGCCATGAAAACAAATTGGGTACAGTATTATGGGGAGATTCCAAATATTTACTTGCTTGCATCATGTTTTGATCCATGCTTTAAATTAAAATGTTTGCAGGTTTATTTAGCTCATTATTACCAAAGTTTAGGATTAGAAGTTGATGTTCTTAGTTATTGTAATTTCATTAAGACTTTGCTTTATGAATTATATGATGAATATCTTAGAATGTATGGTTCGTCTTTGAACATGCCGGTTTCACAACCCCAAACCCACATCTGGTGGTACTGGTACTTCCTCAAAATTTCATTTAAAGGGTTTAGGGGATCGATTATTTTCCCAATGAGCCAAAAAATTATGAACATCTTTTTCATCCTTATATGACTCTGAGCTTGACTGGTATTTAGAAGCCACTCATGAATTTCTAGAAGAAAAATTTAGTATCCAGGTTTGGTGGAAGAATCATCAACAGGATTATCCAATTTTGGCTATTATTGCCAAACAAATTCTTGGAACCCCGGTTTCTACTGTTGCTGTGGAACAAAAATTTAGTGCAGGTGGAAACATCTTTGAATCAAGATGGTCAGTTATGCCTCCACAATCACTTGAAATGTAGGCGTGTGTTGATGATTGGACAAAGACAAAATACAGACAACAAGAACTCCAGTCGGAAATAGTGAACGACTTCTTCAAAGATGACCAAACCATAGGGACGGAAGGCAGCAAATAGATTTCATTCCAACTTCCAACACCGAGCAACTAATAAAAGGTAAAAGAATTACGTGGCCTTCAATTCCTCTACATTGGTGGAGGATACGTAGACAACTTAATTGTGGTATAAATTAAGTGTAAGACCGGTTTTTTTTTTTTTTTTTGTTAACTTATTTGAATTCAAGCCTTCAAGGCTAATTTATATATATATATATATATATATATATTTGAAATTGTAAAGTTGTATTTATTTATAAATTTCAATTTCTTTATGAAAATGTTTGTAATTATTTTTTTATTTTAAACTTTGTTCAATTGTAATTATTGTTTGGCAAGAATTTATATTTTTTTTCTTCAAACAATCTTTATGATTTACCTCACTTGTATATAAAAATTTTAGATTAAAAATAAAAATAAAAATAAATAAATAAATAAATAAAACCGAAACTGAAACCGAAACTGAAACCGCCAAAAACCGAAACAAAAACTGCCCAAACCGAAACCAAAACTAAAACTGTAAAACAGGCGGTTAGAAACCGTGTAACAAACCGAATTTCCAGTTTCGATTTCGGTTTTGGTGGCCACGAAGCCGAGACCGTAACCAAACTGTGGCCACCTCTAATTGAAATCGGGTGCAATTTCATTGGTCCCACCACCCGGACCCGTTTCCCAATTTGAATTTTTTCCCCCGTTTTCCTTTTTGACCAAAAATTATATATTAAAAAAAATCTGTAGTAATTTATATTATACAATACAAATACTAATAAAATCCATTATAGATTCAAATGAAGTATTTATAGTTAGGGTTTGGATTGGGAATGTGGAAGAAATGGGGAAAATAGGAAACATAATATATTTATATATATATATATATATATATATATATGGAAAATTTCCTATGAGGATGCCCTGATAGAATTATATAAGGACATTGAATGTGAGTCATTCGTTTTACGTACTTTGACTTGGTATGTATGCACTTGTCAAATAACTTTTATAAATGAGTGGCTTACATTCAATATCCTGATAAAGTTATATACGGATGATGATAGAAACATGACCGTATATATAATAGGGATGAGGGACTGATTTTTTCCTCCAAATGGGGATGGGGTAACGGAGTAACGGGGATTTAGAGGATAATGCCCATCCCTAGAGGAGTTATGTAACAATTAAAATAATTTAAAAAATGGTCGGATAATTTTGTTTTAAATGGTTATTTCCAACTAGTTTTTTTTTTTTTTTTTTTTTGAGTTAGTTTATAGTTTTCTTAAGTGTGAAGTAATTCAGTAATGTGGATCTTGGACTTAATTAATTGGCCAAATTCTAATATCTTTCCCGAACGAACTTTATAGCGATCCTCGTCAGGTTTTGATTAAATTAGCATTCTTTTCCTTTTTCCTGACATAATAACACTACTGATGATGTTAATGATTCAACACCGTCACCTTTTTCCTCTCTACCCTCTTTCGCATTTCCCTTCCTTTTCATTTTTTTAATAACACAAAATTCAAACCATCTCTCTGTCTTCTCTTGTCTCTACAAGCTTTTTATTTAGGTCTCTGTTACTGTGAACATTTGCAATTGGCTATATGCTTGCTCTATTTCTGTTTGTAAAACATTTAAACCATTTGCTATCCTGGTTTAAATGTTGTAAATGCTGAAGTTTATTATTGTTGATTGCTAGCTAGACTCCGCTATAAGTGGGTGCATTTGATAGTATTAAATCTGTGAGTGATTTTTTTGTGCAATAACATTATTCTCTGAAATTCTGTTTTTGCTTTCTACTGAATATGTGCTCTTCAATTTCTTGTATTTTATGTAGAAAATGTCTCAAATAGAGGATCTATGGGAGCGGTTAGTGCGGGCTGCGTTACGGAGGGAAAGTATTGCTGGAAATGTTCCTTCTTCACTTGAAAACAATAGGGATAAAGATGCAATTCTAAGAACTGCTGATGAAATTCAAGATGAAGAATTGCAGGTATATACACGAATTATCAAGTACGGTATCCTATATAGATTTTTCATACAAGATCACGATTTATCATATACGAATTATTATGTCAGGTATCCAACACGAATTTTTCTTGTGGACGTGATAATCAAGGTAAAGTTTTTTACACCGATAATAGTGATCTCATACGAAAAATTCGTATGAGGTACCTGACCTAATAATTCGTGTATATATATGTGTTACTTTTGAATTTGCACAAAAGAAGTACTCAAGTTACTAGTTTATGATTTTATATGTAAATAGCTGCGCACTTGTCTGTTCATTAGTGGCCAGGCGTGCTTTGAGAATAACTCGTGCTTTTAGAATGTTTATTCATGTTCTTCGATGTACTGAGCAAGATATACTGTATTTGATGTTTGCTTTTGCTTTGTGAGTTTGGACTTTTCTATTTCGCTGTTTTCTTCCATATGAGCCAGCTGTATCAGATTATACGTTCATGATATATATTGGTACATTGCCTCTCATATATTTTGCATTAAAAAAGCTTGATTCTGGATAATCGATTACTAGAAGTGATGTTTAGTTTCTCACTGTTTGCTCTGAACTTTTTGATCTCTGGTGTCTTGGACGTTTCTTTTGTTCTCCTTGCATGGTTTTATTTATATTATTTTTCTTCATCTTACGGAATTTGTGTGTGTGTTGGTCAATGCCGAGGGAAGAAACACACACCATTGCGTCAATTGAAATACACAAAGAGCATTGCATCGTTTGAAATCTATGAAATCGCCTTGTTGATTCTCGTCCGTGATCACACACTCACACACACACACTTGCATCATTGTATTTCATTGATTATAATTGTTGTGTTATGTTGAATGAAATCTATGAAATCGCATTGTTGATCCTCATCCATGTTGAATATCACAACTGTCATGTTGTGTTTTGTTTTGTATTGGCTTTATGGAAACGAGAATCGATTTTCCATATAGAAGATTTCTGAGAGTCTACGTGTTTGAGTTTATTCGTTGCTTTGAGCATTGTGTTTAGGCATAATATGCTCACCACGATGTGGTGTTGCAAGGTCCATGTTACCCATCAAGTCGTGATCCTTGATACAATAGATCTTTGGTTGGTTGCGACTTGAAAGTGTGACGTCCTTATCGTGTCATTACATTGCGGTTCATGAAATAAAAAGTGTTTCCTCGTAGCAATGAAGGAGAGTGATGTGCTCGTCATGATGGTCTTTGATAAAATGTATGTCTACAATGCAATGATGACATCATGGTTTCCATGTGTGAGCTTGTGGTTGTAAGTTCATAAGTCACCTTAACACTGGGAGGATATGTCGCAACTTGTCTTTGTCGCAACGCATGGTCTCAATGTGACTTATTTCCTTAGCGTGAAATCGTGTTGCAACCTCCAAGTCGCGACAGGCTGCAGGACTCACCTAATGAGCTACTTATAAATTCCTCTCTTCATTTCTTTTAGGCTTAATCTCTTTTAAGATTTACAAAGAACAAAAATACAAACCCTAGAGAGAGTAGCCATTCCAACCCAAAAGAGTTACCTAATGATTTTCGGTCATCTCTAAGTAGATATTGTATAGTTGTAGAATTAGTATCTCGTCATTAGATTTCAATCCAAATGTCTACAAAAATCAAAGATTTAAAAATTAAAAAGGAAATTAAAACTAAAAGAAATTAAGGGCATGTTCGGTAATGTTTTCGTTTTACATGTTTTCATTTGAAAATAAAAAAATTGATTTTAATATTTTTAAGATTAGAAATCGCGTCATAGTAGTAATAATTGAAATCAGTATTATGAAACAAAGTAACAATATTATAATTTATATTTAGTTATTATTTTATAAAAAAAAAATCATATTGTCAACATATTGTAAGATTAAAAGCAATATCATGCCACTTAAAAAAAATCATGTGTAATTAAAATGGGTATATATATTTTTTTATATAATTTTTAACCAACAAAATTTAATTAATTTAATTTTAAATTGATATAGTCCTTAACATAATCTAACTTCTTTTTTTTTTTTTTTTAAAAGTAATACACTATATATAAATTAGGGTTTTTATTTAGAGAGAGGAAGACTTAAACTTGTAACCTCATAGTGATGGTGTAGGTGCAAGTGGTTTTACTACCGGACCAACCTCATCTCGTCAATATATTATCTAACTTATAAGGAAACAATGTTTATAATAGAGTGATACTATTAAACTATTTATACTCCACTTTTTAAATTTTTTATTTAATTATATAAAATTAAATGGTTATATTAATTTTTTTGATTTATTTATAGGATTACCCTGTTACATATTTTTCAAACTTAATACACTCTATATCTTTTTCAAAAAAGTAAAAATAAAAATAAAAATATACTTAATCTCTAATTTTTATATACATTTTTCTCACATTCATTCACATGACTTGTTTTTTCTTTTTATTTCTTGGTGAAACCATCCTCATTAGATGTGGTATTTTTTTTTTCTTGTAGTCGATTGGATTGTTAGTGGTAGATTGTGAGTGTTATGTTGATCATCTGATGATTTTTTTGAGCAATTGAGTTAGGGTTTTGGCATTGTTTCGTTTTGTTAGAGATTAAGTTTTCTTGGTTGTGATTCTTGATGTGATTTTTGGTGCGATTTCATTGTTTGTTTGTTGTTGTTGTAAATAACACAAAAGTATAAAACTAACTTTGGAAGATCTTGATAAAATCTACAAAAAAATTGATATAAATCATAGAATCTCTGGAGGATCTGAAAGAAAATAAACCAAAGAGAAAAAAAAAATAGCAAAACATAGATCTAGAATTTGAAAAGAAAAACAAAACAAATATGTGAAACAATAAAATCAATAAAAACTAAACATGGAAAACATGAGATCGAAATCTAAAAGAAAATATAAACAAAAATAGTAAATATTAATTGATTTGAAATAAGGAAAGTGGGGTCTTATTAGTTTTACTTTGTACAGTATTTTTTTTAATAAAAATTGTATGTCTTTTTAAGTAATTTGATAGAGGAAAAAAGAATACTAAATAATTTAAAAATAAGAGCTTCTCCTTACAATCCACAAATTATCTATTTACACTTCAATTTAATTTTTTTTAATTAATGACAATTTTAACCTAAAATAAAATTACTAAACAAGATAAAAAAAATTTTAAAGACACTCAAAACTAATCAAATTATTAAAAAAAAATAATTCTCTCTTCTAAATCATTAGATTAAATATTAGATATTATACTCTCTCTCCTAAATATGTTATTACCATATTAAACACTTTCTCCTAAATACTCTCTCTCACCATTTGGTTTTCTACTAACAGTAATATATATATATATATTTTTTCTATATTCAATCTAATATGCGTTTTTAGATGGAACCTGAAATATATATTAAAAAAATAAAAAATAAAACAACAACAAAAAAGAAAAAGAAAAAGAAAAGCAAAAGCAAAAGCAAAGTGACACACATGCCCAAAAACAATAATCTAAAAAAGTATGCAGATCTCAACAGAAGGCAAATAAACATGAACTAAAAAGGCATAAATTAACTATTCCCTTCTACCTCAAATGGTGTAGCCCAATCAGAAATAGCAACATAATGTAATTCTGCTTGGGCCGATAAAGTCGTAAAATCAGGGCGAATCTTAGTTTCAGCAACAGGGAGACATTTAGAACTTCCCTTACTCAATTGAGACTTGAAATTAGCTAAAGTCTTGAAAGTTGGTTACACTCTTCTCTTCGATTTTGTCACCATTAGAATCCAATTATTGTCGAGATCAACTAGATCCTGAGTTTCCCCATACTTGTCATTCTTCCTTGAGAAGTTGTTACCTAGATTCCCAGAATTACCACTTCCCAAATGAGTAGAGATTAAATTGGTATCATTGACAAAGTGGTATACAAATTCTTCTCCCAAAATTGATGTAACAACTGGAGGAATTTGAATTTCCTTTGACAGTTGCGGAATCAAAATAAGAATATTTTCCTTAACTGGATATTGCCTCTCACGGTGGCTGCTGCTCCTCTAAGACCAAAAGTTGCATATTGTTTACCTCTTTTGGATCAAGATTGTCAACGAGAGCATCTATGTGTAAGATCACTACATTTTGACTCATAACCCTTGTATCTACAGACCCTAAAACTTGAGAAATAGCAGCGAAAGCATTAGATACTGGGATCTCCTGGACTGACTTATCTATTAAACGATAAACCATCTTAGAAGACCGAGAGTGAATAGGCTAAAAAACTGACTCCTCAACAAAAACCTCAGCCATTGGCTTAGAGGGTTTTCCCGTGCTAGCAACATGAACCTTAGGTTTGTTCTAACGATAAGAACCGGGCAGATAACCAATTGAAGAGTAGACGAAGAAAAGAGATAGTAAGTTTTCATACTCAACCAAAATGAAAGAGTTATGAAACTTATCCCTCTCTAAAAGAACCGAAGAGGGAAACAATACATACAAATCTACATCAACTAAAACCCTGACAAAATGACTAAAATCACCATCAATAGTAATCTTATTCAATCTCAACGAAATTCCAATACACTTGGCCAAATAAAAAAGGATTTTCGGATGCCAGTATTCCCAAGACAAATCATAGAACCTAATCCAAACCTGCGCATTATTGGACTTCTCCATAAAGGGATTAAAATCTAGAACACAACGCTGAAGGCAGAGAACTTTTGGCTTAAGATTAACAGAACTCAAACTCCATACCTTGTTCTTTTCTTCAGGAGATTTCAAAATAATCTGGAAATAGCCTCTTCTTAAAGATATAAGTCTTTAATCCGCTGAAATCATTCAAAGCTTACTAAGCTTAGCCTTAAGGTCAACAAGTTTCCATGGATGCTTACCACTAGAAAGAATCACACGCCCTATAAAAGCATTTTTGCATAACTTAAGTCTGGATTGATA
This sequence comes from Acer negundo, assembly GCA_035582765.1. Classification (NCBI taxonomy): domain Eukaryota; kingdom Viridiplantae; phylum Streptophyta; class Magnoliopsida; order Sapindales; family Sapindaceae; genus Acer; species Acer negundo. The sequence continues at coordinate 14,627,959 of CM069233.1, forward strand.
AGCCACCGGATCAACTCGGAAAGACACATAACCTCCTTTTTTCAAAGAGGCAACAGTCATAAGGAATGCCTAAATAAAATCATGGGAAAACTTCAAAAGGTCCGTATAAGATTTGCCACCCATATGCAAAGGACTAAAAATCATAACGGGGGCTCTGAATCGTATTCTCATCCATTGCAGGAATAGAAGGTAATACATTATCCATATTGTGCCTTCCACTCATACAAGAAACCGTCCACTTACCACCAATATGAGTTGTGTGTGGAAAGGAAACCAAATTGGCCTTCAAAGACTTGGGAACCTCCACGAGACCAAGCATGAGAGGAGAAGCCATGATTTGAAACACAAGAGAAGCAATTGAAATAGCAGCAGAGAAATCTTAAAAAGTGAACGATACCATCGGTGAATGGTGTCGACAATGAACAGTCACCGCGTGAACAGTGCCACCAATGAATAGTGTCGGAACAATCCCATGATGAACAGTGCCCCCGAGATGAACAGTGCATGTGAACAATGCCGCCAGATGAACAGTGCCGCCTAAACCCTAGCAAACCTTAGCCTCACATATTAGCTCCCAAATCTCTATTTTTTCATGAATAACAGTAATATATATATATATATATATATATATATATATTAAAAACTCAATGTAAATACCTTGTTTTTTGAGTTATTGAGTTTTTATTTTATTTTTAATATATACATATATATGGTTCTTAAAAATCAAGTTTATTCGTAAGTTTTTTTTTTTTCCTTAACTGTTAGTCTTACTTGAAAAAGAATGGAGATAAAAAATTAAAGATATGTATTGGAGGAGAGAAAGTTAAATATAATAATTAAAAATTTAGGAAATAGTGTTTAATATGTAGTATTTAATCTAATGATTTAAAAGATATAGTTTCTTTTTTTAATAACTTATTTCAAAAAAGATTATACATCAGATGAATCCAAAGGCTACGATAGTTCGTCCTAACTTTTATTAAAATAAAATTGAGTGTCTTTATAAATTTATTTTTTGAAATGGAGTGTCTTTAGAATAGGAATGACAAAAGATAAAAAGGATAATTTTGGAATAAAAGGAAGTGTTTAAATTTTGTTTTTAGAAAAGAAGTGTAAAAAGAAAAGATTGAACTGCCAAAAGAAGCTTTTTTTTAAAAAAAGAAAGTATAAATAGTTTAGCCGTGGGTGTGTTAACACCACTCTAATAATTTTGTGTAGGATAAATTGTCATGATATTAGTTAAAAAACATTATGATAAAAAAAATGTAATTATAAATTTATAATTTATAATTTTAAAAAATAAAATAGAAGGTTGAATGTTGAATTGTTTAAGAAATCAATGCGTAGTTATATTATTGTGGTCCTACTTGTACCTCCCTTCATCGAAAGAAAACAACGAAAACGTCAATTGAAATGAGCCGTCGAAGGAACAGTGCCTGAAATGAGCAATAAGCGAGTTGGATACTGAAGAAGCAAGAAGGCCCGGCGTGCAATCGGTGACAAAGGCGACCACGACGGCGATTGACGATTCAAGGTGGGTTTGACCGTGGGTGGCTGTCGGTGTACTGTTGTAATATTGGGAAGTTTTGGGCTAGTTTGTGATTGCAGGAAGTTATAGTCTAGTTTGTTATTAATTATTTATTATTATTATTTTTCGTAATCTTAACCGCGTCTACAAATCAAACACCGTGTCCGTGTAGGAAAAAGACGACCGGCTACAACCGGTAAAAACCGGTCATCTCTCTCCCTCTCTCTCTCTCTCTCTCTCTCTCTCTCTCTCATTCTATTTTCTACTCCTCTCTTTCTCTGTCTTTCTCCATTCCTTTTCTTCCACATTTCAATATATATTTTTTTTAAACACAAAAATCAAACCATCTCTCACAGAGCTGCTTTTTGTTGAATCCTCTAGTCCATGACCGAGTCAGCTCGTTCTCAACTCAGTCTCTGAACTTGCGTGTTTTCATTCTCACCAGGTTCGCCATTTCCATTATCGATTGGTTTCGATTCTTTTTTATTTTATTTTATTTTTCTTGTTTATTTTTCTCCGTTTGGTTGCAGAGAAATTGTTGACGATAAACGAAATAGAAGGAAAACGAAGTTAGGATCTTAATGGTTTTCGTGTTGCTGCCTGATTTTGATTGTCTAGGGTTTTAGGTAGCACACACTCTAAGAATTAGGATTTAGTATTTTCAGTATTTTTTATTTTTATTTTTTATAATCTGCTGTTCATTTTATCGGTTAGAACACGAAGCATTGCGCGAGACAGTTGTTGCATGAAAATTCTTGTCATATTTTTAATCTGTAGCATTATCGATTTGAACTGAAACTCTGTCGTTTTCAATTTACATCTGCAGCAAACCAAGTCATTGCATGGTTTCATTTTTGTTATATGGAGAATTTTTGTTCTTTTATTTTTATTTTTACTATTAATTAACTCTGTTACTGCAAACATTTGCATTGGATATATGCTTACTCTCTTTTTGTAAAATCTTTTAGCTCAAGGCTTATGTTTAACTGTATAGAAGTCTTAGAAATTATAATTTCATTTTTTTGAAATGATATGAATTTGGTTTTGCTATTCAAAACACTCAGGAGCATAACTAGTTATGATATGTAACCTAAGAAACATGGGCCCAAATCATAAGATTCATAGAAGTAACTAAAAGCATGTACTTAGAAAAGCAAAGCATAGGCAATGTTACTGATTAAGAAAGCGAGGGCTGGTTATTCTCTCTGCACACCCCCAATCCTGGTTTAAATGTTGTAAATGCTGAAGTTTATTGTTGTTGATTGCTACCTTAACTTCTATAAGTGGGTGCATTTGATTGTTTTAAATCGGTGAGTGATTTTTATGTGCAATAACATTATTCTCTGCAATTCAGTTTTTGCTTTCTACTGAATATGTGCTCTTCATTTTCTTGCATTTTATGTAGAAAATGTCTCGAGTAGAGGATCTATGGGAGCGGTTAGTTCGGGCTGCGTTAAGGAGGGAAAGAACTGGGACAGATACACTTGGTCGTCCAGTTAGCGGCATTGCTGGAAATGTTCCTTCTTCACTTGAAAACAATAGGGATATAGATGCAATTCTAAGAGCTGCTGATGAAATTCAAGATGAAGATCCCAGTATTTCTAGAATCTGTATGCATTTTTTTTTTCTTCATTTTGATTTGCAAGTTACTTATAGCTGGTGAATACTTAATAGTAATTACTTATGCTTCCCTAATGTCATAATAGTAAGAGGTGAATTTGGTACTTTACACTGTGATTGTAAAATAGCTTGACCAACATAAGTATTCAGCTTGAGGCATGCATTCAAAGCCGAACAAGTATTTTCTGAAATGCTATTTTGTTGCATGATTCTCACCATATGTATAATTCGTAACTTCTAGATCCAAAAGTATAAGCTATTAGGAAATGACCAAATTATAGCATTTAAGCACTCTAACGCAGTCCCTCATATGATAGACCAACGAGCTGTTTCTACATGGCTCAACCCCAAAAACAAATGCATTAAAAGTCCAAATATACTCATTTAGGGAAACTTGAATCCAGGCATTGCTGTTAAAAACTTGATCTGATACTATTCTATTTACCATTAAAAAGGGCTCAACAATAGTATTTAAGCGCTATAATATACAAGTCATTATCTACATAAGTCTTTCCATATGCTTGAAGCTGCTGATCTTGTTGTTCACTTGTAGTGTGTGAACATGCTTATTCACTTGCTCAAAATCTGGATCCAAACAGTGAAGGAAGAGGTGTCTTACAATTCAAGACTGGTTTAATGTCTGTTATCAAGGTATAATGTTTTGGTATAAGTTTAGTCTGACAAAATTTGGTTTCAGTCATTCAGTGTTTAGAAAATAACATGTGTTTCAGGCTCTTCTATGAAAGTCTTATGCATCTGTTTGTAGTTTGCACAAATGAACTCAAGCTACTAGTTTATGATTTTATATGTAAATGCTTTGCACATTTTTCTGTTTAATTAGTGGCTTGGCGTGCTTTGAGAATGTTAGTCATGTCCTTAGATGTGTTGAGCACAGTGTTGTAGAAAGCACTAGTCGCTAGTCGGGTGGGCGACTGCCCGCTTAGCGCCTAGCCCGCATAGTCAGGGACTAGTCGGGGACTAGGCAGCTGGCAGGAAGTCGGCTGGCTGCAATTTTGTTTTATATTTTTTTGTTGTAATTGAGTAAATGCTCATACTATTTCATATATTGAAAATCAAATTCCAAAAAACTCAATATTGAGAATCCAACTAAACAAAATCTAACAAACTCAATCAAATTCCAACCAAAGTCGACCGCCCGGGTGGTACGGACTAACAACTAGGGATTAGGCGGTGCTTAGTCGGGGACTTTTGCAACACTGGTTGAGCAAGACATATTTGATGTTTGCTTATGCTTTGTGCATTTTGACTATTCTATTTCTCTGTTTTCTTCCATGAGTCAGCTGTATTAAGTTATATGTTTATGATATATATTGGTTTTATTAACACGTGTCTTTCTTTGATGCTTTGATCAAATATTCAGCAAAAGCTAGCAAAGAGAGAGGGAGGAACAATTGATAGAAGTCAAGATATTGCTCGCTTGCAGGAGTTCTACAAACGGTATAGAAAAGAGAACAATGTAGACAAGCTACGAGAAGAAGAATTTAAGTTAAGGGAGTCAGCTACTTTCAGTGGAAACCTTGGCGAGTATGTATCTATAAAACGAATACATGCTTCTTTAACTTAGTTTTGCATTTATCAATTTTTTTTGGACAATCAATGAATGCTTTTAAATATGCCAAAAGAGAAGAGATAAAGAAAAAAGTGTTATAATTTAGTTTTCCTCGGTCCATCACTCTCCTTAGTTTCTCTTTCTCTCTCTCACTTAATAGGAAACTAGAATGATTTTATTGAAGAAACTAGATACAATCATACAAAGGTGAACAAGATGTCCACAACTTGAAAACCTTTTGTGGACTATAAAAGATAACATGTATACAAGCCATAGAAATTTGCATCATATTCCATTAAAACTTCATTTTCTAATAGTGTCCATCATTCAAGCATATCAATTTTAATACCAAAAGGAAGACCTAGGTGGTTCAAACATAGTGGGGCTACCATCTTGATTCATATAATATTGATACACTATTAAAGTATTTTTGCATGTTTTTTGTATGAATAGGTTAATAGCTATTACAAATTTACAATTTACAACTTTACTTTTTATTTTTGAATACTTTAAAATTTTTATTTTATGTTCATTCTATACTCAATTTTTATGTCATAAAATATATATTACATCAAATTAAAAAAAAAAAAAAACCAAAAGAGTAGATGAAAACATTAGGGGTTTTCATTACATTGATGGAAATCTCTCTGATTTTCAAGGAAATAGCTGTGATATTTTGTAAAAATACACTACAAGTTCACCAATATGGATATTTTACTGAAATAACTCAGATATTTACGGATATTTTAATATCGGTACCCTTAAATTACGGAATCGCGAAAACTGTGGATATTATAAACTATGCATGTATAGAAACGTTTTTTGATCATTTCCCCAAACCCAAAAATGGTCTATAAAAATTGAATACAAAGCTACCTACCCAAAATTGTTGCCCAATTAAGAAGGATGAAACGAAGTATCTTGGAATTCTTTGGGGATGGAAGCCCAAAGCGAAACCAATAATTTGATTCTATCCTTGAGCTATTAATGTCTTCCTTTTGTCTTTCTTCGAAGATTCGACTGTTTCTCTCTTGCCAAATTACCCAAAACAATGCAAGAACAACACATTTCCATTGTACTTTAGGGTTGTCTCTTCCAAAAGCATAAATGCTCTCCTAGTTTCTTTAATTCTATCTCTTACTTCTCTATTCTATCATGGTCTTTTTTTTGGATAGGAAGCACAAACTTTATTCAAAAAAGAAGAAAGTACATTAGTGAGTAGTCCACCCAAAACAACAAACTAAACAAAAATAGAAATTACAATGAACTCAATCAAAAAACAACCTTCCAATCTAACATAATGAAAAATAGAGAATTGTCTTTAAATTCTTAAGAGATGGATGCCCATAGAGAAGCTAAATATTAAGCTTTGTCCCATAAAAATTGACCTCCTCTTTAGCTTCCTCAAAAATCCTTCTATTCCTCTCTAACCAAATAACCCATAAAACTACAAAAATTCCACAATATCAAAGAGTTATAGCTTTTTTTCCTCTCCTAAAAGCTTTAAAATCTTCCGAAAAGAAAGAGACCACTAACCAAGGAGCAACCCATTTCAATCCCCCCATTGAAAATAACTCACTCCATAACTTTACAGCCACTGGACATGGAGAAAAAGATGATTTAAATTTTCATCAGAATTCTAGCACATAACACACCAAGAGGGTCTTTCAGTCATTCTATTCCATGTACACAACTTTGTGAATTGGTATCCAGTGTCTGGACCCATAATATCACCATACTTTGTTATAATTAGATGATCTGATTGTGATGAGTTCTTGTTTCATTGGCACAATGAAGGATATCTGGGCCATATTTCCTTTATAATACTGTTAGAAAATATATAGAGGTATTTCTTAATAGCTATTAGATTGGTTTAGAACATTACTCAATTTATGTGTGATTATAATGCCAATAGAATGTTGGTATTAGTAAGTACCAAAGTGATTAAGCATCTTGCATCAGGGCCTATAGGATTTTGTATTCTGACTTTATAGTACCGCTTTGTGGCCTGTTTTGTTCTTTTTTCTTTTTCGGTGAGCATTTGTAACTTTTTTGTTTCACATATCTTGATTTACCATATTGTAAAGATATGTCATTATATTTTTCATACGAATTGCTGTCTTATTTTTTGTCAATTGTAGGTTGGAGCGAAAAACAGTGAAGAGGAAAAAAGTTTTCGGAACTTTAAAAGTTTTAGGGATGGTGCTTGAGCAGCTGACCAAGGAAATCCCTGAAGAGGTTGGATTAACAATCTTTTCATTATCTTTTATTATATCATGTTTCTCAAGTAGTTTTTTCTATGGCATCTGATGCACAGTCTTGATAGTATTAGTATCTTTAGGGTTGAATCAACGGTGAAGTGAGGAGAGTGGTCCAACTGGTTTATTGTATGTTGAGCTATTTGTATAGTCAAAGGACTGCAATTGTATATTGAGCCTCTCTTCTGTTTCTTGTTTGCTATAAATTTTTGAAGGACTAATATGTTACTATGTTAGCATGTCCCTCTGCTGCCTCCTCTTTAGACATTTTAGCTTTTCTATTGGTCTTGTTTGTGGACTTGTTGTTCACCATCCCCTTGTATTTTTCAATTTTTACTGAATAAACTTTGTTTTTGATAAAAAAAAAAATGTAGTTAGAATGTTCACCGTTACATAAATTTTGAATGTGGGATGTTCTTCTGTTGCATGAGAATATATTGTTATGCATTGGTACAGTTTGTTATAACATATGCTGTTTCTTTTTTGTTTTCTTTGCAGTTGAAACAAGTGATTGAATCAGATGCAGCTATGACAGAGGACCTAATTGCTTATAACATTATTCCGCTGGATGCACCTACTGTAACAAATGCTATCATGGCTTTTCCTGAGGTTAGTTTTCTACTTTAGGTCTTGAGTTCATTTTTTGTTGCTTTTATTGTTCTCATGTGGCAAGAGTTTATGGTCAGGTTCAAGCTGCTCATTCAGCTTTGAAATACTTCAGAGGCCTGCCAAGATTGCCTGCTGATTTTTCTGTATCTGTTACGAGGAGTCCTGATATGCTTGATTTTCTGCACTATGTTTTTGGGTTTCAGGTTTGTTCTCCTCTTGACATGGCTTGTGAACTTTCTTCTGTGCTTGTTTGATTCAGATTTCCATTGCTTCAAACTTGTGCTTGATTTCAATCATGCTATTGGCTTCTGTTTTCTCTTCTTCTCTATGCTAATAATAATTGATACCTGTTGATACATGTTTGGAAAACTGTTGTTAGATGATTGTGTTACTAAGTTTCTTTGTAGATTGCAATTGATTCTGTTTCCCTACTTTTCTTGTTAAGGACAGCTGGCTTTCTATACTTGTGAATCTTTATGTTCAAAAATATGTTTCTATTCAAAAAAATTGCTCATCCAGTACTTTTTGAGAGTCTGTTTCTTACAAGGGAAAAAGTGAGAACTTAATAGGTATTTCTTATGGATGGTACTTGAGCATCTCAGATGTTTTATTTTTCATGGTTATTTGAAGGTATCTTGTTTAATTTGTTTGTTCTTAGGTTTTTGTTACTGATATCAGTCTATACTTTCTATTTTATGATTGTATATTTTTTTTGGCAGCTTGACTTCAACTGATTTGCATGACTTTTTTCCTTAAGTTTACAGTAATATATGGATGCTAACCTGATCATAATACTCAATTTCTCGTGTCTAACTCATAAGCTCTATGGCTTTCAGAAAGACAATGTCTCCAACCAGCGTGAACACATAGTTCTTCTCCTTGTAAATGAGCAATCACGACTTGGTATTCCTGAAGAACTTGAACCGGTAAGTTTCATATATTTGGTCATGAATTTGCTTTATCGTTGGTTATTTGATGCCATACTAGATGTTGGTCAAGAATTTTTTTAATTTATGGGATAGTACCATTTTCTTTGTTTTCTCCCCTCTTCAAGATCTTTTCACTTCTGAATATATTTATGGAACTGTTGCCCATTTATAGATGCCAAGGGTGGACCTCAGCCCGGTTTCCAAGCCTTTTTAGTTTACTTTGTTGCATTCCCTTGTGAAATATTCTACATGTAGGAGTTTGTAACAGTTCTTTGTATGATATTTTACTGTTTTGTAATATTAAGGGGTTATTTGTTTAATGGGGAAAAACTTAATGCCTCTATAAGCAGTCAAAATATTTGTTTTTTTTAACTATATTATACAGTCAAGATGTTTTTATCTAAATAAAATATTAAAATATATTTGGTTTTATTTTAATGCAATAATTCTTAATGACTGTCTTTATAGACTCTGGGCTTTGACTGGAAGGTTTTGTTTGATAATTTTTGTTTTTTTTTTTGTTTTTTTTTTTTTCTCTTGTTTTTGCTTATTTAGTTTTGTTGTTACTTTTTCTTTGGTGGATAGCTTGTTGCATTGTCCACCTTCTGTTTGAATAAAGTTTTTCTGTTTCCTATCAAACAAAAAAAAAAAGAGAAAAATTTCATAAATAGTTAAATACCCTTATGCAATTACATTGTTTGTCCTGTATAATGCCAACAGAATGACTATGATATCACTGCCATCACATCACCAGCATCTTCAATGATAACTGCGATCATAATCACAACTACCTTGACACCACAGCCACCATCACCACCACAATGATCATAATCATCATTCTGATTTCTGACCACACCCACCTTAGCTTGATGATAGTCTATCAACTGATGTGAAATGACACTGCTAGCATAAAAAAAAAAATGAAACGATGCTGCCGAAATGGGCATTGTTTCTTTGCATTTAGACGATATCATCTATTCGAGGTTAATTATGATTTTAGTCACAGTAATGGAGTTTAATGATTTGCATGGGCTTTCATGATTTTATTTGTAATTTACATATTGGAATGAAAGAATTTTCATTACTTCTTCATGTACGATTGAAATCAAGGAGGGTTTCAAACCTAATTTTTCATAAAAGAACTGCTTATACTTTATGGTCAAATCAGTTTTTATTTTTATTTTAATTTTTTTTTAGAGTTTGGAATTGGAAGAAATAAATGAATTTTTGCAAATTTTAGAGGAAAGGATATGACTTATTTTGAATTCCATGCCATCTTTTTTTACCAATCTTCATTGGAATGCTGTAGTAGGCAGTTGAATGACTTTCATGTAATTCTGGATTTTTTTTGTGTGGCTATAATGATTTTGAAAAAGTTTTTGAATTTTGATCATGTTGATTGAGATTTGAGACTTCTTAGATTTTGTTTTGTTTTGTAAGCGAAATAGTTTGGGTTAAAATGGAGAAGATGGATTATTGGGTGCTTAAAATTCACAAACTTTTCAATTATGATAAATGGGAGACCAAAGGGAATTTTTATCAATTTAATGTTTCTAGGGTCTTTGGCAAGGCGATCCTCTTTCTCCTTTTTTGTTCATTCTGGTGGTAGATTGTTTGGGTAGACTAGTTGATAGAGCTAGGGATAGTCAATTGGTGGAAGGTCTTAATGTTGGAAGAGATGATGTAGTGGTTTCTCATTTACAATTTGCTGCTGACACAATTTTCTTTTCTTCCGGCAATGAAGAGAAATTTAATTCTTATGTTGAAATTATTCGAATTTTCTGCTTGGTGTCAGGGCTCAAGATCAATCTAAGTGTATTGGTTGGTATTAATTGTGATGAAGGAAAGTTGATTTATCTGTCCAATTCTATTGGGTGTGAGGTTGGTTGTTGACTTGTTGTCCTTTGAAATATCTAGGTTTACCTTTGGGGTGTAATCCGAGATCTTTGGGATTTTGGGCTTTGGTTATTGAGTAAATTGAAAGGAGATTGGAGGGGTGGGAAAATGCTTTTATTTCTAGTGGTGGAAGATTGGTTATGATTCAAATTGTGCTGTGTTGTATTGTAATATTGTATACCCATATGAATGTTTAGGTTTCCCTTTGGACTTTGGTGACTTCAAAATTCTGTGATTTCTCTGTTTTTCATTCTTAACAATTGGGAAACAGTAGTTCTGAGATCAGGGTATTTATCTTTCTTTCTTTTCTTTTGTTTTTTGTATTTTGTATCCTTTTGTGGATTTTTTTTGGAAGACCAGCCTTAATTCTTTTATTCCAGTGTCTCTTTTTTGTATATCTGATTCATTAACACAAGAATAAATGGTCTTTTGCAAAGAGAAAAAAAAAAACCGGGGATGATATTAAGTGATATGTTTAATTTTTGAACTCATTTTTTGGCTTCTTGTTTTTACATTCTATTTCATGTATATATGACCTCAACCTACATTTTTTATTTTGTTTTAGAAATTGGATGAGGCGGCTGTGCATGGGGTGTTCCTTAAGTCCCTTGACAACTACATTAAATGGTGTAACTACTTGTGCATTCAACCTGTTTGGAGCAGGTTTGGACACTTAAATTCTTTCTGACACTTGGTGGTTCTTCAGTTGTATATTATTAACATCTAATGATCTAGGATTACCAACTGTCATGTGCAGTTTGGATGGTGTTGGCAAGGAAAAGAAATTACTATTTGTATCTTTGTATTTCTTGATATGGGGTGAAGCTGCAAATGTTAGATTCCTTCCAGAATGCATGTGCTATATATTTCATCATGTAAGTTGATCCGTAAAGCATACTTCGAATTAACTTTCTTGCTTGGCATGTTATGACCATGGTTCTTGTTCTTGTTTACATATGCATTTCTTGTGTCCTGGCTATCCCATATAATGTTACCCAAAAATACTTTTACTTCCCCTTAATGGGTATTGGTCTGAATCCTAGTTCTTGTACAATGTCTGACATTAGAAACCTGTAGTTCGTTCTTGTTGATTGGGAATTTGTTCATTGTTTTTCTGCTGGATGTAATTGTCTGCCTGCACTGTGACGTGCTGTTCCTATTTTCTACTTCATTTTAATTTACAGATGGCAAGGGAAATGGATGAAATTTTAAGGCAGCAGGTTGCGCAGCCAGCCAACAGTTGCAGTTCTGAGAATGGTGTGTCATTCCTTGTTCAAGTTATCACTCCTCTGTATGAGGTGGTTGCTGCGGTATGTCTCTGTCCACACAATGTCGTGCTTTTCTACATTATTTAAATAAAATTTAATTTGGTTGAATTTTTGAACCCACATAAATGAATGAAATTTGGTGAAGAATATCTATTCTACATTAACTTCCTTGCTTGAATTGTTTGATACAGTCTTTTTGCTACCTATTACTAGTCTCGGTTTTCTTCTATTCAGATATATATTTTTGGGTTGGGGATCTGGGGTTGAATTTGACAAATAGGGTATAATAATATGTTTTATACGTCCAATTTTATTGAAGAAGTATTTGCTCCCAAAAGTATTTGAGCACAACTTTGTTGATTTTAAACTCCCATATTCATCGTGCTTCTCGACAGACTCCGGTGATAAACTTATAGGATAATGGTATGCGAATATTCGGAATAAAATATGAACAATAAAAAAAACATACCACACACACAAGAAGAAATTTATTGAGGTTCGGCTAACTTTGCCTACGTCCTTGTGTAATCTCTCTTGAGAAATCACTAGCACTATAGAGAAAAAGGCTTGGTTACAAGAAACTTATTGAAACCCCTTAGCTAATTCTCCAAAACCTTGTTAGGTCTCTCTATCACACTTGCCTTTCTATCCCTTATATGCTTGCTAATTTTTCGGTGTAAAAAAAAAAGCTCCCGGCAATAGGTATAGGACTTGGGTTACATTCCTTGCTAGAATAGGACTTCTAAATCCTCATAAAATAAGAAAAGCCAACTTATTTCCTTATTCTAGTTGATTTGAGATTCTTGAAAAAAATCTAATTTTCTAATCCCAATAGGAAATTATGTGCACAATTTATTTTCTCCTTATCCAAATAGGATTCCTTCTTAAGCCTTGACTAGGGTTTTGATGAGCCAAAAAACAAAACAATCTCCATCTCGGTGAGTCAAAACCAAGAAATGACGGCTATACTCCAGAATGTCTTTGAACTTTCTTGAAACAACTTTGGAAAGCTTTAAGAACCTTCACCTTGGCAAAATTCTTCTTGCCTTAATACACCACAAGTGAGGAGGTGCTTTACCCAATCTTCAGCATCTTCTCAGATGTTACCGGTCTCTAATTCGGTAATAACGATTCTCAATATGCTTCAATCTTCCATGAAACACTTGATTCTTTGCTAAGTAAATAGCACTTTGGCTGTCACATCTAATCACCATGGAACCTTGAGTAATTCCAAATTCTTTTGCTAAACCATTAAGCCAGACTGCTTACTTTCCAACTTCTGCAAGTGCAATATACTTTGCTTCAGTATCTAATTGATTGTAGAGTAGCTCTTCAACTGATCTGTCCACCACCACTAGTGAAAACATAACCTGTAGTAGATCTTTTTTTATCCAAGTCCCCTTCATAGTCAGCATCTACATAACCCATCACACATGCTTCCTTCTCTTGTTCTCAAACAAGATTCATAGACTCTTTGTATCTTTCAAGTAACATAGAATCCATTTAACAGTGGACCAATGCTCCTTTCTTGGATTTGTCATATACCTCAAACAACACTTAATGCTTATGCTAAGTCAGGTCTTGTGCAAACAATCGCGTACATTAGACATCCTACCATGCTTGCTTAAGGCACTCTGCTAATCTCTTCCAACTCTTTTTCTGTAGTTAGACATTGCAGTATAGTAAGTTGCTAACAGAGTAGTCACGGGCTTTGCTTCATTCATGTGAATCTCTCTAAAATATTTTGAATGTATTTTGCTTGCAATAACCAGATTTTTCCTGCTACTCTATCGCTTCTGATTTGCATTCTAAGGATTTTTTGTGCAGCCCCTAAAACCTTCATGTCGAATTCCTTTCTTAGTTGCATCTTTAATTTTAGAATTCTAGACATATCTTGACATGCAATCAACATGTCGTCTACATAAAAAAGCAATAGTATAATCATAGTATATCCCTTTGGTTCATCTGTTTCAACCTCAACCCCATACTTCCATTTTGGATCTTTTCGATTCGACTTCTAAAATTCTACAACAAAATAATCAAGTAAAGCTAGGAGCAAACAAAGCTAACAAAATAATCCAACAATGTTAACACCAATAAAATACCAACAACATTGTTAACAATATAAATTACCAACACTTTTATGTCATGTATCAACACTAACAATTGCTGGATATCATTAGGTTGATAACATAAAAAAAAACAAAAAATATTTTCTCTGCCTCAGGTAATAATAGATAACAAAACAAAAAAAAAAAATTGAAATATAAAAAGGTTGATAATATTGTAACTCAACACTGTTAACATATACCAAAAAAAATAAAAAATGAAGCAGATCGACGAAGAAGAAGAAGATCGACGAAGAAGAAGAAGATCGACGAAGGAGATCGAAGAAGAAGAAGAAGAAGAACTCACCGGAGAGGAGAAGCAGTCGTCGATGTTGCCGGAGTGAAGAAGCAGTAGTTGATCGATTGTGAAGGAGAAGTAGTCGTTGAAGCCTTGAAGTTGAAGAACAGAAACAGAGTCGATTTGGGAATTTAGAGCTTCGATTTGGTAATTTTTATTTCATTAAAAAAATTCGTCTTCTTTCTCCAAAACACAGCTGTTTTGGTTCTCCTTTAAAAAAGAAAATAAAATCAAAAAACGAGGCGCTCGAGTAACATGATTCGGCGTATATCCGGCTGCCACATACGGCGGAGGCGGCCGATTGAACTTCATCTGCTAGTGAGGCCGCACCAATGCGTTTTCTCGTCGAGGCGGTTGCCTCAAATTGCCTTATTAAACATTGGAGATAGCAAACATCTAACTTTCCCGATCATCACTTTCTATAGCTTCTTGATACGTGGTTGGATCTCATTGACCGACATTTAAAGCATAATTAATTTCGTCTTGATCAAACCCATACCTTTCTGGTTTCTTGCGACCTCGCTTGGGTTTATCTAGTGCTGTGCTTCTCTGAAACTGTTGCTTAGGTTGTTGAGGAACCATGAAATCTTGTTCCTGTAACGGTGATAGCTCCACATGAGCCTGTACTTGTGACTGTTGTTTTTGCTCTACTCTTTCCTCAATAATCCCTTCGTCATGATCCAATTGCTCATGCTCCACTTGAGCTGGATCTTCCATGACCCATTTGGTTAGAGGAAATTCGGTTGCTTCTTCTACAACATCAGTTTTCTTCTTCTCACTTGTCTTGATTTTACATAGTCGTTTCGTCAAATACTACATCTTTACTTAAAACCTTCTTCTTGTTGACAAAATCCTGTAACCTGTAGCCTTTCACTCCTTTTTCAAAACCAATGTAAATGCACTCAAGTGTCTTTGGCTTGTGTTTGGTTCTTTCATAACACGGTTCTTTCGTTGAATACGGAACGAACAACCAGTATCCAAAATCCAATGTTTGAAAGCATTGGAGCTTGATGTTACCATAAGGAGTTCTCCGTCACTTTCATTGAAGTAACCACACTGGCTGAACTTGAATTCTTTGCCATCGCCTTTGCTGTCCTATCTTGCCATATCTTGCAATTCTTTTTCTACACCACATGTAAAGCAACCCTTGTTCTCTTTTTCTTTTCCTTTGGATTTTGATCTACCCCTGTTGCCAAGTTTATCATGCTTGTTCTGCGACCGACCCCTCTTTTTGCTTTTGGCATATAGTCCATGTGTAGAGATGGCAATATTCCCCACGGGGCGGTGCCCCGCCCTGAACGTGGCGGGGATGGGGGATAATATTCGGGGATGGGGATGGGGATGGGGATGGGGTTAGGGACAAAGTCTTGTCCCCGATGGTGAAACGGGGCGAGGACGGGGGAAGCACTCCCCCCCTCGTCCCCACCCCAATATATATATTATATACATATATATATATAATATAATATATAATATTTTGATTATTAAAATCATTTAATATTAATTTTTTAAACATAATTTTTTAATTATAAAAAAAATACTATCCATCCCCTCACTCCTAATTGGCCTACTCTCTCCCTAAGGTGGCTATTACATTCCCCAAGTCATCCTATCCTATTAGGATTACTTTTCCTCTAGTTTTACTTATAAATATTGTCTGCTTTATTGATTAAGTTTTGTGCTTGATTAATAATGTAGATCAGTCTATTGGAGTTCAGTGACAGAACAAAAATCTATGGAGTTCAGTGACAGAACAAAAATCTACAAAATCAATTGGCACTACAAGATACCAATGCACTTGCACAATTTCAACAAAATTCAACAGGCAAAATCCCTTGGTGGTCATGGTGGACTGCGATTTACACAAAAGACTACTTGGTTTTTGGAGTCCAAAGTTAAAACCCAAATTTTTTCTGGGTTCAACTCATCATCACTTTTTTTTTTCAAGGAAAAGAGAGAAGATGAGCACTATGTACCGTCTCATTGTGTGTAGGCTAGCTAGTAAGGTGAAGCCAACCTATCATTTTGGATGGGGAATGGGGCGAGTATGGGAAAGGCCCCTCCAACGGGGAATCCTCGGCCCCGGCCCCGTTTCTCTTAATGCGGGGATGGGGATGGGGATAGTTTTGGGAGGCGGGGATGGGGATAGAAAAGCATTCCTCGAACCCAACCCGTCCCGTTGCCATCCCTATCCATGTGCTTGAGAGCCTTTAGTATTTTCATCCTCATCCAACTTTAGACTTTTCTTACCGAACATGATTGTGGTCTTGAAGTGCTTAAACGAAGGCGATAGACATCTCAACAGTAAAAGCGCCTTGTTATCATCTTTATACTTCACATCCACCTTTAATAAATTGGCAACACAATTTTGAAATCTACTTAAATAATTTGTAGATTTCCACTTTCCATCTAAAGATTAAGAATTTCATCTTTCAAGAAAAGTTTGTTGGATAAAGTTTTACCCCTGTAAACTTTCTCGAGCTTATCACATGTCTCTTTAGCGTTCATATACTCGTCGACATTAAGCATCACATTGTCGGTAAGATGTAGCTCAATAGAGCTCGTTGCCTTTACATCCATTCGCTCCACTGTGCATCTGTAGTTTCTTCCTGCTTCTTCCCCACTTCGAGAATAATATGTCGTAGATCTTGCTGAATCTTGCTGAATCGTGACATACTTCATCTTCCTTTGCCATAACGTGAAGTTACCCATCCTATCAAACGTCTCAATTATGATGGGCTTCACGTCATTGATCTTATCACCTGCCATCTAAAAAATGCTATGACCAAGCTCTGATACCAACTTGTTGATTTTAAACTCTCTTATTGATCGTGTTTTCTCAATAGACTCTGGTGATAAATTTATAGGATAATGATATGCGAATATGTAGAATAAAATATGAACAATAAATAAAACATGCCATGCACACAAAACAAGAAATTTACCAAGGTTCGGACTAGCACTATAGAGAATAACGCTTGGTTACAATAAACTTATTGAAACCCTTTAGCTAATTCTCCAAAACCTTGCTAGATCTCTCTATCACTCTTGCCTTTCTACCCCTTGTATGCTTGCTGATTTTTTAGTGTAAAAAAAAAAGTTCCAAGTAGCCCTATTTATAGGTATGGACTTGGGTTAAATTCCTTGCTAGGATAGGACTTCTAAATTCTCTTAGAATAAGAAAAGCTAACTTATTTCTTTATCCTAGTTGATTTGAGATTTTTGAGAAAATTCAATTTCCTAATCCTAATAGGAAATTCTGTGCACTCTTTATTTTCTCCTTATCTAAATAGGATTCTGTCTACGAGAAAAACTCGCACAACAAATTCGAAAAACAACCTACAAATATTCTATTGATTCGCGCACGGATGCCAGAATATCATGCTTCAAGATTGTTGACTTGTGCAGGGTACCGAAATTGGGAGATAATTAGAGAAAACTCTAAAATTTTTATTAATTTAACAACTAACTCTTCAAACCTTAATACAAGCTATTTAAAGGAAACAAATTCGAAATGTCCTAGACTCCTATAGATCCTAAATGAAATTGGGAAAGAATCCCGAATAAAAAGTTAAAAACAAATTCTAATCAAAAAAGGAAAAAAAAAACACCTGATTAAATATAAAATAAATGGAAATAAAATAATATGTATTAATTACAAGAATATTTTTAAAATCTAAAATCTTCAACAAAATTTTTGATAATCTCTCTTGCATCATTCTCATCAGGTTGGAGAAAATTCGCCCTCGAATTTTGACTACCTTCATCTCACAAACTTGAATAAAATTTTTGAGTGCTAACAGCAGAGATCGTATTCGATGAACTTTAAATCCTTCGATTCTTGTCATGGTATCCATTCAATTGTTCTGACAGAATGAAACAAACTCATTAATCATCACTTTTGACAACAAAAGATAAATTGATGCATCTTTATGGTGAGAATCGTGTGATTCACAAAAATAATCCATAAATCCCAAATTACTCACGGACTCTTTTTCAAATATCTCTTCATCAAAAACCGATGGAAGATCAAAATCAACAAAAGCTTCCTTTGATAGATATGTATCATTGTAGAACAATGAAGGATCGGATTCCTCTTTGTCACTTTCTTCAGACTTACTGTAACCACCTGAATTAGGGTTTAGACCTTGGAATGGGTTTTGGTTGGCCAATAACGTAGCAATTTCCTCTGCAAAGTGCGCAACTTGTTGCTCCAACTGTGTTATGCGGCTACGTTCATAGGCTCCCTCTATAGGGATCCGGTTTGGTGGACTTCTCTTCGTCACCATGTCGATGTCGTCTCGAGTGAACCTAGCTCTGATACCAAACTGATGTAACAGAAGCGTCTACGATAAAAACTCGCACAACAAATTCGAAAAAAAACCTATCAATATTTTGTTGATCCGTGTACGGATTCCAATGCCAGAATATCAGGCTTCAAGATCGTTGACTCGCGTAGGGTACTGAAATTGGGAGATAATTAGAGAAAACTTTAAAATTTTTATAATTCAACAACTAACTCTTCAAATCCTCATACAATCTATTTAAAGGAAACAAATTCGAAATCACCTAGACTCCTCAAGATCCTAAACGAAATTGGAAAAGAATCCCGAATAAAAAGCTAAAAAGAAATTCTAATCCAAAAAGGAAAAAAACACCTAATTAAATATAAAATAAATGGAAATAAAATAATATGTATTAATTACAAGAATATTTTTAAAATGTAAAATCTTCAACAATATCTTTGATAATCTCTCCTGCATCACTTGACTTGGGTTTCGATGAGCCAAAAAACACAAGCAGCTTGTCACTGTGTTACTATATGACTGTTCGAGTTTCATATTTTTTCTTGCTTATACGTCCAATTTACTGAAGAAGTATTTGCTGTCAATAGTTTTTGATCACCGTGGAACTATATGACAGTTCGAGTTTCATATTTTTTCTTGCAATTGGATCATGTGTATACGCCCAACTAAATCTCTTGGTTTCTGTTCTCTTGGTCGGGTTCAAATTGAGTCTCATACTTGGGATATACAGTAAGAGTTTGGTAAATAAAGAGAAGTCAGAAGATTTTTGAATATTTGTTTTTGTCCACTATCATCGAGTGTTTTTGGGCCATGTTGTTCTTCTTGTAGTTTTGTCTATGAATTAAGAATATTTACTTTCTAAGTTTTATCTCATTTTTTTTTTTTGCTTGGGGCTCCATTATTTGGTAAGTATTTCCTAATATTGTTGTTAACCCCGGTGTGATTGATTGCCATGTGGTAGCCAAACACTTGAAAGAAATCAAATTATCACCTCCCTTGAGGTTTAATTAATTAAAAAGTAGACTCAACTAAATTTTCAGGTTCATTAAAATCCTCCTAAATTTTAGAAAATGAGTTTCCAGTAGTAGTAGTAATAGTAGTGGGAGGTTTAATTAATTAAAAAGGTAGACTCAACTAAATTTTCAGGTTCATTAAAATCCTCCTAAATTTTAGAAAACGAGTTTTTAGTAATTACCTAAATCTTAGAAAATGAGTCTCTAGTAGTAGTAGTAGTAGTAGTTTAATGAAATTTTATTGATTGTTTTTAGTAGTAGTAGTATCGGTTGTTTAATGAAATTTTTATTGATTGTTTTTGAACTCAGTTTAATGAAATTTTATTGATTGTTTTTGAGCTCAGTTGTTTAATGAAATTTTATTGATTGTTTTTGAGATAACTGCGTAGCAAGTGTGAAGTTTCGGTGTAACAAAATTAATTTTAGTAAGTAACAATGAGTAGTAGTAGTATCATAGGTTGTTTAATGAAATTTTATTGATTGTTTTTGGGCTCAGTTGTTTAATGAAATTTATTGATTGTTTATGAGATAATGGTGTAGCAAGTGTGAAGTTTCGGTGTAACAAAATTAATTTTAGTAAGTAACAATTCATTATGCTTGGGTAATCAAACACACCTTTGGTGTTCCCCAATCCCCATTTAATGAAATTTTATTGACTGTTTTTGAGATAACGGTGTAGCAAGTGTGAAGTTTCAGTGTAACAAAATTAATAACAATCTATTATGCTTGGGTAATCAAACACACCTTTGGTGTTCCCCAATCCCCATAGAAGGTTGGAATTATGCGCAATGGCAGCAATTTGACATTGGAACAAATTTGTAGATAATAACCACCAATCCCTTGTCTAGTCAAAACGTTTGACTTTAATTCTCTCCATAATTCCATATCTCAAATCTCAATTGTTGGATGAAATCTAACAGCTATCAATGAATATCCACCAAGTCATGCCCTGTTACAAGTTAATCATAGAAATAACAACTTCGCACAAGCAACCAAGATACCCATGCACTGTAACAAGAGTCTTATAGAAAGTTGTGATTATGACATGGGAGTACTAATTTCACATTGTAACAAATTTTTCATAAAGGATAATCACCAAAGTGTAACTTGTAAGGAGTGGGCCTGTAGAGGATAGCAAATCATTTTGCATTGATAGGGAGACATCTATTCAGTGTAATTGGAGTCTGGTATTGCAATTTTGATGTGAGGGGTCACATATTAATGTCAATTTTGTTGCATTTAACAATTGTTTGAATGATGTTTGACTTGCAAAAAATTGCAGGAAGCAGCAAATAATAACAATGGCCGAGCTCCTCTTTCTGCATGGAGAAATTATGATGACTTTAATGAGTATTTTTGGTAAGATTTTGAAGACTTTATGTGTTAAATAAATTCATACTATCTTAATACCTGACCCTTTTTATTGTCCAGGTCACTTCATTGCTTTGAACTTAGTTGACCCTTTTTATTGTCCAGGTCACTTCATTGCTTTGAACTTAGTTGGCCATGGCGCAAAAGTTCATCATTTTTTCTAAAACCAAAACCAAGTTCAAAGGTTTGTATCGCTTTAACTATTGAGTATCTGTGTTTCATTATTGCAGTTTGGTTATTTTGTTATCGATTTCATATTAATTTGTTATTAGACATGTCATGTGTGCTATATCTGATCATTCCTGTACAATGCCTTTGTAAGTTTTTGGTAAAATTGATGCTTTAGTCCGGTAGGGAAGCAAAGGGAAGTTATTGATTTTTTCTCATCACAGCAAGCTTAGTGTTTATCTTTAAGCTGCAATTACCATTTTCCGTTAACAGGAAATTATGTTATTAAAACATTTTTTGTTTTCATACGTTTTGGATTATATCCTGTCTCTCCTTCTCCTATACAATCATAACCTGATACATTAGTGATGATTGCCATGAAATTATCATATAAAGATAGCTTATTGTTGAGTTGTCATCGAATAAGTTTGGTAAACTGGCTCCAAGTTTATGTAGTATCTATAAAAAAATACAGGCGACGGCCAATGTTTTAAAAATTGGCTGAGGCAGCCGCGTTGAGGAATTTTCTCACTGTTTGCTTTGAAATTTTTGGTCCCTGGTGTCTTGGACGTTTCTTTTGTTCTCTCTTGCACGGTTTTATTTATATTATTTTTCTTTATCTTACAGAATTGTCTTAATGCTGATCGCGGTCAACGCCGAGGGAAGACTTCATTTGTTGAGCATCGGACGTTTCTTCATCTTTATCATAGTTTCCACCGTCTGTGGATATTTTTGGTTTTGATGTTTCAGGTTTGCAATCTATCTCTGTTCCTCGTACTGACAAATGTAATTCTGCACTTATGGAATCTCTTGATTGTTGAGATAGCATTGTGTTATATTGCTTCTTCTTTATCTTCACAATAAAACTTGTTTCTTTTGTTTTTGTTTTTGTTTTTGTCCTGGCATGTGATCTCTTATTGTCATAAATCTAATAGCCCCACTTTTCTGCTATGAGCATAAGGATGATGAGCATCAGCAGAAATCTTTTTTAATTTATTGATGCCCCTTTTATTGCATTTTTTATTATTTTTTTTATATATTGTATATATTTTAACTTTGGATCGCTTGAAGCCACTATAATTTTGGTGTCATTTATCTTATACTAGTTCATAAATCTCTACTATTATTTATGCATAATATGTATGATTGCAGTATATCCTTCTGATTTCTTAAAATCTTTTTGCAGGGACTAACCATCATTGCTTTCAACAATGGAAATTTTAATGAGAAGACTTTAAGGGGATTGCTGAGCCTTGGCCCTACATATGTTGTGATGAAGTTCTTCGAGAGTAGGTTCCTTTATTGCATTTAGTTACAATGTGGATGTTCTGTTACTTTTTTCTTTTTAAAAGTAATTAAGTATTGTATCGTTTAAGTGATATTTGGCTAATGTCGGCAACATCATTCATTGTGCTGCTGGAATAAATTCTTCAGTTGCTGAAGTGCCTCTTTTTCTTGATTTAGGTGTGCTGGATGTTGTTATGATGTATGGCGCCTACTCGACAACACGACGTCTAGCTGTTTCTCGAATTTTTCTTCGATTTATTTGGTTTAGTGCTGCATCGGTCTTCATAACTTTCCTTTATGTGTATGTCATATCATTCTGTTGAACTTTCCTTCCATAGCTTCGATTTTTGCATGGTGTTTTTGTTTAATATTGCTTCCATCTCCATTTTTTAATCGAATGCCTTCTTTTTGTCTGTTTCTGTTACAGGAAAGGTATGCAGGAGACTGGTAAACCAAATGGAAGTTCGATTCTTTTTAGATTGTATGTGATAGTTATAGCCATCTATGCTGGTGTCCAGTTTTTTCTAAGTTTCCTGATGCGCATACCAACCTGCCACCGTCTGATTGATCAATGTGATCGTTGGCCTGTAATTCAATTTATCAAGTGGATGCGCCAGGTTTCCATCTTTTTATGTACTTAGGTTCCATAGGGTTTCCGTGTTTTGTGTTTCCAGTGTCTGGCTGTATTAATCTATTGTCAGCTTTTGGTTTATTGTATCATTTTCTTTTCTTCATTGAAGGAACGGCATTATGTTGGACGGGGCATGTATGAAAGAAGTACCGACTTCATCAAGTAAACCCTGATCCCTGTTCTTTCCATTGACATCAATTTGTACATCCTGTGGAAAATTAGGATAAAAATATTCTGTTGCTTCATTACGTTATTTTCTGTTGCTGGAAAACTAATTGAATTATCAAGAAAGAGAAATAGGTGGTGGTATTAGTTAGTTCAACTGTTAATGTCTCTTATGTTAATTAAGAGTTCTTGGCTTCAAATGCACTCAATATAGGGTTAGCGAGGGTTTGGTTTCCATCCAAGAGGGGTTGGGATGGGGTTTACTGGAAAACAGAAAGAGAGAGAAATAAGTAGAAAAGAAAAGATGTCTTCTGTCTGAATTTGCGCACTAAAATCACAGAAGTTATATTTTAATTGTGTTACAACAGCATGGAAGTTGAGCAATTACTTGCAAAGAAATAACTCCCTTGCCATACATAAAACAGAACCGAAGAATTATTGTTATTATTATTAAAAAAAAGACAATGCACACCTTTTAAATTGAGGCAGATCTGCAATATTCATGTAATCTATGACTGATCAGATTCTTTGGTTATTTTCATTTTTATTTACCCTGAGAAAGAAGATTGCAATTAGTACAAAGGCTTATGTTGCAGTTTGAACTTTTTATTTCCCGAAGAAATATGATTAACTATGCTTTCAACGTATTCTCTTTGTGGTGCAGGTATATGCTTTTTTGGCTTGTTGTCTTGAGTGGGAAGTTTGCATTTGCTTATTTTCTTCAGGTTAGTTATGTTTATTTCATTGTTACAGCATTGATCTTAGCTCTTTTTGGTTTTGTTTTTCTCTTATCTTTTTCTTTACCGTTTAGTATTATTATTATTATTTTTAAATGTTCTCTTTATTGGTTTTTGCAGATTAAGCCGATGGCGGAGCCAACAAAGTTCATAGTTAATACTGGTGCTTTGGAATACTCTTGGCATGATTTTGTATCTAAAAGTAAGCTATCTACCTGATCAATTTTATGCACACACATACATGGTTCTACATTTGTTTGTCTTAAAGTATATTGATCTACTATGTCAATAGCATGGTAATTTTATTAATATATTTTTTTTTGTTGAAATGTGTTGTAATACTTGTTAAACTATTGAAATGGTGAAAGACTTTATTTTTTTTAGTACTATTAAAAAAATGTTTGAATGTTCGGTTATATTTAATATTGTTCAATTTGTCTTCCTAAAGCCGCAACTCTTATCTGCTTCTGATAATCTTTATGTTGTTGCAGATAATCATAATGCTTTGGCAATTGCCAGTTTATGGGCCCCAGTAATTACTGTAAGTTAGGAATCCTCTCTCTCTCTCTCTATATATATATATCGGTATATGTGCACGTGCGTGTGTGCTTGTGAAATATTACACACGCTCATGCACTTGTTTATGTGTTCAATTGATGATAAATGACTTATATTTTAACTTCTGTCATTCAATTGATCTCTTTTGTTGTGTGTGCAAGTTCAATTGATTTTTTAGTATCTATTGGTTCTTAAAATGTTTGACCTAATCAAATTGGATTATATAGCTTGGTTACTTCTGGAAAAGATCTTGATACTTATTACTACTTATTCTGTTTGTACGTAGGGTGGTTCTTTTGCCATCCAAATTATTACCTTTCCTGCCCATCATTTAACAAAAGTTTTATAATTCTAAAAGCCCTTGAATGGTGTTTTTAGCAAAGGCCGATGCACACAGATAGATTTGAGTGCAATAGAGTGGCAATGGACTTATATCTGGTGTCGGAGCTTATATTAGACAAGTTCTAGATACGAAATCTCATATAGCAAATTAATTGAAGGTTCTCTTAGAAGACTGGAACTGGTAATTTTATTTAACTTTGTAAATATATAACCATTAAACAAGAGAAATTATTGAATAAATTTACTTGAAAAGGAGTATAATCCTACCGTGGTTTTGCATCTAAAGCTTTTTCATCACTAAGACTTGGAGTTATAACAGACTTTATGCAATTAAAGGTTAAATTTAATGTTTTGTTAAATTTAAACTTTTGAAGGGTGTAGATATTATAATTTTTACTTTAGTATTTATAAAGGGGTGTATTTATAAATGTGTGATAAAAGTATGTTTTTGGGTGGCAAAAACCTGACCTATTTTTAGCATGTATTTAATTTTCATTTTGAAAACCCTAATCTTAACTGTGGTTATTAGATTGGTATGAATTGTGGCCTGAATGCTTTAATTATGGACTTATTTGTGCTATGGGGCTTAAGTAAGATGTTGCGCTCTGTGATGATGCAATGAAAGAGATCCTGAGCGATAATACTATGATTGGAAAATCAGCCCACAATTAATTATGAATCCTATTTGGCTACTAGTTTATATTTTATACTGCAGTATGCTGAATACTGTCATTTTCTTTCTTTTTGATCTTCCTGTTTTTCTTCTACAGATCTATTTGTTAGATATCCATGTGTTCTACACCATTGTATCTTCTATTTGTGGGTTCTTGCTTGGGGCTAGAGATCGACTTGGAGAGGTAATTGATTGTTGTCTTATTTTGCAAACGCATTGAACCAGTCATTTTTTGTCAGTCTTCTTTTTTATAGGCTAATGTCTAGCCATTAATTTGCCACGCCAGTAAAGTTAGTCTTTTTTGTCTTTTTATGTTTTCTAAAAGTACCTGTCTAAATTAACTTTGGGCTTATTGCTGGATTTTTTTTAAAAGTTTCACTTCTATGAAATAATTTCCAGATTAGATCTTTGGAAGCTGTTCACAGACTTTTTGAGGAATTTCCTACGGCTTTTATGAACACTCTACATGTTCCTCTTCCTGATAGGTGGGACTTTCATTTTTCTAATGTAGTGCAAGCTTTTTTCAATGATATCGACTGTTTTTGGATATGTAGCATTTTTTCCCTTTCCCTTTTCTTTATCTTTTTTCTGAATGCAATTTCTCTCTTCTGCAGGGCTGCCGCTCCTGTCTCTGGTCAGGTTAGTCATTTACAACTTTAATTTCCTCAATTTTTTGGATTAAATTTCATTGTGGAATGATTGATTTTACTGCGGGCTGGTAAAGAGAATATTCAGTTTGAAAAAATGTGTTGAAATATGATCATTGCCACTGGTCCCCATATATTAAGTATTTAAGTTTAAAATTTTTTGCTGGCCAGAAACCATCTTTAAGTGAGCTGAAACTTTTGCTGCATTTTGCTTCTATCACTACTTAATCCAAACGGCTTTAGTTTTGGTTCTTCATTTTGTTTATGTTTTTCTATATAATTATTGAGAAGATAATCAAGTAACTTAGAATGGTTGTACTATGAAGGTTGTAGAGAAGAAAAAGGTTGATGCTGCTCGATTCTCTCCCTTTTGGAACGAAATTATTAAAAATCTCAGGGATGAAGATTACATCAATAGCTTGTAAGTGCTGGAAATTCTGAAGTTGTTGCTACTGTTTTGACTGAAGCCATTTTATGTTCGTTATGTAGTATGTAATATGGAGTGCTGTAGATATTCTCATCTCGTTGCCATTGTTCTGTATTCATTTTTCACCCTTTTCCAGGGAAATGGAGCTGCTTTTGATGCCAAAAAATTCAGGGAGTCTTCCACTAGTCCAGTGGCCCCTTTTTCTTCTTGCAAGCAAGGTCATTTGAGTTTTCCAAACATTATATTTGTTTATTTAATTTTCATTTTGTCAATGTAAAAATTTGTTATCAGTATTTTTTCATGTAATTTTGCATTTGATTGAATATATTGTTGTAATATTTGACGCAGATAATTTTGGCTAGAGATATTGCTGTAGAAAATAGAGATTCTCAAGAAGAGCTCTGGGAAAGGATTTCTAGGGATGATTATATGAAGTATGCAGTTGAAGAATGCTACCACACCCTTAGAAATGTCTTAATAGAGATATTGGAAGGCGAAGGAAGGATGTGGTATGTTTTTATTAAGATTTTGAGATTCTCTTGGAATCTATTACATGTTTTGCAAACATGTGTTTTAAACATTTACTGTGCTTTCAGGGTTGAACAGATATATAAAGACATTAACGAAAATATAGAAAAGAAGAGCATTCACGTTGGTTTTCAGCTAAATAAGCTTCCACTAGTTATTTCAAGAATAACTGCACTCATGGGTATTCTGGTTCGTTATTTATTTATTTTTTTTACTTCCCTCTTCTATATTATGACTATAATTAATTTGTTGTTATCTTCTTTTTTTTTCTTTTATTATTTTTTATTTTTTTATTTTTTTTTTATTTTAATTCCTTTCCATTTTTGAATTTTTTAGGTGTAATTGTTGTTTTAATGATCTACTTATGCCTTTTAATTATTGTTTTATTTCTGTACTATTCATCTTTTCCTTCTTTGTCCTGGTGGAGTCTTTTGTCATTTTGTTCCTTTGGACAGATTGCTCAGAACTAAAATGAGTCCGATATTTTGATATGTTAGTTTCTTGAAGACAACAAAGTGGCTTAAGCGAACTTGATTTGAATGGCATTATTGATTTCCGATTTTAGGATTATAAGAAGAAAATTTATATGTTGTTTGTTTTGGTTCCTTTCATTCATTTAGTTATTTTAACCGGAGAGAATGGTGTTTGGGTGTGGAAGTGAGTTAATGGTGGAAAATATATATATATAAATATATTATCTGATAAATATGTGATGAAATTTCAATATGGGTGCGTTTGGCACAGGACAGGACAGTTGTTCCATATTGTGTTTGGAATGTCTGCCTCCCCGAGACAGAGACCACACTTCCCTTCGGATAGTGCTTTCCCATCCAACACGGAGACGGAGATCCCACTTCCCTTACCTTCGGATCCCATCCATGTTCCATATTGTGTTTGGAATGTATGGGACAGTACTGTTAAATGTACTATTTTGCATTTGGTATGGATGGGATAGGACGGGATAAGAGGTTCAAATGACCAGAGTGCCCCTCATATGTATATATAATATTATAATATTATATATAATTTATTAAAAATTATTACATATAAAATAATATATAATATATATAATAAAATATGATTATATATATTATTGTATATGAAATAATTTTTAAAATATTATATATAATAATAAAATATAATATATATTATCTTATATATATTATTGTATATGAAATAATTTTTAAAATATTATATATAATAATAAAATATAATATATATTATCTTATATATGTTATTGTATATGTAATAATTTTTAATATATTATATTTTATTATTACATATATATATTATAATTATATATATTATTATATAATCTTATATATATTATTGTATATGTAATAATTTTTAATAAATTATATATTATTATATATAATAATAAAATATAATATATATAATATATTATAATATTAAATATATTTTTATATATATATTATTATAACATATATATATTATAATTATATATATTATTATAATATATATATATATAATATTGTACAAGTTTGTGATTTTTTGAAGATTTAAGGGTAAAAAGGTCTTTTTGAGACTTGTCCCATGCATGGGACAAGTTTGGCCTAGGGTCTTGGGTGGGACAGAATTTGGTGATTTTTGTCCCACCTTGTCCTGTTCTATCTCATGCTAAAGTTGCACCAAACGTGGGACAAGAAGAAACTATCCCACGTTGTCCTGGCCCGTCCCACATACCAAACGCAGCCTATATGTTGGATTTATAGTCATTATGCTTCACGTCATTTTTTAATAAATGAATGTCCCTTAAATATGTGGGTTTTCGAGTTTAACATATGATAATCATGCTATTAATGATCTTTGTTTCTGCCTTTTGTGGCACGCTCTGTAATTTCTGAAGGATGTTTCTTTTTTTGGTGTGCTATGTCAGAAAGAGGCGGAAACACCAGAGCTTAAAAAGGGTGCAATTAAAGCTGTTCATGATCTCTTTGATGTGGTGCACCATGATATCCTTTCTATTGACATGAGGTCTTGTAGTTGCAACTGTTTGCTTATGCATTGGATACATTTCTTGGGCTTTCCCTCTGAAATATACCATTTTGCATGTATCTTGCAGGGTAAACTATGACACATGGAATTTGTTGTTTAAAGCAAGGAAAGAAGGTCACCTGTTTTCGAATTTGAAGTGGCCCAAAGATGCTGAGCTGGTGTGTTAGGGCTCGACTTATTTACCATGTTTAAGATTTTACTATTACGTTTTGCTCTGTATAATACATGAGATCAATTAACTTTGGATAATTTGCAGAGAGCACAAGTCAAAAGATTGTATTCACTGTTAACTATCAAAGATTCTGCTTCGAATATTCCAAAAAATCTCGAGGCAAGACGTAGACTGGAGTTCTTCACAAATTCCCTTTTCATGGGGATGCCCGCTGCCAAGCCTGTCCGTGCGATGTTGTCCTTCAGGTTATCTTCATCTTTCTGTCTTCATTTTGGAGGTATATGTGCATGTCAAAGATCAATTTAGCATCATCATTTTGTTTTTGTTTATGCAGTGTGTTCACTCCTTATAATTCTGAGACTGTGCTTTATAGTAAGAAGGAACTACAATTGAAAAATGAAGATGGGATATCTATTTTGTTTTACCTCCAGAAAATTTATCCAGGTAATCTCCACTTTATTATGTTAAGTGTACTTGCATTTGATGTTGCAGTTTGTGCTGTACATGTTTAGCCTGTTAGGGTGAAATTAAACTTATGGATTCATTTGTTAGTGAAGACCTAATGAGTTAACATGTCTATATATGTACTCAGGTTATTGTTTTATACCTGTGAGATGTTGCAGAAGCAGAAATTCATTTTGTTCTCTTTTACATTATGTCATTTTAAGTGGTTTTCATCTGCTGGGATCCTGATCTGTAATTTCTCCAATGATGTTCATAATTTTTTTTTTTCTTTCGAGAATTCAAATTATCAAAGGAAAAAAAAACAAAGTAAACAAGAAGTCCACGAACCAAAATAAACTTGTATAGGGTTACTTTATTCATTGGAGAGGGTTCTTATGATTACTATGTTGTTTCTAAACACTAAAGTTAAATGCAGTTTTTAGCTAAGGCATAAGCATATTTATGGTGGAATTTGTTTTTAGATGCTACAAATAAAAGAACTTGATGTATGGGCTTTCTTTTATTTTTATCTTATATTTTTTTTTTTTGTAAGCTATAATTATTTTGATTGCTGTATGAACTCTGTTTTACATGAGGCCCTTAAATTGGGTTCATCATAGATTTTTATTTTATTTTGTAGTAACCCTGGTTATATTTTTTATTTTGCAGATGAGTGGAAGAACTTCCTTGCTCGAATTGGCCGCGATGAAAATTCTTTGGACACGGAACTTTTTGATAACCCAAATGATGAACTTGAACTTCGGTTTTGGGCATCTTATCGCGAGCAAACATTAGCCAGAACTGGTATATCTATTGTGTTAGTTTGATCTTTAAATTTGCAATCCCTGCCCTGTCAACTTTTCATTTCTTATCTTGGCCATTTCAACAAAACAACACCATAATGGGGTTTGGTGCATCAAATTATTAATATTAATATTGTTATTTTGTTTCAATTTGTGCTTCATCAGTGAGTCGTTCATATTGTATAAATATTGCTTGAAGGGGCAGGCATTTAGATACTCTAAGTTATTCCACTTGTTAGAGCCATATCGTTTAGTTAAGCTGTAGATTCTAATCTCTTTCCCCAGTTGTTTTTGGTTCTTTTAGTCTTCTTGCTATTACACTTTTTTATAAGAATTACTGTTACTACTTTTTTTCCCTTAATTTTCAGATTACCTGAATTAGTTTTTTAATTTGTTGTTGTTGATAACATCTTTGATTATGAAACAATTATTTTTCTAGAAAAGATCTCCCCCGATACAACATATCTCCGCACATCTTAATTCATTAATACTATGTTTTTAGGTTATATATATGTATGTACAACATACATATGAAAATAAAAAAGAACAATGATTTTGCCATTACAGCTGGCTTTTCTAATCTTTTGTCAAACCTTTTTCTACTTCTGTTGCATTTCCCTTGTGATCCCTCTGATATTATAGCATTGCTGTTTTTGTGTTTTGCATAAATGTCAGTTTTCTAGTGGGCTGTTGTATGTGTATTTTTACATAATATTTTGTGGGTATTTTTCCTTTGACTAATCTGTTGTCCTTTCCTTTTTCTTTAATTTTTATGAATTTCTGCTTGTTAACATTCAGAACCATCAGTAGCAGACGGTATTTTTTTCTGATATAATGTGAATGAGCTATTATGACCTTGCTTGCATAAATGTCTATGATTATTGCATCGTAATTCTTTTTTTTTTTTTGATTGGAAACTATTATTGATTTTATTGAAGAAAGTAGATACAAAGGTGATGTAAATTAAAAAAAAAAAAAAAAAAAGAAACTCCAAACACCGTCAGAGCCTAGATTTCTTAAAGGAGAAACTTAGGGAAAACACCTTGAGCCGAACTAGACTCAGAAAAATTTACAGGAAAAACTTAAAATATGTTATTCAGAAAACTGATTACATAGACTAGAACCCTCTCCTTTTATAAGGCAACACTACATAAATGACTCTTATTGTTTCCATGACATTTATTAGCTCTTTTCATATTCCTAGACTCCATTATTATTGACCACACCAATAACTAGACTGAATTCTTTGACTGATTAATTAGTGGAAACATTTTCCAAGATAAAATAAATGGCTCCAGATAACACTAAATTAATTCTGCAATGCATCAAAAGGTGAATAAGATGTCTACAACTCAAAAACCTTTTTTGGACTTAAAAAATGATATGTATGGAAACTTGTGTGATCTGTGTCTCAAATGCAAAAAATTGTCTAGAAATGTATATCTTGTCAAAAGTATTGAATGCAAAGCTACCCCAAAACCACTTCCCAATTTAAAAGGATTAAGAAAAACGAAGTATCTTGGAATTTCATAGAGACGAAAGCCCAATGTTAAGCCAAGAATCTGATTCTATCCCATTAGAAATTGATGTCTTCGTCTTGTCTTTCTTCAAAGATTCTACTATTTTTCTCTTGCCAAATTAGCCACTACACTGCAAGACCAACACATTTCCTATAAAACTTTAGCTTTGCCTCCCCTTCCAAAAGCTACGATATTCTCCATTTAGTAGTGAGCCACTTGAAGCTAGAGCTACCCTCTTTATCTTAGCATCCTTGATCAATTCAACCCTAAGTCTAGATACAATGTGACAATGAAAAAACAAATGTTCAATGGAATCCCCACTCATTTTATAAAAGTACAAGAAGAAGGAGAAAGGCAAATATTAGGTTTTGTGTTTGTATAAAATCATCGGTATTTAGTTTTCAATTTTCCTTGAGCTAAAGCCCAAACAAAGATTTGAATTTTACTTCGAACTTTGGCTTTCCAAATCTTTTCAAAGGGCTCGAATCCGTTGAATGATCAAGCATCAATTAGCCACAAGAAATAAGATTTAGTTGAAAAGTTTCCAATAGGGTCAAGATTCCAAACTCTTCTATCCTTCCTCATCTCATTAGATGAAAAGGAAAATTAATTTTGTCAAAAGGGCTGCATATTCTTGGTTCTACCTTTCATATAAATTCCTCCTGAAATTTATATGGAGAAGGGGCTGCATATTCGTGGCTCAAGATCTACTGCATTGGGTTTCTAAAGTGCAGTTTTTGTTCGGAGTGAGGAGAGGGGGTTTGCTATGGTGGCAGTATTTTTAAGTTTTTCCACACCAATGCTGTTTCCATGGGTGACATAAAAACTTTAATAAATGCAGGCTCGTGATGGAAGTGACTTCTCTTCTTATTGCTGCTTTAATAACAAACTCACTATATTTCGTGTAATGTCATTGTCATTTATCTGTGTAAACTTGTGGATGGTTCTCTTTAAATTGATGATCATTGTGCTAAAATTTATACTTCTTTGTGATCTGTAGTTCGGGGGATGATGTATTATAGGAAAGCTCTTATGCTTCAATCCTACTTGGAAAGACTAATGACAGGAGGTTAGCACATTCAACTGTATCACCTTATCATTTCTTGCACTACTAGTCATCTCATTGTGTGTAGCAATATCAGATATGGAAGCTGCAGTCCGTAGTAATGATGCAACTGATACTCAAGGTTTCGAGTTATCTCCCATAGCAAGGGCTCAAGCGGATCTGAAGTTTACATATGTAGTTACTTGTCAAATTTATGGAAAACAGAAGGACGAAAGTAAACCTGAAGCTGCTGATATTGCATTGCTGATGCAAAGGTGAATTGTTGGGTTTCTTCTTGATCACTTTTCCCAATCTTGGCAAGCCAATAATGGAGTGCCATCAATTGAATCATCGAACTGAAAATATTCCCAATACCTACAGCAGTTCTCCATCCATTTACACAGTTCAGTCTGGAAATCCTCTTTGTGATTTTTAAGACGTGACTAGAAAGGGTTGGAGAAAAAGGAGGACGGTTTTGTTTTATTGTCTTTTGATTTACATGTTGAAGTATTTCTAGAGTTAAAAATATTATGCTGAAGTTGTTTTGTCTAATTCTTATTTCACTGTTACAAATCTCTATTTTTACTTATACTGCCAGAAATGAAGCTCTCACTTGTACATAATATCTCTATTTTTACTTATATTGTCAGAAATGAAGCTCTACGTGTTGCTTTCATTGATGAAGTTGAAACATTGAGGGACGGTAAAGTGCATGCAGAGTTCTACTCAAAGCTTGTGAAGGCTGATATCAATGGGAAAGATAAGGTTAACTCATTATATCTCTTTTCCTTCAATATTTATGCTGTTTAACCCTGTTGCAGTTCTATAAAGCTAGCAGTTGAATAAATAATCCTCTATTTTATTTGGTGATTATTTACTATAGTGGAGACATGATATTTTTCATCTGTGTACTACATTTTCTATGTATGTCCTTTTTTCTATATTTCTTTCATCTTTACTTTCGAATGGAGAGGTATCAACTCTTTCGTTGATCTCCATGTTTCTAATAATATATCTATCTTGTAAAACAGTGATAAAATAGGTGTTAATAATATGCTATTACAATTGCCTTAAAAAATCCTACTGGTAGAGCTCATGGTTGGTTGGATGGGACCAGGGAGGAGATAGGCAGGGGCCATGGCCCCCCCAACCAAAATATTTTCAACAAATTCTTCATGAATAAAATTGTCATAATATGTAATATATATCTGGCCCATCCCATTATTTTGTTTTAATTATAAACATAATTATTGAAAGTTTGATGTGAAGCAGAATAATAAACTATGAGCATGTAACCATAACCGTTATGAAAAGAAATTATTCATATGATCCTATTTATTAATGTATCTAATAAATAGATATCACAAAGATTACTAACCATAATTACTAATTCACTTTGTCAAGTGCTACAACAAAAATCTCAAGACATTTAATAATTAAGAGATATCGAATGTAATAGATTATTTACTTTAATAAGTTCATTTTGTGAGACATGCAACATAGATGCTCGATATGAATTCTTGTTACATTACAATACGAAGTCGAATTTATCATCAATAAGATAATTAAAGAATTGAATAGTATTTCTGGGTAGATATATTTTATGTTACAATCGGTTCTCAATTTCAAGAATTAAATATGAGTATAGATTGGAGTATATATTCGATTATAGATGATTTTTTTTTTATTTTAAAGACCGGCAAGTTTCATTTTGATTCATAAAACTTGTGTTTATTTTATTAATTAATTTGTGTGAAATATTGCCTTGATAAAAAAAAAATATCATTAATTAATTTATGAGACTAAACAGTATTACATTTAATTTGTTAACAATTTAGTTTTAAAATTTTAACATATTTATCTTGCAAAAACTTGAATTGTTTTTTTTATCTCGGCCCCCCTAAAGCCAAAATCTTGGCTTCGCCCCTGGATGAGACATCATTAACACCTATTTTATCAGTATATTATTTACACCTTTGAACTGCTTATAAAATCAGAGCGAAATTTTTCAAGGTCTACATTATATTAAAAGGCATAGGACCTTGTTGTCTAAGGTTAAAAACTTTGGTTAGGATAATTTTAGCATTCCCAATTTGTTGTATTTTGTTTATTAAGAAATGTGAAATTTTGGGATAATCAATTATCTTTTCAACCCTGAACCATTGGCTAAAGTTGCACTATTCTTTCATACATGCCTTACGATGTTGTTTTCTTGTAAATAAAATTACTTATAAAATGGAGTTCTTATAGTTATGTGAGATTATAGCGCTATCTTATGGCTCATTTAAATGGAAAGGAACAAAATAATTTTATTTTGTATTTTTTTTTTATGTTAAAGAGAAGGATTGCAGTTTTCTGTGGGAGAAGGCACATTTCCTTCTTTCAATATGTGAGCTTTATTTGCTAAAAAATTCCTAGATATTCCATTTTTAAATTTATTTATTTTTGTTGTAGAATTGGGAAGGTGGTGTTGGACGATTGTGTTGTGGTTTGATGTTTTGGGTCAATTTTGATGTAGTTTTTGTGGATCGTTGGTCTTCGCATTGAATAAAACTCGGTTTGTTTCTCATAAAAAATAAATTTCATCTATAAGTTAACTGAACTAATTGTGTTGTTTCTTGTAGATCATGTTTTGGCTTGGTGAATATTAACTATTCTGACTTTTAAAAAAGTCGGGTATTTTTTTTTTTTTTTTTTGTATTTCAAAAAAAGTTCTTGCTTTTGGGTTTGCAGGAAATCTACTCCATCAAATTGCCTGGAAATCCAAAACTTGGTGAAGGAAAACCAGAGAATCAAAATCATGCGATTGTATTTACTCGTGGAAATTCAATTCAAACGATTGAC
This sequence comes from Acer negundo, assembly GCA_035582765.1. Classification (NCBI taxonomy): domain Eukaryota; kingdom Viridiplantae; phylum Streptophyta; class Magnoliopsida; order Sapindales; family Sapindaceae; genus Acer; species Acer negundo. The sequence goes on from CM069233.1 coordinate 14,663,741, forward strand.
ATGAACCAGGTAAACTTTTTACTCTTCAAACCTTTTTGGATGAGAGGCTACCAATTCTTGAGTCCTTGACTTTCAAATTAATTACATTAACACCTAGGCTGGGAGACAATGAAGCAGAGTTTTTCATGTGAGCTAGATCCTGATATTGTTTTGGCAGTACTATGGTGAACAATGCTTTTGTTTGTAATTGTTTACATTGAAGTGCTGGGGGTCATGTACTTGTGGACGTTCAGTTTAAAGATAGTTTTTTGGGTTCCATTTTGGCATCCGGGTGTCTTTGGCTCAGAAATGGATTTTGTACTGCGTTTTATTTGTTTTGCTAGTATCAGTTGGCACTGCCCTTGCTTTATTTGCATTGCTTATGCCTGTCATTCAATCCCAGCCTTTCCACCTGTCCTGGTTCAGAAGGAAAACCTTTCCTCATGCTCACCCTTTTCACACTTTGAAATGATGAATGCAGTATGATAGGATTGATAGCATCATAGCAATCAACACAAGTCACAAGTTCCTATCTCTTTGTTCGTACTTCATGTTTACTTTTTAAGAATTTGCCTCTTATACTGTCTACATATGTGACACTTAAAAGTCCTTAGATGCTTGTTTTATGGAATACTATGACAGCTGGCTCATCACTGCTGGACCTGCTATAATGCTCAATTCTGAACTTGAATATTTTTATGGTCCCTTGTTTTTATCCTTTTTTAACTTTTGGAAATAATGATCAATCTAAAGTATTTTGTTCACTTACCAGGTCTCTCATGTAAGTTATTGTCTTTATTTCTCTCCAATCTTCATGGTTATTTGGAGGTTCTTGTTGCTTCGTACAATGGTGGATTGGTGCACTTTGTTTTCAGCTCTCTTGGCTGTGCGGTTGCTCATTTTATTTATTTATTAATTTCAGGACAATTATTTTGAGGAAGCCTTGAAGATGAGAAATCTTCTTGAAGAGTTTCATTGTGATCACGGTATTCGTCCTCCTACCATTCTTGGTGTCCGGGAACATGTTTTTACGGGAAGGTATTTCTGCTAATTGCAATTTATCTATCATGATTCTCTCCAACTGATTTATGTCATCTTTACCTCATGTCATTATCTTTAATGGTATGCAGTGTTTCTTCTTTAGCATCTTTCATGTCCAACCAAGAAACCAGTTTTGTAACTCTAGGTCAGCGTGTTCTGGCAACTCCATTAAAGTAAGTCCACTTTGATAATACTAAGAGAGTAATTTGCTGCTGAAATTAAAATTCTGTCCCATTAAAGTTTGGCATGTATATGTTTGTTAGGGTCCGTATGCATTATGGTCATCCGGATGTTTTTGATAGAGTTTTTCATATAACACGGGGTGGTATCAGCAAGGCCTCTCGTGTCATCAACATTAGTGAAGATATCTATGCAGGTAACTTTGTTTCACTTGATAAGACTTAATTATAATGGATTTCAGATTTGTTTGCATGTGTTAATTTGCTCATTTTAAGCCATCTACTTTATTTAAGAATTGTTCTTGGATACATTGATTTAAAAGGAAAAACATATGTGGATCAGAAGCACTTGCTTAGATTTGAATACCTTCCCTGAGAATTATCAGTTGGTGTCCCTGATATGATATGGTACCATAATTTTCCCAACTTATGAAAGGTCTTTTATGACTTTATAGTTCTTCCAGCACCATAAGTTTCTTGATGAACTCTGTTTGTTGTATGCCATATAACAAAATTATGGCATCTATTTTATTTTTAATTTTATATATATTTTGAAATTTGTATATTATTTCTAAATTCTAGATCCTTAAGTTGCTTAGGGTTTACTTAAATATGAAACTGAATATCACCTTGAGCTAATGAAATGATTTCAAGTGGTTTTGGACCTGTGGTGCAAACAATTCTTAGACCCACTCTTTTGAAGGGGAGAGCCTTGCAATCTACTCCAAGGACTAAGGCAATTGCTGGATATTGATTTTTCATGATAGCCTTGGTTATGAGATTCCATTTAGAACATAGAAGGAGTTTTGACTCCTGTTGAGCATTTTATAGGAACAATAATTGACCCTTAAGCAATAAAAGCAAATATGACTGCATGACCCAATCTGAATGCAGGATCTAATTTAAACCAGACAATATAGGGAATAAGGATTTTGATGGACTGAATGAGTAGCAAAGCAAGATTTCTGGATAAGTAACTAAAGTTAAGATTTTAGATGATATTAGGAGGCTGGATTACAAGTTGGGGTTTGTAACAGAAACAGAGTACAAAGAGGATTAATAATGAAGGTAGCAGAGCACACTGGGGCTCTTGGGCAGTCCCCTTCTAGAGAGAATGTGTCATACTTTCTTAGCATGGCATCACAACTCACTACGCGTTGTATATAGAGCTAGAAAAGATTATTTATTCTTCTTGTTCTTTAAGGTGCATCCGTATGATCTTTATGAATATATGCATCAGACTTTTTTTTTTTTTTTTTCTTTCTATTTTTCTTCAATATCTCTTGTTATTACTACTACTTGCAAGTTAAAAAACCTTTGGAGGGAGAAGTTCACATGTTTGATGTTTCAGTTATTTGTATCACCATTTATGGACTATTCTGTGGTTTTGTGAATTGTTTTGTGTTATCTTCTAATTATTATTGTTGAGTTAAATTTCAGGGTTCAATTCAACGTTACGGCAAGGAAATGTTACTCATCATGAGTACATTCAGGTATGCTCACTCGTTCTCTCTTTCATGCATTGGCAGAATGTAAATTTACTGATTTGAATTTCACAGGTTGGCAAAGGACGAGATGTGGGGCTCAATCAGATTGCTGTATTTGAAGGGAAGGCTGCTGGTGGTAATGGTGAACAGGTTCTTAGTCGGGATGTATACAGGCTTGGGCAACTCTTCGATTTCTTTCGAATGATGTCATTCTACTTTACCACTGTTGGATTCTATTTTTGTACAATGGTATGTGTGTACTACATTGTATAACCATTAATAATGATTTTACATGTTATTTCTGAAGAGATTGAAGGTTGAGAACATATGATAGTTTGGCTCAAAATATGATAAGGAAAAAGATATTCAATATTTAAGTTCTGACAAACATACTACTTCTGGGTTTCACCTTGGGCTTCAGTTTCACCCGTTTTTAAATTTCATTTCTTCTATATCATACTTTAAGGTTTGTTTTGCTCTTGCTTAGAGCTTTTTTGGTGGCTTTTGTTTATGCTTTTTGTCTTTTGGCAGCTATTTCCTTCTTTATGTTAATGCAAGCTTGCTCTATCCTGTTGTAAATCTCGTTGTTCTATACAATTGTTTTTGTTAAAAAAAAAGTTTTATTTTTCTGCATATTAATTTTTTACCTCTTATTTCTTTTGCACCTTTTAAATATATATTGCTTCTCTTCTGCTTGCCTGGATGAGTTGGTTAGTTACATGGATCGTATATATGGCTGCGTTGAGTATTCAAGTTATTTAAAATAATTACCCATAATCAGCAAGCTCTTTATTTTACATTTTTCTATGCTGCTTGGTGCTGTTATAACATAGATGTATCTGAATGTTTTTGTTTTCTTTCTATGGTGCAGTTAACGGTGCTGACTGTATACGTTTTCCTCTATGGGAAGATCTATTTGGTAATACTGATCTTTATTCATCACATTTGCTAAACTTATTATGCATACATGGTTATTGAATTTAGTAATTTCTTTCATATCACAGTAACTAATGTATTTTACCGGTTTATAATTTATTATCCGTGTTAGCATATAAAGCTTGTTTCCTTTGCATGAAATCCATCAACACTATTCGTCTATTCCTGATTATAGAGAATTTTGTAAGTCTTCTGCTTTTGTAATAAAGCATGTAAATGTTTGATGGTATTAGGATGCTTCCTTACGCACGATTATATGGCACTCTATTTAGTTGAGATAGACAAGTTGTGTAGTTTTTTCACCTTTTCTTCAACCTGTGCTAGGATTGTAGCTCTCGCACTCTGCACGTGTTCGTGTGTATGTTAGAGCTTTTCTGGGTTACTTATTAGGGGCACTAAAACATGATTTCAGGCACTATCTGGAGTTGGTGAAACCCTCCAACTGAGAGCTCGGATAACTCAGAACACTGCCCTGAGCACTGCTATGAATACACAATTTCTTATTCAAATTGGTGCTTTCACTGCTGTGCCCATGGTTTTGGGCTTCATATTGGAACAAGGTTTCCTGAGGGTAATTACTTATCCGAAATGCATTTATTTATATTTATTATTATCAATGAGATGATGTGCATTAGTTACTGCATTTTCATATGAGGTTATTGAAATTACTTTTTATTTTATGCGGTATTTGCTGTTTCATACATTAACATTCTGCAGATTAAGCATTCGACCTTTCTGTTGCAATTTATTGTTTCACTGAAAAAAGTCGTGAATTTTGTTGCTAAGTAACTTTGTTCTGATTAATGCTGGCTGCAGGCTTGTGTCAATTTCATTACAATGCAGCTTCAGCTTTGTTCTGTCTTCTTCACATTTTCACTGGGCACTAAAACACATTATTTTGGTCGAACTATTCTTCATGGCAGTGCAAGAGTATGTTTTTCTCTCTCCGTGATCATTTGCTTTTGCAAGTGTGGAACATAATAAGTCTCTTTTCTTTCAGTATCAAGCTACTGGTAGGGGATTTGTGGTCCGCCATATTAAATTTTCCGAGAATTACAGACTTTACTCCCGCAGTCATTTTGTTAAGGGGTCTGTCTCTGTCCCTCTCTGTCTCTCTCTGTCACAGACACACACACAGATTAACACAGAACTTAGCTCTTGAACTGGAAAGATTATTCTCATTTAACCTCTTCTGTCCCCAGGCTAGAAGTTGTGCTTTTGTTGATCGTCTTTCTTGCATTTGGATACAATGAAGGTGGTGCAATATCCTATATTCTTCTTTCACTCAGCAGTTGGTTTATGGCTCTTTCTTGGCTTTTTGCTCCGTACTTGTTCAATCCATCTGGATTTGAGTGGCAAAAGTAATTACTACTACTTTATCTTCTTTCAGCTGGGATTCTAGCCCATTTGTTGAGTAATCCATTGTGTTGTATTTTTAGGGTAGTGGAGGACTTCAGAGAATGGACAAATTGGCTTTTTTACAGAGGTGGGATTGGAGTTAAGGGAGCGGAAAGTTGGGAAGCATGGTGGGATGAAGAATTGGTATTACTTTTATTCTCTGATTGTTGTATGCTCTAATCGTAACATGCTATGGTCCTTTAGGTTTCTTTAGGTGATTGATTTATCTCGTCATTTATTGGTAATTGTTTTTGTTTACATAAGCAGTATGTGTTAATAGTTCTTATCAATTCTGTTGTCACACGGAATAACACTGCACATATACTATTCAAGCTGTTCAGAAACATAGTAAACGTAACACTTCTGAAGTGTGGATCATCTTTTGCCCTTTTTAGACCCAGAATTCCAGATTTTGGATTTAATTGTATTGTTCTTTTGTGAAAATAAATCATATCAAAAGATAAATCATTGGCTTTCGGACTGGGTTAGGTCTGTCACAGGCCAGATCTGTTATTAAGTGAGCTACACATTTTTCTTGATTATGTTATTCTTTTGTTTACTCTTAATGGGTTTTAAATATGGCATATACAGTCACACATTCGGACCATTGGGGGGAGGATTGCGGAGACTGTGTTGAGTCTGAGATTTTTCATCTTTCAGTATGGCATTGTCTACAAGTTACATGTTCAGGGAAATGATAAATCATTGCTGGTAAACACTCTCTTCATATATCGATACTTGGTGCTGTTATTTATTAAAAAAAAACAAAAAACAAATTTCTTCGTAATTTATCAGTAACATTTGTATACTGTGAAGATTAACAGAAGAAATGCGTGTTTTCCCCCTTATATCTTTTATTACATTGGAAACCATACATAAGGTATGAAATGAAGTTCCTCGAGCTTTTCTTCAGTTGGTGAAGTGGTTGAGGAGGCAAGAGGGGTTGGAAACCATTTTCAGAGTGGATTAATGATTAACGTATTTTGAAGTCACCCACCATCTTTTCCTTTATTTATATAGTCATACTTGTATCAACCTGTAAAGGGATTTATCAGGAATTTTTCACCAACGAAGAAAGGTTGTAAACAATTTCTTAATTTTCATGCTCCTTTTTTATATCTATATTGTGTTAATACGGATTCAAACTTATTGGACTTTATGAGATTGAAAATTTTGAAATATGTAAGGAGAGTTGGTAAAGGTCAAGCTGACTTCTTTCTCTTATATTTTCTTCTCTCCTCCTTTTCTCCTTTCTTTTTTTCCTTCACTTTTATCTCAAATATACTCCGTGAAGTTTTTCAGTTGCATCTTCCATTTCGACAAGATAAAATTTAGTGAATTATAAAATGATAAACTGATGTCACTCTAACGTGTTTGTTTATTTGCATAGGTCTACGGCCTGTCTTGGGCTGTGTTTGCTGGGCTGATAATTCTTTTCAAGGTAAACTCCAAATATTGGACTATTGGACTTCACTATTCTAGATTCATGTAACTTGGTTTGTAATCTAAATCGTCCTCTCTGGTTTAACAGGTGTTCACATTCAGCCAAAAGATATCAGTCAATTTCCAGCTCTTGTTGCGCTTCATCCAAGGCGTCTGCTTGATATTGCTTCTGGCTGGTTTGGCTGTTGCAGCTATTTTAACGAAGCTGACGATCGGAGACATATTTGCTTGCGTCCTTGCATTTATACCCACTGGCTGGGGAATTCTTTGTGTAAGTTCCCCTATCTGCAACTTTTTAATTTTTTTAATTTTTTTATTTATTTCTATTTTCCATTTTCCACCTTCTAGATATGAAGTTTACTTTAGGGAATATATGTACAACACATTTTCAGTATCCTTCATAGAATCCGTTAGAGTGCTTAAATACTATTATATTATTTAAGTTTTTAGTTCTAGTGGATACATAAATACTATGTATATCTTTTAGTGAATTGGCTTCTATTTTTTTTCGCCTGAAATCATCCCATTATTTTCAGATTGCTTCAGCTTGGAAGCCAGTGATGAAGAAGTTAAGACTATGGAAATCCATCCGTTCAATTGCCCGACTATACGATGCTGGGATGGGGATGATTATCTTCATCCCCATTGCATTATGTTCATGGTTCCCATTCGTATCCACCTTCCAAACTCGTCTTATGTTCAACCAAGCTTTCAGCCGAGGGCTTGAAATCTCTCTCATCCTTTCTGGAGACAACCCCAACAATGGTTAATGATAGGCTAATATATCTTTTAGGTATCAGTCTTTTGTAAATGAGAGTTGTTCATGTTAACTAATCACAGCATGCAATTTTCCTGTTCCTACAAACCAACCACTGTTTACACGGATGGCACCAACTAAGGAAAGTGAATATTAAATTATTATTGTATCATCGATTGTAATATATTTCGGACCTATTTAGTACAAGTTGTACCAGTTTTTCGTGGTTAAGTAACAAGATGATGACTGGATTGATAAGTTATCTGTAATATCTATATTAAATTGCATTTTTTTTTTTCAAAGAAAAATTTATGTGTTTGCTTGATTCCAGAACAAAAACAAATGAAAAGGAAAAAGAGATGGAATTTCACAAGTGGTGCCGTGGCAACTTTTTTTTTTGGGAGGTGTAGATTCCCTCTAATTGGGATATCGAAAAGCAGATATGCAAGGATTCTTTTAACTTTATGATGTGAAATTTTTAGGCCGTTTGATACGTAGGATTGGATACGACTATTTCATGGGATTGCCTGTGTTTGGGTAAAGCATGGTATTGTACAAAATAAAAGTTTTTATCTTTAAAAAAAATTAAAAAAATTAAAAAAACCAATCACTTCCACTCACTCCACCAACCCACATCCACAATCAACATCCTTCTCTTCTTCTCATATGCTTTCTTTCTCTTTTTTTTTTTCACTCAACTTCAAATCTCCGATCAACAATTTTCACTCACAAATCCAACAATCAACACCATCTCCATCTTTATCTCTTCTCTTCTCTTTCTTTTTTTGTTACTGGGAGAAAATTTGAATCTTCCCCTTCTTTTTCCTCACATCTCTTTCTCTCATTTATCAATTACAATAATGGTGGATAAAAATTCTAGATCGGTGAGAAGAGATCGCACCGGCAATGAGAGGTGAGAGGTGCAGCAGCCGGTGGAAGATGGAGGCATGTGGATGTCTTGTGGTGGCTGTCGATGGAGGGAGCAAACAGTGAGAAATAGTCTCGGGATAAATAGAGGTGGGGAGGATGTTGGGTTTATTTAGTCCCATGATCATGGGACTAAATTTGTTTCTGGGATTTGTAATCTCTTGTCTAAAACAATGCTAAACACCAGATTGAGACTAAAATAGTCCAATCTCAGTCCAATCCGGTGCGCCAAACACGTCCTAAAAGATATAGGTAGGGACTAGGGTAATAGGATTTAGGGTTAATTGTACTAACTTACCTATATTTTATTGGATCTAGCAAGATTTTAAAATATTGACCTAACTTTACATAAACATCCCCTGACATCAAGTCAATCAGCTAACTTATAATGGATAACTAACTTTACATTAACCCAAACAGAAAATATTTTTTAATTAAAAATTGATAAATAATTTTTTTATTTTAAAAAAGATAATAAATCTGCCGAATTGTTTTTTTTTAAAAATAATAAATAGATCGTCTGCAGAAACATTATTAATTCGTGGAGGAGCCTCCTCTATGAAATGTAAGAGGTTGATTTTCAAGATTGACGAAGATCTCTTTTGGTAAGTCGGAGATCATCATCTATTGTTTTCTTTGGTGGTCGAGCTCTACCGTCGATAGATTATATTTATTTATTTATTTATTTATTCAATTTTAATTAAAAAAATATTTTATATTTGAAATGATGTGGCAATGGTATATTTGACTTTCCAAGGGTCAAAGTTAGTCAGCCATAAAGTTAACGGACTGACTTAATGGTAGGGGGTGTTTATGTTAATTTAGGGTACTTTTTGAAATCTTACTAAATTTAATAAACTAAGGGTAAGTTAGTGCAATTAACCCCAAAATTTACTCTAATTCAAAGGCTTGCAAATTTCAGAACTTCTAAAAATACAAAATGAAAACATTGAATAAATATTTGTGCTCGTGCTAGTGCTCGATCACTATATATGTTTAAATGCATGTCACATGTACTCTATAAGGTAAGTTCATGGGTTTTTTTTTTTTTTTTTTTTTTTTTTTTTTTGAAATTTTGAATTATTTGAGAAACTGATTTTTTTTTTTTAAAAAAAATTTAATTAAAAGTTCTAGACATCGAATAACTGCTTTAATTTCAAAAGAAATGTTGGAAACTTGTAAATTGTTTCTATATTAAAATGAACTTTAGTGGAGCATATCCAAAATTATAAAATTAAGATTGTTCGTTATGATGATCAAGAGTAGTGGTGGCCACGGTTCGGTTTCGGTTTGGTTTCGGTTCCAAACCGGCGGTTTTGGTTCCGTGGCCATCTAAAACCGAAACCGTAACCGGAAAACCGGTTTGGTACACGGTTTCTAACCGGCGGTTTTACGGTTTCGGTTTAAAAACCTACGGTTTTGAGTTCGGTTTCGGTTTTTCAAAAAAAAATTCAAAAAAATGCCACGTGTCAGCTTCTGATTAGTTGATTTTTTTTTATTTTTTATTTTTATAAAAAACCCGGCGGTTTAACCGCGGTTAAAACCGCCGGTTTTTGGCGGTTTTTGGAAGTACCCAAACCGAAACCGTAACCGGTTCAACCGGTTTCCGACCGGTTTTGAAACCGTCGGTTTTGGTTTCGGTTTTGGGACGGTTTTTGGAAGTACGGTTTCGGTTAAACCGCAGGCAAAACCGTCGGTTTAACCGAAACCATGGCCACCTCTAATCAAGAGTCTTGATTTGTACATACCTAATCTTTACCTAAGCTAACTAGATTTGCGGTGGAAATCTGTATACATGATTAAATTGTGCGAATAGAAATAGTTTGTATTTAAGCAGGTGTGGAGAGTTTTCTTTCAATTTGTAGGAATAGTTATCCGGATTGTACATATAATGTCTTATCTTGACAGATCCCGACAGTATTATTAGTAATACTTAAAAATAAAATAGTTTGCATTTATTTATTTATTAAGAAAAAAGATAATAAAAAAAAAAAAATAGTTTGTATTCGTAGCATTAGTGTAAAATAAATAAGTTGTTCCAATTTCCAAATGAAAGATGACAAAATAAAACCATGAGCTATGGTGCGGTTGGTCACCGCATTCACAGTGGGACGAATGGTTTGGGCTTTACCTAAGTTCGAATCCCATTGAAAGCACCTTGTGACCAGACTTTATTGACCTCCCGATCGAAGCGGGGGATTAGTCCCACTCATTAACGATTGGTTGCTGATTGGAATGAGAGATACCTCGTGCTATAACAAAAAAAAAAAAAAAAACAATAAATGCCGCAAAAGAATATCACATGATCAATTAGGGTGATTATCAATTTAGTCCTTATATATATATATATATTTCAAAATATGAGTTTTAACCCATTTTTATAAATATATCAATTTAATTTCTTTGATCAAATTTTTAACGGTCAACCTCACAAAAAGGCTAAAATGACATTTTTTACCCTTGACTTGAATGAGTTAAACTTAAAAGTACAATTTTACCCTTTAAACTTTTAAAAATTTGACATCTTTATTCTAACTAATTTCCAATAAAAATTTAACATGTTTCACTAATTTGGTTTTCTTAATGAAATATTAAAAAAATAAAATAAACAAAATTGTAAAAACAATTTAAAATAATCCAAAAAAATAAAAATAAAATGCTTAAATATTAACAAAAATAAAGAAAATGAAAAAAAAATATAATTAAAAAAATTTAAAATAATTTTCAATTAATATATATGATTTAAAGAGAAGAAAATGAAAAGAAAAAACCCCAAACAAATCAAAAAACGAAAAAAAAAAAAGTTAGAAAAAAAAAATCGAATCAAAAATCAAGAAAGGAAAAAAAAAAACAAGGAGGTGGTGACCCAACATCGCGATAAGGTGTTGCCTATTGGGTCTTCATCGTAATGCAAATGCTAGTGTGGGATCTCCATTCTTTCTTTAAGATCTCAATCATTATAAAAATCCATCTGGATCTCCATGGAGGTGGAGATAAAATAAGGAGATAGAGACAAAACCATGAGGTGGAGATCTAACTTGGATCCCTGTCTCCCTTTTATTTATTTATTTATTTTTATTTTTACAATTTTTTTTTTGTAATTTGATCTCCTGTCCATTTTTGAGATGGATAATGGAGATCCATCTACCTTTCTTTTTTCTAAAAAAAAATTATTTTGATATAAATAGATCTTCACCGTTCATCTAAGATATAGACATTAGAGATTTAGAAAGTTTTTCTTTTTGTATTATATAAATAATTAAACCTTTTGTTTTCTATTTTATTTTATTTTATTTTATTTTATTTTTTTGTGGTGACAAATGGCATATTCTTTGTTTAAAGATAAAAATACCCTTAGAACTGTTAAATTAGACTAATGCTTGACTAACTGAAAGACTAAATTGATGTTTTTACTAAAACTTAGGAACTACGGTCTACATGAATTAAAATTGGAAAACAGTTAAGAAAAACTCATATTTCAAAAAAGTGTAGGGACTAAATTAAAAATCACACTTTCAATTTGGCATATCACATGACTTGAAATCTCAAAAACTCGTTGGAACTAATATATCTTGTCCACAATGTTGCGTCTCAAAGCTTGTATAACAATTAGATACATAATAAGTTAAGTCACTACATGCATATCACCTCTTAATAGAGATGATAGTGCACATCCCTTTCACACTGATGTAAGGGCTTCGAGTCACACAATACATATTTTACAAGTATGTGTAGGGGGTTTTTTCCGGTTTATGAAAGTAGATCTTGATAGGTCTTAATAGCCCTATTATTGTAATGATTGTAATTCTTCTTCGTGGAAATGATGGAAAATGTCATCCTTTTGACTTGATATGGTGACTTTGTCAGTACCTTAATAAGTTAAGTTTAAAAGGCACCAATTATGGTGAACTACCAAATTTGCCCTTAGTTCATCATTTATGTTATTCTATTTGTACTTTTCTCTTTCCACACTTCCAACAAAAACGACAGTAGTTTTAACTCGGTGACTCTCTCTCGCTTTACAAATAAAAGTTCAAGGTTGCCTCGGCTTTCTTCTTCAACGTATAAAAAGTAATATTTCTAGCAAATACTTCTTTTCATTTGTTCACATTTTCATTTGTTCATAAAGAAAACTGTTATAGGAGTCTTTTGTTGGATCTCCGAGACTTTGTAAGCTCTGTTCGAGCCTTTTCTTGCCAAAACGTTTAAACTTTTCCGAGCCTTTTCTTGCCTTCACCAAGACTCTTTCAAGACTTTTCTTGCCTTTACCGAGACTTTTTCGAGCCTTTTAAATGAATTAATATCGAGCCTTTTGAAGTCTTCTCTGAGACTTTTCTTGCCTTCACCGAGACTTTTCCGAGCCTTTTACATGAATAAATATTGAGCCTTTTCTTGACTTCTCCGAGCCTTTTCTTGCCTTCACTGAGACTTTTCCGAGCCTTATACATGAATAAGTATCGAGCATTTTCTTGACTTCTTTGAGCCTTTTCTTGCCTTCACCGAGACTTTTCCGAGCCTTTGACATGAATAATTATCAAACCTTTTCTTGACTTCTCTGAACCTTTTCTTACCTTCATCGAGACTTTTAAAGTCTTGTCCCGAGACTTTTAAAATATTCTCAGAGACTTTTCAATATCCTCATCTGAGCCTTCGTAAATGTAAGATGTGAAAATATTTTGTAGTACTGGGTTATTATTAATGGTTTGTGATGATTAATTTGATAGCATCATGAATTGGGTTAGGATAGTAATATCTTACAACAGTCGATGTGAGCAGTTACCCAACGGAAGTCAGAGGTTTGTTGGATATGATAACCGGGGAATGTATGTGTCAAAGAATATGACTTACGAAGAATTGGTGGTGATCGTGCATACCATTGTGAAGTATGATGTAAACAACTTCAATGTTGATCTGTTATCAATATCAATTGTTCCTGGCAGTACATGTCGCACATTTATAAGAAATGACGACAATGTCAAGTTTATGCTGGGGGAAGATCGGGTGATCCCTCAAGTATGTATAAGTGTAACTGAGATGAGAGCTGGAGATGTGATATGGAATGAAATTCCTCCTCTTGAAAATACCCAACAGTTTGGATCCTTTAGTGGTAGCAACCAAGTATTCACCCAAAGGAGTGCCTCTGAAGGTGGGGGAAACATATGTGGTGTCCCATCGATAGTGGTCGACCATGCAGATGTAATTGAACCTCAATTTGGTGATGTGTATGGTTGTCGAATTGAGCAGAACAATGATCATTACAATGAGCATTACAATGGGCAGTACAATGAGCATTACAATGGGCAGTACAATGAGCTGAACCATGATGTGGATAATTATGCAAATAATGAACAGGTTTATGATCTACAAAATGTGGATGAAGAGCCTGAACAAATTCAAACACGTGGTAGATGTGTAGAAGGAGTTAGTTGCACTACACCAGATATGCCTAGGACTTCCAAGGTTCGGTATAATATAACAACATCTGATTTTGATAATGCGACAACGAGGGTTATTCTCAGAGCAGATTCATACTCGTTTGGTATTGGTACAAGCAGCACCTTAGCAGCGTAAGAACCTAGAATCATGATTTATAAAGGTCAATTTTTCCAAGTAAAAAGGATTTGAAGAGGCTAGTTGACCATTTTGCAATGCTGTAGAACTTTGAATGGAAGGTGAAAAAGTCCAATAAGACAACTTTACATGTGGTTTGCATCATTGACGACTGTACATGGAAATTAAGAGCGATGATGAGAGATGAAGGGACTTACTTTCAAGTCAAAAGTTCTGTCAATGAACACAGTTGTCCCTTGGAGGAGATTCATCATCACCACCAACAAGCTAGTGCAGTCATAATCGGAGAAGTCGTTGCACCTAGACTTCAACAACATGATAGTCGTCTCATACGTCCCAAGGACATAATCGCCGATATGAAAACAATGTATGACATCAAAATCATGTACATTAAGACACATGATGCCCTCTAATATGCATTGTCATTGACCTATGGAACACATGAAGAAACTTTCCAAATGTTGCCATCTTTTGCATATGTTTTGGAACAGCAAAATCCTGGCACAATCATTGACTTACAGTTTGCAGACGATGGTAAATTCCTCAACTTTTTCATATCGTTAGGGTCCTCAATTAGAGGTTTCCAGAGGTGTATGCGTCCTATGATTGTAGTTGATGGTACCCATTTGAAAGAAGATTCAGGGGTACAATGTTTGTTTCAACTACACAAGATGGAAACGAACAGATGTATCCAATTGGTTTTAGGTACGGTGACTCAGAAAATGACCTTTCATGGGAGTGGTTTTTGGAATGCTTGAGGGGTGTCCTTGGTCATATAGATGATCTGGTTTTCATTTTCGATCGTCATGCAAGAATTGAAACAGGGATTTCTAAAGTCTTCTCTTATGCAACCCATACCATATGTTGCTGGCATTTTGGTGAAAATATGAAGAAGCGATTCCACAAAAAAGGATGTTGCCAATGTAATTGATAACACAGCTAGGTCGTATAGTGAAATGAAGTATGATCGCCACATGGAGTAGTTACATAAGCTGCATAAGGCTACATTCGATTATGCCACTACTACCGGTCCACACAAGTGGTCTCGTGTTCACTGTCCCCAAAGAAGGTACAAGGTGATGACCATAAATGTTGCAGAGTGCATAAACTCATGCTTAAAATTTGCACGACAACTGCCACTAATGACACTAGCAGAGTTCATTCGGAATATGCTACAAAAGTGGTTTCACGATCGTCATGCAACTGCACGGTCCATGTGTCATTGATTGACCGATGCAGCACATCTTGTGATCCTGAAACGTGTTAAGAAGTGTGGTTATATGACCATAAATCCAGTTGACTGAAACATATTCTCCGTCAAACACAAGGGAAAACAGTGGACGATTAACTTAGCCCGGAAGACTTGCACATGCAACACATTTCAAATGGACTTTTTTACCTTGTTCACATGCACTCGCAGCGGCAAGGTACATGACAAGTTATAGTTAACATTATATATTACCTATACGTGGATCTCACTGTTTTTTTTTTTTTGTTGCAGGGAACGGAACTTGGATTTTCACATCTCTATGTGCGGACTACTACATGAAGGAGACACTTATTGATGTATACTCTATTCCTATTATGCCTGTTGGCTATCCTTCTTCATGGGTAATGTCATTCGACATCGCAACGTGAGTGGTTTTAAATCCAATTTTGAAGAGACAATCAGGTCACCCGATGGAGGGTCGACATACCTCATCTTCGGAGAGAACAACCACACAATCTTGTAGAAGATGTGGATAACCAGGACATAATAGCATGCAATGTTCCAACCCGCCTATGGTTAATAAAGGTCCTTGTAGAATTGTCACTGACGAATACCGTCGCAAATGCAGCATCTGTCACTCAATTGGACATAACAAACAAACATGCCCTAAGAAGGACTCTACCGTGGAATAAATGGAGCCGTACAAGAGGAAGACGATCAAACATAACAAGGCAATACAAGAGAAAGACGAATTGCCACCAGAAAAGCTTATGATTGAGGAACATCTCTCCAACTTGATGTCATGTCTTCCAACATCGTTCAAACTTTGGGAACCATGTTCGATACAGTTGTTTTATGAGACCTTTGGTTCTTATGCTTTTATATTGAACTATTCTTATTGATTTTATGTTCGAAAAGTAGATTTGACTTTATAGTGTTTGTGAATTTCCTGTATTGTTTATGGATTTAAATATATGAAATGTGTGTTGAACTTTTAACTGCAAACACTTGAGAAAAAAAAAATGAAATCTACTCATTACTCAATGTTATGTACATCAACTACATGGGCCTAGAGTTACGAAAAACCTCCATGGCCATCTTCTCCCTGATGGTGGCCATATCATCCTCCGACTAGTCGAACGTATCACTGTTCGCCGTTAGGTACTTTATCATCCTCAAAGTATGGGCACCACAGTTTTCCCTGTAATTTACCACATAAACAACCGTTAAAATGGAATGTTAATAAAACCAATTGGGATAGAATAAGATCTTGAAACAGTCATACCATATTCGCTGTTGAGGCATACGGTCTGCAGACACGAGCAACATCCGAAAAGGCCTATCCCTCTTCTTGTACGTCTTATCACCCCTCTGTCTGTTCTTGTGAAAGTGCACTGCATGCAGCATCGAGGGTAAAAACCACCTTAAGCATGCGACTTATTTTTTCCTGTGCGTATATGGGACCTCTTGTCTGAACGAGTCAAACACAAAAATTTGCCCTGTAGTGAGATCGACGCTGGTCAGGACCCAATGCATACGTTTAAGGTTTCAAGGAATCAGAACCTGTAGGTGTTTCAACAAAGTGTGATCAGTGTCAAATTTTTTTATTATAGACATTGACGTCATGTAAAATATACACTCACCATGTCAACATCGTGCCATGTCCGGTTTCCTGACGGGAGCTCTCCACGTACCACCATAAGGTTATCAGGGGACCACTGGTGCTTCAGCACAGACCAATCGTTTGGGGGTTTCCTCTCTTGACCAGTGGTGATTCTGTCCCAGGCATGATCTAACAATGACTGTACATAGATAATTTACTGAAACGTTAGGCAAAAGATGTATGAAACACATCAATGCAATATTGAAAACCGTACAATAAAAACACTTACATAGAATTGTGAATCTAGTATGTTGGTCCTCGAACCATAGACAGTAGGGTATGCTCGCTAATGCTTCCGGAGAATCTTCAAGTACGCGTTAATGTGCTGACAATTTCAACATTTTCTATTGTTAGGTTCTACCATTTGTGAAAGAAATAAACTTATACAGACAGTCAAAGTAAGGAACATACCGTATCCTCCAACTCCATGAAGTTGGATTCAAACCGGTGGAACCAATGAACACCAACTAGCTCATTTAGATCCACATCATGTTTGCATAATTGTTGAAAAAGTTAGATAATCAGGTTATTTGATGCAGGTCCTTGAAAATAGTATAAAAAGATTGTAATTTCTACGATTATACTTATACTTCCCTCGTCAGGTTCCTCTTGTAGGCTTTGTACTCCTGAAGCTGTTCTGGATCTACCAATCTTTGTGGCGCCCATTCATTTGGTGGCTGGGGCATCATCCTAGGCCTCTTTGGTTGACACGAGTCTATGAATGGGCTCTGCTGCAGCCAACCTCGCTGTCGAATCCAGTCTTCATGCCTCAGAGGTGAGGAACTCCGATCCAAATCGTTGGGATCGGTGCAGTGTGAGAAGGAACTCCCTTCTAGTTGATTGACTGGGATAGACTGGAGGGGTGCGTCGCGATGGACAAAATCTTTGCCCGTGGATCTCTTGGATGGGTACGCACGGTTGGGATCGACCGAAGGGTTACGCTGTGAGGAGGATCGCCTGAAGGGGTGCACACGATTGGGATCGACTGAAGGGTCGACTGGAGGGGTGTGCTGCGACGACCGGTGCAGTGTGAGATCCTGAAAATGTACAAGATCATGCAGTAGCTACGACGGGCGGTCTGCGATGAGGTCCTAAGGCAATACCTGCTTCAGTATTGATGTCTATGTACCACCACGCACCTGCTCACCTTCGGTCATAATTGGCCCATGATGATCAGGTACTGTCTCCATGAGACTAGTACCCCTCCGGTCTGGTGTCATAGTCTGTCCTGTCCTGTCCTATTCTGATGACCACTTGGCTTTTCTGTGGGAGTAAAGTCTCGGTCATCGAATGGTGGACCATCTCGATGGGACTGCGAGGTTCAACCCTGTAATGCTTTGATCAAGCCCAGCAACTCTATATTCTGTTGATCTTGTTTCTTATTACCCTTTCAGACATCCTCTTTTTAAGCTCGGATTTCGTCCTGTAATTCTCGGACGGCATCCATCACTTTAGCTAAGTTTTGGTCCCGTCCGTCCTGAAAGGATTTCCAACTCTGTCAGTACTAAAACAGGTCAATCGATTCAAATTAAATAATGCGGTACAAATATTTTAACATACCTTTGGATGCCCTCTAACGCCTCCTCATATGGGCAACGAGAATCAAACCTGCCTATGCCTCCCACTGCCACTCTCCGGGTCAGAACACACTGTATCACTGTGTCCGAAAGACTGACTCTCAGTATCATTAAGCCCGGCAATCGTATGTCGATCAAGATCCTCGACGTGATCAGGTACATCAGCGATATCGGCTTCATACTGACTGTCTCCCTCATAAATGCCCTCGAAATATCGCTCAGCCCTCGAAGTATCGCTCAGCCCTCTTAGCTGTCGTTGGCACCAATTTAACCGTCGTATACATCTGAAATTGTAGTTAGACCATTGTAATTTTATACATACTAATAACTATAAACATTAAAAAAGAAAAAGATACTTACGTTTTCACTGAAAATGTTTTCCAGCTTGTCCCCCCTTGGTCGTTGACTCAACTCCCACTTCAGAATACGGGGGGATAGCTCTATTTCCCTGCGGGTTCTACAGTCGCTGGTGCTAAGCTTGGGGATAACCTCAAAAGCAAATATTAGTGTAATAGATAATTACGATAAGAATCCAATACATTAGTCATATGAAAAACTTTAAAATTAAAGTACGTAATAAAATTCTAAATTCTCACCAACAATGGGTGCATTAGACTGTATATGTTTTAAGTCTCCTATCTGTGTACGATAACGCCTTTACGTCACTGGCGTTGTTCGAACCGTTGCCGTCGATCGGCCAATGCATGCTTGAAACAATAAATTGACCGTATATACTCGTGTGCACCCCACGGGAACGCATCAAAAGCGTCCAAGTTCTCGATTAGGCAAAACTGCCATACTGGAACTTTCTCTCTCTCGTCTAACCCCATCAGTATCCAGTTAAGCATATACAATAGGCACAACTTAATCGCATCGTACTGCTCGGTAAAAACATCATTCCACAATACGTCTCTCAGCTGTCCATACTCGATGTCATCTCGACCTTGAAAGTACCGCTGATGTATGTCATACTCTACCATAGCATATATCGATGTGTCTGGAATGACTTCAATCCGGTGATTAGACAACTTAATCTTTGAGAACTGGACTGAATGACAGCCTAAAAGAAATCTCATCTCATCTTCTGGCCCATCGTGATGCAACTCACGAATAAGCAACCGATGAAAAATGTCACCTGAAAACTTTCATGTCACGTTGCATCTGAAGGAAATGTCCAAAACACAACTCGGTATACCGACGTCGTTCTTCGACCGCAAGATGTTCCGGTACCTTGTCAAGTGCGTTGTCGATATCTGAAAGGTGATCGAAATGGTCATGCTGAGTTATTTTTCCCGAGTACCATTCATCCTCTGGAGTTTTAAGCAAATTTTTCAATCGATTCGTCATCTGTATATTCAAAGAAAAAAAACATATAAGTTCATTAAAAAGCCTCGGAGAGTATATGAAAAGGCTCAGAGAAAAAATGAAAAGGTTAGAAGAGTATATGAAAAGGCTCGGAGAGCATCTGAAAAGTCTCGGACAACGTGTGAAAAAGTTCGGAAAAGGCTTGAAAAACGGTTTAAAAGTCTCGGAGATTGAAAATTCAAAAACACTGGGAATACTGTTAGAAAGTCTCAAAAAACGTTTTAAAAGGCTCAGACAACGTTTTAAAAGTCTCAGAAATTGAAAAGAGAAAAACGCTCGGATTACTGTTACTAAGACTTGAAAAACGATTTAAAAGGCTCGGAATACGTTTAAAAAGTCTCGAAGATTCAAAAAAAGAAAAAACTCAGATTACTGTTACAATGTCTCGTAAAACATTTTAAAAGGCTCGAACAATGGTTTAAAAGTCTCGGAGATTCATAATTTACAAACCCATACATATTCCCTAAAAAAGCTCGAAAAACGTTTGAAAATCCTCGGAAAAGGCTCGGAAAACGTTTTAAAAGGCTCGGAAAAGCTTTTAAAAGGCTTGGAAAAGCTTTTAAAAGGCTTGAAAACCCTAATTCACACAACATCATTGCCTTCTACACAATTTTTTTTATACATTTAAACCCTAATCTAAACATAAAATAACCCACAGACATAATCTAAATCAAACACATATAAACTAACAACAACCAACATAAATTTATCAACAAAAATGAAATCGAAACATAACCTTACCGTGAGATTGCAAGTTCTCGTTGATTTCATCACTGTAGTGCCACCGTCGGTGAGTTTGCTGTCTGATTTACAGTCAGATTTCTTGCACCGAAGCTTTCTCTCTCCACTTTTCTCTCTCTCTCAACCTTTTTCTCTCCACATTTGCAAACACACAAACTGTTAAAAAATGAGGGTATTTTTGTCTGGTCAGCTAAATAGTTGTCTTTTAAACTTATATTAGTAATGTGGTATTATTCTTACAAAAACACCCTCAAATAATGACAAATTTTTTTTGGACCCCCTTCTTCTTCTTCTTCTCAAAAGAAAAGTAAAGTGCATATTGTTGAAAGTTCTACGATCTAATAATATATTGCGTATATTAAAAAAAAATAATAATAATGCATTGCACAAAAATATACATCTTGAAAGATAAATCTTTGATATTATTTTTTTCTTGCATGCCAACAAAGTACTTGAAAATTTTGTAATTTTTCTTGAAGTAATAATTTTTAAAACCTTTTAAACCCACTTTTTGGATGAAGAATACTTGACGAAAATAATGTAAATCACATGATTCTCTTGCCGATAACAGAAAGAGAAGAGATTTTAGGTATTTTTCCTTCTTTATCCTATAGAACCTTTATGGAGAGAATATGTTCTCTTGAAAAAGGAAAAGTGGATTTTTTGTTTTGTTTTGTTGACTTAAAAATATAAGTGATTTAATTTTTGGGTTATTGGCACCGGTTCTCTTGAACTTTATACTAGTTTATATTTTACTCCCATAATCTTTTTATTTAGGTATTAAACCTTGTGAACTCTAATTTATTAGCAACATTGACTGTAGATACCCTTCATACAGGCGTTCATGAGGCAATAAATCAAACTGTTTGTCAATAAATGAGAGTTCATGTGATTTAATATTTGAAAATAAAGTTCAAGAGATAAAATGCAAACTCATGTAAAGTTCAGAGGGATTAGTGCTAATAATCTTTTATTTTTTATAATCAATTGAACTTGGTATTCCAAACTATGATTTTCTAAGTTAAAGTATCCGTTTGTTTTACAAAATTGTTTTCAAGTTTCCTTTAAAAAAAAAAAAAGTTTAGATTCATTCGATCTCTTTCAAGTTGTATGATCAGTGCTTTGAAAAATAATTGTACGAATAGTTTAATTGGGGTTTTATTTTATTATTTTTATAAATAAAAATAAAAACTAAAAAAATTAAAAAATTAACATCTGATAGTTAGAAGTTTGTTGAGATCTACTGTAATCAAGTATTACATGTGCAACTTGAAATCTATTGTGGAAGAACAAATTATGAATTGGATGAACCCTAAACCAAGGGAGAATGTGCTTTAACAAAAATAATTAGGTATTCTTATTTTGTATCCAGATAATTTCACAATTAAAGTGATTTTTTTTTTTTGTTGTTGAAGGAAATCAAAGTGAAATCTTGAAATAAAATACTAGAACGAAATCCATTCAATCTGAAAATAGTTTCAAAGCGATCCTAGGTAACAAGCCTATTTATAAAAAATATAAATAAATTAAATCCTAAATCTAATAGAACTCCCCTAATTACCTCACGCTTGTATGAGAACTAGAATCCTAATTTTATGTTTTTTGGGAAAAATAAAAAAAAAACTAGAAATACTAATTGTACTAAATTTTATATTCCACCAAATAACAAAACAAATTTTACATAATATAATATTATAAATCACTTATCAATATCTGTCAAATATTTTTGTAAATATAACAAATAATTAAATAGTAATGCCAAACCCTATAAAACCAAAATTCAAATTTGACAGTTCGTACTTCGTATTATATATTTCATGTTAACCATCTGTTGAATTTATAAATATTTAACTAAATTAAATAATGGTATTTATATCATTATAAATCAGTGTTCTTAAATTTCATTCACCAATGCGTGTTTGATTTTTCCACTAAACACTTAGTGTTACTTAATGTGAGTCATTAAATTGTTTCATTTAATTTTTTAAGTTATAAACCAACGAATGAGCTCCTAAAATTATTTTTATAAAAAGTGAAATTTTTTCGTTTTTCACTCAATGAAATATAACTGAAATACATATATTAATTTATTACTCTAAATTTATCCTTATAAATCTTATTTATTTTCCGTTTTCTCTTCTCTCACACCTCTTAATGATATTAATTTTTTTTTTCTTTTCACTATTTAAAAAACTTTAGCAACCACTTTTAAAAAAAAATAAAAAATAATTGATAGATCATATAGATTTCATTATAAATTTATTATTATATTATTATTCCGCATACATATTATTAGTGGCCGACTCTAATATATTTTTATTTCTTAAACTAAAAATCAATTAACTTGTTCAATTTTTATACTCTAAGGTTTATATTTTATATGTAAAATTTTTATTTATAAATTTGTTATCATATTATTAAATTACTGTTTTAGTTGTATTTAATATATTAAAATATAAACATATAATAAATAATAGTTGAAAGGTCATAGATATAAAAGTATTTATTTTAATATATTTATAACTTAAAAAAATAAACAACTTATCACTTATATTCAGTTTTCAGTAAAAAAACAAAAAAACAAGTTTTTTAGTTTCAATTTTCAGTTACTATTTATTATTCCGTACAATTTAGCAGTGTTCGATCTTCAGACAAAAAATCAAACTTAGCCTACTGTTTGCACTAGAAGCATTTTGCTCATATACATAATAATATAAGTATTAAATCTCACATTTGGGTGGTACCAGATTTATATTATTACAAAAAACTGTATCAGATGCAATAAATGATAGAATTTTAAATGAAATTATATATGAGATCAGGATTAGATCGGTAAAAGGTATTTTTCATTTTATTATATATATTATTAATTTGTAGAAATATTTAAGCCGGTGCGTACTGATATAATTTAATCAATGTGTTAGATATTGACCATTAAATTTATCTACTTTGACTTAAAATGTACGTACTTATCAAAGTTTTCCATAATCAGTGGTCTACATGCATTAGTGCTGATACTCACCGACTCGAACATAACCCTGTATATATATATATATATATATATGATAAAATAAAAAAGAAATTAATTAGTTTTAAAAAAAATTAATTAATTAATTAATTAATTAATTAATTAATTAATTAACTAACACTACTAAAAGTCTAAAACCGACTTTCCTTCCAACAGACTCCAAATCTTGCAAGTAATACCCTTCTTCGAATCCAAGGCGAAAACGTACTTTAAATCTGAACCGTCAAAATCTCACTCCCTCAGATCCAACCGTCCATCACATTCCCTTCCCCACTATATAAACTCCCTTCCCCTCGATTCACGAATCAAAATAACGAAAACAAAAAAAGAAAACTCAAAATCATAGAGACTTCCAGATCTCAAAATTCGTCTTCAAGAACAAGGAACGCCAAAAACACAAAACAAATCAAAATTAGGGTTAGGGTTTTCGAAAAACTAAAAAATCGAAAATGAACGATCAACAAACGCAGATGATGATCAATCAAGCTCAACACATCATGAATCAGGCGCCTCCTCCTCCACAGGTAACGTACCGATTCTCGAACAACCAGTATAATACTAGTAGTTATTGTTATTATAATCGTAACGTCAATGAAAAAAATCAACAGTCTATTGAATCGGGTAGTCGTCGATTTCAGGTCATGAATCAGCAGCCTCCTCCTCCTCTTCCACAATTGCCGGTTCAATCTCAGCCGATGATGATGTTGAATCGGAGCTATAACACAAATATTAACAATAACAATAATAATAGTAGTATTAATAATAATAACAAACCATGGCCTGGAAAGATTGGGAATTTCGGTTCTTTGAAACCGAGAACCAATAATAATAATAATAATAACAATAACTGGAAGGGGAAGAAGATCACCATTGATAAGCGAAGAATCGATAATCAGATTGCTAATGCTGTGTACAACCCACCTACTCTGCACGAGCTCCAGTCGCAGAACCGTCAAAAGACCAGGAAATTCTACTCCAACAAGAAGAAATTCAACAACAACAACAATAACAACCGGTTTGCCCCTTATGCCCCGAGGAACACCACTTCATTTATCATTAGAGCGAAGAAGGCTGGTGGGATTGCCTCTTTGGTCTCACCATGTCCTGTGACACCGGCTGTATTGCCAACTCCGATATTTTCGCCGTCAAGGGAGGTGTTGGGTGATATGGCGAAGGAGGAGTGGGGGGTTGATGGGTATGGTTCGATGAAGGGGTTGATTAGGTTGAGGTCGGGGAATGATCATGATGAGGAAGATGATGATGAGGGAAATGGGTCTAGTGAGAGTGATGTAGAGGAGCATGTTGAGGTTGAAAGGAGATTGGATCATGATTTGAGTCGTTTCGAGATGATTTATCCGAATTATAGTAATAATATTGGTGGAGTAGACTATAACAATGTTTTGGAAAATAGAGTGGATGATCAGGATAGTCACATTTCACAACTGGAAGAAGAGAACTTGACTTTGAAGGAGAGGCTGTTTTTGATGGAGAGGGAGTTGGGTGATTTGAGGAGAAGGATGCAGTTTCTTGAGAGACAGAGTAGTAACCAACACCAGAGTTGTTTGGGTGTGGAGGATGTTCATGAGGAGGTTGTGGAGAATGGTTCCGAGAATGAGAGTGAAAACGGGTCTGATGTTCGCGAGCATAGGGAAGAGAACAATGAGGATGTTTGTATGCAAGTAAGTGGTGTACCTGTGAAGAAAGAAGAAGAAATTGTCAGGAATGAGTTTGGTGATGATAGTGTGTTGGCAGAGATGGATGATCGCAGAAATATTGAGGAAGTCGACAATCAAATGGTTGCAGAAGTCAAGTCCGAGGATGAACAAAAAGAAGCAGGGAATGAGATCGTAGAAAACAAGGTCAGTTTGGTTGCAGAGAAGGAAGAGTCCAAGGATGAACACATGTGCGTAGAGAAGAGCATTGACGGAATGGACAAATTATGATTGTCCTGCCATGATGTAAGTTTCTTCTGTGGATAAGTAGTACCTGGGCCTGGGGGATATTTTGTGCAGCTTATGGATCTATGCAGTCTATATAGGTGTAACTTAGTACTGCTTGCGTCTTTTTTTTTGTGCCTTTTTTTTTTGGTGTTTGTCTTACAGTGAGAGAGGAAGAATTCAAAGGTTCTCCATTCTCTGCCCTTGTATGACTTAGGTAGTGAGTAGGCTCTAGTTTCTTCCTCTCATTTTTTTTTATTCTCTTCATTTTACAGTTAGGGAAGTTTTCTGTTGAAGTCATATATCTGTATGTCCTTGTCTAGACGAAAGAGCCAGTTGAATGTACAAGGTAAATCAATGACTGGTGTACCAGATAACCTTTTGTTTAATTGTCATCAAAACCTCCTTGCTTGTTTGTTATTGTTAAATTATTTTATTTTGGAATGTGGTTATGTTTTTCATGAGATTGAAGCATATGTTCTGATTAATTTATCTCCACAGAAGGGGTTTACGGTTCCTACCTTTGTATTTTTGGTTATTAATTTTTCTGATAATATTTATGTTCTCCTGTGCTATAACTTACTTCCTCTCTGCTACATATTTTGGATATCTTCAAGTGTTCTTTGTGTAATTTCTCATGAGATATTCAATAATATATCCCCTGTTATTCCAACAAAATTTTTTTTATTTTTTTTATTTTGGTCATTGATATATTGTGGGACCAGAAATAAACTGGATTGCCCCTGGAGGCCTGGATATATTTTGGTTGGTCGGTCTCTGATTACTGGTTAATGAATTTGTGTTTCTTATACAGGTTAACTGCTTTAAGACTTAAACTTAGGCATGTAATAGTTTGTAGCCATATCTTAAATTTTTGGGGGAGTCGAGTGATTCAATTGTAAGTAGATCCTGGAAGCAAAAAACTGGGTTGTTGGTAATTTTTAATCTGCTTCCACAATCTGTTGTCATTCATTGAAATAGTTTTCCTCTTATGAAATAAACAAGAAATTAGTCACCATGTCAATCGGCTGATTCAATAAAAGATTAAGAGCGATTTAAAGTTGATAGTGTATTCTTGTTGGAGAGTCTAGAGGTGGTGCCAATGTCATTTGTAATAAATCTCCTTTGAAATTGTTGCTTGAGTTGTAGAGCCATTGAAATTTTTGCTGCTGCTGCTCATGGTTGGTAATTGAAAGTTATTGATAAGTTCCGATGCACATGACCTGAGTTTCATGCTTTGGATGCCTTATCTTATGACGGTTGTTGTTCAGTTTTTTTGGAGTCAATCTTCTGTTGCTTATACTTGCCAAGTTTTTAAATAGAATCATATAGGTTGGAGTTGTTGCTTGCCAAGCATGTGATTTTGAGGCCACCTTTTGATGGTAACGTGATTCCTTACAATGCATTTGGGTAGTTACCCTTGTTTCAGTTTATGGCATAAAACTGTTAATATAGGCAAACTCTTAGCTTTGCTGTGTACTTTTTAAGGGGTCATACTTGGAAAATCTTTATTTACTTACTTGAAAGAAAGGGCTTGTTGATGGTGATTTAAATGGTCGTGTTGGCACTAGATGCCTTGCCCTGGAAGAAATCAAATTTGATGGCTGACTGATTCAACCTCATTTCAGTCGCCCATGTGGTTCATGCTTCTTCAATCGATTTTTATGTTCACAAGCCTTGACTGAAACATCTTACTATTAAAACTTAAATAGTGATTTATAAAAATAATTATGACAAGTATGTAGTGTATATATACATGGTAACGAGTCTCTTAATTTCTTATTTTTGCTTCAAGTAAATGCACAAAGAGAATATCATTGTACCCTCTTGTAATTCTCATCTTCTCATCACTATATCTGCACCACACAACACATGATCATTAATTAAAACAGTTTTAATTATATATATATATATATATATATATATACACTAAAAGAGATTAAAGATCTTACAGTAGCTGAAGATTAATCTTTCTTCCCAGCTCTATTGGATATCCGAATGGCCCGGCAATTATGGCTGCATCATCCATTGTAACATCATATGTGTTGCCACCAGATTTCCTGCAAATGGGTGCTCCTCATGAAATATGAGATAATTAAGTTGTAGGCCGGAAGTAGTGCTAATAACAGCAATATCAACCATCAGAGAAAGAGAAAGATAAATGGGTAACTTACACAAATGTGCCAGTCATGGAGAATCTGAGCCCAAGTACGATATCAACCAGAAACTTCAGTTGTCCATTCTTGTTGACGATCTAAAACATCATAAGAGTAAGTGAAGTGTAGTTGATTGGGGTGATTCAATAACCAAAGAAACTTAAATTCACACTTGCCTGCTTGCCCATAAGCCCATTGCAAGCATTTTCTAACCAACTATCGGTCTCTGCCTGCAATGTAATAAGAGGATAAGTTCAGCTCAGTTTGTCTAGTCCTTTTAATGAAGAAGATACCAAAAAATAAACCACCTGTGAACTCCATATCATTTGCCATTCTCCCTCCAACAGTTCTGGTTCATCTTTACCTATCTTTCGATTTAAGGAGATAAACTCGTCAATTGCCTGCAAAGCCCGTGGCACAAGAAACTACATCAGCAACAACATATAAAAACATTTGAATCTAAAGCTATAATTTACCTCTGCGACTCCCGTTCCTGTGGAAATAGCTGATAGCAGTCTTTGTCTCGGTTCAGTTTTCTTCTGCAGCACAAATGTGGTGCCCTGCACTACAGAGACATTACTGAATGTCCTTAGCAGATTAAACTATAAATAGCTGCTTCTATTAGTAATCGAGATGGTACCTTATTTCCTCTTGATATACGGAGATTTCCAGAAGGAGACAAATATGTAGTGTCTAGCCAACCCTTTGCTTCATCACCAAGAAGCCGAAATGGCACTGGGTAAGGAACCTTAAACGGTAAAAACTTAATAGAAAAGGCTGCTCTATCGAATCGAAAAAGGATCCGTTTTCCATCTTTTATCGATGCAGCTGCCTGTGTGCACAATGTAACAGAAAGAAGAGCAACAATTGAACATCAAATACACAAACTTAGGCAGTGCCAAGAATATTTCAGAGGATCACAGAAATATTAAAAAGAAATAACTCCTAAGTAAAATGTAAAAAATATTAGGTTAGTAAATGTCTGAGCCCGGGGACCTCTAGTGTGATAACCAACTACACCACCCAGACAACACAAAGATTTTATGCAGACATTATTATTCTTCAAGTTAGGAAAATGCTCCAACCAAATGACAACCCCATACAAAACCCACCAAATTTAAAGCAGAATCTATTTTTGTAGAAAAGATATGACTACTCGACACAAAACGATACACAAATGTTAAAATGGTGGACATCCACTTCCTATTGCAAATTAACATTTAAAGGAACACATAGTCATATACCTCTACTTTGAGCTCCCCTATTGCTTCAGAGAATTTGACAATATTAGATACTCGTGGGTCATTTGTCCGGAGGCTTATCTCTTGAAATACACTAAAGAAGTCGACCCCCACAAATGTCCTCTGCAACATCATACAATGCATAATGAAAAAATCATTGTCAATTACAAAATTTAATTTCAATTTTCAACAGGGTATTTCAAATGGAGAACCTGAATTGGGGATGCTGTTCCTGGCCTTGTTGTAAACATTAATTGCCATCGACCTTCAATTAAACTAGAGTCTGTCTGCAGAAATCCATACATATAATGACCAAAATAATCACATCAATTAAAGAAATTCAACAAAAACAAACATACAATTTTCTCAAACCAAGAAGCTATTAATACTAAATTTTGAAAAACAAAAGTTGCCAATAATTTGTTTACAAAAAATAAAGTGACAAACCGGATCAGGGATGCCTTGTAAACCTTCAAGAACTTTCACCGCCTGTTCTACATCCTGCAAAACTTGAAATTCTATTACACAGAATCACATAAGATTTCAAAAAAGAAGCAAATTGCATGCATACATTGAGTTGCTGAGGAGAAGCCGAGCGGCCTCGGCCTTGGATGCCAATAAGCGCATCAACTAGTTGGTTTTCTTCATCAGTGAATGAAATGTCCTGCTCTTGTACGACTGATGATCGAATAACTACAACACAAGTTTTACGTTTTGGGGAGGATTTGAAGAGCTTTGAAGAGCTACAAGGAAGAGACTTTCGACTTGAAAATGGTGGGTGTGCGTTCAAATGAAGGCCTGTATTTGTTGCATGAAATGTCACCGCCATTTTTTTTACTGGTTTTTGAGTTTCAGAGGTTTTGGGTTAATTCATGTGGTTTAGAGACCGTTATTAGTGGTCTTCATGAGAAGAGAACCCGGAGGGATATCCTTTGAGTGTGACACGTGGATTGTTCTGGATCAGACACGTGGATTCTGATATTGTGCTATGTTATAATGTTACATTATTTTTTTTAGCGGAAATGGTGCGAAATGTCACCTTTTCAAACTCATTTGGTGATATTGTCAGTGGTTTAATAAGTTAAGTTTAAAAGACACATATTATGGTGAACTACCAAAATTGCCCTTAGATAATCAGTTATGTTATTCTCTTTGTACTTTTCTCTCTCCACACTTCCAACAAAAACGACTCTCTCTCTGATTTTTTTTCTCTCTCTCTCTCTCTCTCTCTCTCACTCTCTCTTTATCTACAGATAAAAGTTCAAGATTTGTGGTTGCCTCGAGTTTCATCTTCAACTTATAAAATAAGGTAATATTTCTTGAACTTTCTTCTTTTAATTTGTTCACATTTTATAAACCAGCCATTGTGAGAATTTTTAGATCTCCGAGCCTTTTCATGTGTTACCCGAGCCTTTTCATCTGTTCACTATCCGAGCATTTTCATGTGTTTCCCGTGCCTTTTCATGTGTTAACTATTCGAGTCTTTTCATGTGTTTCTTGTGCCTTTTCATGTGTTTCCCGTGCCTTTTCATGTGATTCCCGTGCCTTTCCATGCGTTTCCCGTGCCTTTTCATGTGTTTCCCGTGTCTTTTCATGTGTTCACTATCCGAGCCTTTTCAAGTGTTTCCCATGTCTTTTCATGTGTTCACTATCTGAGCCTTTTCATGTGATTCCCGTGCCTTTTCATGTGTTTCCCGTGCCTTTTCATGTGTTTTCTGTGCCTTTTCATATGATTCCCGTGCCTTTTTATGTGTTTCCCGTGCCTTTTCATGTGTTCACTATCCGAACCTTTTCATTTGTTTCCCGTGCCTTTTCATGTGTTTCCTGTGCCTTTTCATTCACTATTCGAGCCTTTCGAAGAATTTTCGAGCTTTTTTATATCTTCCCTGAGCCTTTTCATTCACTATTCGAGCCTTTTGAAGAATTTTTCGAGCCTTTTGAAGAAATTTTTAAGCATTTTCATGTGATTTAATCAAGCCTTTTAAAGAATTCTATGAACATTTTCATGTCTTCTCTAAGACTTTTCAATATCCTTACCATAGCCTTTGTAAATGTAATATTTGAAAAAAGTTTGTAGTCCTGAATTTTCATTAATGCTTTGTGATGATTAATTTGACATCATCATGAATCGGGTTAGAATAGTAATATCTTACAACGATCGATGGGAGCAGTTATCCGACAGAAGTCAAAGGTTTGTTGGATCGGATAACCAGGGAATGTATGTGTCAAAGGATATGACTTACGAAGAATTGGTGTTGATCTGTCATCAATATCAATTGTTCCTGGCAGTACATGTCGCACATTTATAAGAAATGACAATGGTGTGCAGTTTATGCTAGGGGAAGATCGAGTTATCCCTCAAGTATGTGTCAGTGTAACTGAGAGGACAGCTGGAGATGTGATCGGGAATGATATTCCTCCTCTTGAAAATACCCAACAATTAGGATCCTTTAGTGGTAGCGACCAAGTGTTCACCCAAAGAAGTGCCACTGAAGGTGGGGGAAACATGTGTGGTGTCCCACCGGTAGCGATCGACCATGAAGATTTAGTTGAACCTCAATTTGGCGATGTGTTTGGTTGTCGAAATTAGTAGTACAATGATCAAAACAATTACCCGAACCCTGAGGTGGATAATGAGGCAAATAATGAACAGGTTAATGATCGGGTTGATGATCTACAAAATGTGGATGAAGACCTTGCACAAATTGAAACACGAGGTAGACATGTACAAGGAGTTAGTTGCACTCCACTTGATATGCCTAGGCCTTCCGAGGTCCGGTATAATGTAACAGCATCTACAACGTGGGTTATTCCCGGAGCAGATTCATACTCGTTTGGTATTGATACAACTAGCACCTTGGCAACGCCAGAACCTAGAACCATGATTTATAAAGGTCAATTTTTTCCGAGTAAAAAGGATTTGAAGAGGCTAGTTGGCCATTTTGCAATGCATCATAACTTTGAATGGAATATGAAAAGGTCCAATAAGACAACTTTACATCTAGTTTGCATCATTGACGACTGTACATGGAAATTAAGAGCGGTGAGGAGAGATGAAGGGACATACTTTCAAGTGAGAAGTTTTGTCAACGAACACAGTTGTCCCTTGGAGGAGATTCACCATAGCCACCGACAAGCTAGTGCAGCCATAATCGGAGAAGTCGTTGCACCTAGACTTCAACAACATGATGGTCGTCTCATGCGTCCCAAGGACGTCATCGCCGATATGAAAACAATGTATGGCATACAAATCATGTACAGTAAGGCACACGATACCTTTCAATATGCATTATCATTGACCTATGGAATGCATGAAGAAGCTTTCCAACTCTTGCCATCTTTTGCATACGTTCTGGAACAGCAAAATCCTGGCACAATCACCGAATTACAGTGCACTAACGATGATAAATTCCTCTACTTTTTCATGTTGTTAAGGTCCTCAATTAGAGGTTTTCGGAGGTGTATACGTCCTGTGATTGCAGTTGATGGTACCCATTTGAAGGGAAGATTCGACGGTACAATGTTTGTGGCAACTGCACAAGATGGAAACGAACAGGTGTATCCAATTGCTTTTGGGTATGGTGACTCAAAAAATAATCTTTCATGGGAGTGATTTTTGGAATGCTTGAGGGGTGCCCTTGGTAATATAGATGATCTGGTTTTCATTTCCGATCGTCATGCAAGCATTGAAGCAGGGATATCTAAAGTGTTCCCTTATGCAACCCATACCATATGTTGTTGGCATTTTGGGGAAAATATGAAGAAGCGATTCCATAGAAAGGATGTTGTTGACATAATGAATGATGCAGCTAGGTCGTACAATGAATTAAAGTATAATCGTCACTTGGAGGAGTTACGTAAGCTGCACAAGGCTGCATTCGATTATGCTATTGCTGCCGGTCCTCACAAATGGTCCCGCGTACACTGTCCCCAAAGAAGGTACAGGGTGATGACCACAAATGTTGCAGAGTGCATAAACTCATGCCTAAAATTCGCACGGCAACTGCCATTGATGACGCTGGCAGAGTTCATTAGGAATATGCTACAAAAGTGGTTTCACGATCGTCATGCAGCTGCACGGTCCATGCGTCATCGATTGACCGACGTAGCACATCTTGTGATCCTGAAACGGGTCGAGAAGTGCGGTTTTATGACCGTAAATCTAGTTGACTAGAACATATTCTCCGTCAGACACAAGGGAAAACAGTGGACGGTTGACTTAGCCCGCAAGACTTGCACATGCAACAAATTCCAAATGGACTTTTTTCCATGTTCACATGCACTCGCAGCGGCAAGGTACTTGACAAGTTACAGTTAACACATTATATTACCCAAACGTGAATCTCACTATTTTCATTGTTGCAGGGAGCGAAACTTGGATTTCACATCTCTGTGTGCAGACTACTACAAGAGGGAGACACTTATTGATGCATACTCGGTTCCTATTATGCCTGTTGGCCATCCTTCTTCATGGGTTGTGCCATCTGACATCGCAGCGCGGGTGGTTTTAAATCCAAAGACAAAGAGACAATCAGGTCGGCCGATGGAGGGTCGACATGCCTCGTCTTCGGAGAGGACAACCATACAATCGTGTAGAAGATGTGGACAACCTGGACATAATAGCAGGAGGTGTTCCAACCCGCCTATGGTTAATGAAGGTCCCAGTAGAATTGTCCCCGAGGAATATCGTCGCAAGTGCAACATCTGTCATTCAATTAGACACAACAAACAAACGTGCCCTCATAAGGAAGGCAATCAAACATAACAAGGCAGTACAAGATGAAGACGAATTGCCACCAGAAGCACCTTGATGAACATGTCTCCAAGTTGATGTCTTCCAACATCATTCAGACTTTGGGAACCATGCTCGATATAGCTGTGTTGTTTAAATCGTTAAGCTTTAGTTGTTTATTTTCATTGTATTATTTAACTCGTGTTGCAACGCACTAAATTGTTCACACGCGGGTTGGAAAGTGCCAAAAATTAATTGATTAATGAAAATAATACATGAATCTGTTATGTACATCAATTACAACTCAGGGAACAACCCATATATACATCATCTATACAACAGTGTTGTGAAGGGAGTTATAATAAACCTCCACAACCATCTTCTCCCAGATGGTGCCCATATCCTCTTCTTTCCAATCGAACTCCTTCTTGTTTGCCAACAAGTACTTTGCCAATCTCAAAGTATGGGCACCACAGTTACCGCTGCAAATCACCATATGAACAACCATTAGAATGGAATTTAATTAAAACCATGTGAGGTATAACAAAATGTTGAAACAGTCATACCCCTGATGCTGTTGGGGCACCCCACGGGATCCGTCCATGATGCTCATCCGGAAGGCCTTCTTCGATAAACTGTATGTCACATCATCCTTCGTTCGGTTGGAGTGAAACTCGACCTGATGCAACATCGAGGGTATAAACCAACGTAGGCACGCAACCTGTTTATTCCTGTACTCCCATGTGACCTCCTGTCTGAACGGGTCTAACAGGTAGATCTTCCCTTGGGTGAGGTCGACGCTGGCCAGTACCCAATGGTTGCGTCCAAGGTTGCAAGGTATCATAACCTGTTAGTGTTTCAACATAGTGTTATGTGCCTGAAATCTAAACATAGTATTAAACACATTGAAACCTTGTAATTTAAACACTCACCCAATCAACCGCGTGCCATGGCCGGTTTCCTGACGGGACTAATCCTCGGACCGTCTTCAGTTCATCATCGTGCCACTTGTGTTTCAGCATAGACCACTCTTTAGGGGGTGCGGCCACCCCACTGCCAAACATCCCCTCCCACTGAATATCTAACCATGACTGTATATAGAAAATTAACCACAATGTTAGGCAATAGATCTAGTAAACACATTAATTAAAAAATGAAAATCGTACTGTACAAGAACTTATATAGAACTGGGAATCCAGTACGTTGACCCTCTGAGCGTAGACAGTGGGGTATGCTCGTTGATGCTTCCGTAAAATCAACAAGTACGATCGATGTGCTAACAATGTAAACATTTTATATTGTTAGGATTCTACCATTACTGATAAAAACTTATACAAACAGTTAAAGTAAGGAACGTACCGTATCCTCCAACTCCATGAAGTTGGTTTGGAACCGTTGGAACCAAGTGACACCAACTGGTATATGTATATCCACATCACGTCTGCATAATTGCTGAAGAAGTTAGATGACCAAGTAATATTAATTAAAAGATTGTGTAATGAACGATTATACGTACAATTCCCCCGTGGTGTTCCTTTTGTAGGCTTGGTACGCAGTAACGTGGTCAGGATCTAACAAATTATAGGGCTTGAATGCATGCACTGATGACGCTGGCCTGGTCCTTGGCTTCTTCGGCCTACATGGGTCAGTGTATGGGGTCATCAGCTGCCAACCTGGCCTGCGAACCCGCAACTGACGCTGAATCTGGGGCGGACTACAGGCTCCAGAACTAGACTCCACCGGAGGTGTGCGCAGTGAGGAGGATCTCTGCCTCTGTGGATTGCTGTGAAGAGGGCTGCGCTGTGAGGACGATCTGTGCCGCCGTGTATCTCTATGAGGAGGGCTGTGATGTGAGGAGGATATCTCCCGCCGTGTATCTCCCCGAGAAGGGCTGCGCTCTGAAGAGGATCTATCCCTCCGTGTATCGCTCTCTCTCCCTGTATCGCCCTGATGAGTGGGGGAGTTGCGCCTGGATCGCTTCAAGGGTCGCACTGCGCTGGGATCTACTGGAGGTGGTGTGCGCTGTGAGGATGAACCATGTGCCAGGTCATGTGGAAAAACAGGTGGCACATATCCACCAGGTGGCTCCCGTACTAGAAGTCCTGTCTCTGTACCAGCACTGTCGTCGGGTAAAACTGGAGGAGGCACTTGCTCCAATAATGATATCTCTGTACCGCCGGGTACCTCTGCTCGTTCTGTCATAACATGACCCGGGTGATCAGATACTGTGTCCGCAGTATGTGCCTCCGTAGTAGGTGCCTGCTCATGTGTGATCTGTGGGTCTGTCCCATGCTGATGTGTACCTGTCCTGCCTGTGGGACTAAAGTCTCCGTGATGGTCATCGAATGGTGGACCATCCATACGGGACTGTGATGTCTGACCCTGACCCTGACCCTGACCCTGACCCTGACCCTGAAGCGCCCGGATCATATCCAACAACTCATGATGCTGTTGATCTCGCTTCTCATCACTCTTTCGGATAGCCTCCATCACATCAACCCGTAGAGATTGGACAACATCCATCACTTCAGCGAATTTACCATTCCAGCCCTGAAACGATTTGAAGTTTTGTTAGCACTTAAACTGTTCACTCAATTGAAATTAAATAATGTGGTTCTAATATTTTTTACATACCTGTGGATGCCCGCCAACGCCTCCTCGGGAATCACCTCCAGGTCGAGACTGTCTGGGCATAGTGAATCGTACCCGGCTATGCCTTTTAGGACTCTCATCGCGACCCTCCAAAACTGAATCACCCCTAGGTCGAGGTTGTCTTGGCAAAGTGAAACGTACCGGCTGATGCCTCACGGGACTCCGACTCCCACCTTCCTAGTCTGAACCTTCTGTATCGTTGGCTCCGGAATATGCACCATCCCTATCACTGGGTCCGGAATAAGGACCCTCCCTGTCACTGGGTCCGAAATACGCACCCTCTGTATTACAAGGTCCGGAATACGCACCCTCCATATCAATGGGTCCAGTACTCCTACGTTGTTCGTGCTCAGGGACGTGACTAGGTATATTAGAAACATCGGTATCATACAGACTGTCTCCCAGGTATATGCCTTCGTAGTAAGGTTGAGCCATCTCAACACTCGTTGGCACCAATTCACGCCGCGCAAACATCTGAAATCGGAGTTAGATCATTGTAATTGTATACATACTAAAAACTATGAAAATTAACAACAACAATACTTACCCTTTCAGTGAAAATGCCATCCAGTTTTCTCTCCCACGGTCGCTGACTCAACTCCCATTTCAGAATACGTGGGGGTGGTAGCTCGGAGATTGCCCTACGGATCCCACATTTTTTATTCCCAAGCTCGGGGATAACCTCAAAAGCAAATTTCTGTATAATATATAAGTACGATAAGAAGTAAATACATTAGTCATATATAAAAAAAAACTATAATTAAAATACATATTCAAATTTTAAATTCTCACCAATAGTGCGTGTGGTAGTCCATATATGTTGTACGTCTCAGTTGTGTGTACGTCAGCACCCCTTTCTTGCTGTCGTTGTTCAAACCGCTCCCGTCGACCATCCAACGCATGCTTGAAACAATAAATTGACCTCCTATACATGTGTGCGCCCCACGGGAACGCATCAAAAGCGTCCAAGTCCTCCACTAGCCTCCACTGCCATACTGGAACTTTATCTCGCTCGTCTACCCCCATTAGTATCCAGTTGAGCATAAACAATAAGCATAGCTTTACCGCATCGTACTGCTCCACAAAAATACCAATCCGCAGCACTGCTCTCAACTCTTCAAACTCGATGTCTCTACCCTGGAAGTACCGCTCGTGTATGCCATTCTCTACCATATCATACCTTGCCGTGTTGGGAATGACTCCGAACTTCAACCCAGTGATTAGACAAAACTCAACCTTCGAGAACCGGACCGAATGCTTACTTAACAAAAATCTCATCTCATCTTCCTGCCCATCGTGATGCAACTCATGCAAAAGCAACCGATGGACAATCCCAGCCGAAAAATGAATCTCACGATGCATCATTAGAAAATGACCAAAACACGACTCAGTATACCGACGTCGGTCTTCGATCCTCAGATGTTCAGGTACACTATTAAGTGCGTTGTCGATATCAACCAGGTCATGGAAATGGTCATGCCGTATAATTTTTCCCTTGAACCATTCTGTTACTGGGGTTTTAAGCGACTCCTTTAGCTGATTCCTCATCTGCATTCACAGAAAAAAAGCATATGAGTTCATGAAAAGGCTCGAACAAAAAGGCTCGGGCAGTGTATGAAAATGCTCGGGTAATGTATCAAAAGGCTCGAACACTTCAGTAAAAGGCTCGGGTAGTGTAGCAAAAGGCTCGAACACTTCAGTAAAAGGCTTGGGTAGTGTATCAAAAGGCTCGGGTAGTTTGTGAAAAGGCACGAACACTTCATTAAAAGACTCGGGTAGTGTATCAAAAGGCTCGAACACTTCAGTAAAAGGCTCGGGTAGTGTATTAAAAGGCTCGGGTAGTTTGTGAAAAGGCACGAACACTTCATTAAAAGGCTCGGATAACGTTTGAAAAGGCTCGAACAAAAAGGCTCGAATAACAGTTCAAAAAGACTCGATTAAGTTCAAAAAGGCTCGAAATAAAAGTTTGAAAAAGGCTCGACAACAGTTCAAAAAGGCACGACAACAGTACAAAAAGGCTCGATAACAGTACAAAAAGGCTCGATAATAGTTACAAAAAGCACGATAACAGTACAAAAAGGCTCGAAATCACTTTAAAAAGGCTCGATAACAGTTACAAAAGGCACGATAACAGTACAAAAAGGCTCGAAATCACTTCAAAAAGGCTCGATAACAGTTAAAAAAGGCACGGTAACAGTACAAAAAGGCTCGAAATCACTTCAAAAAGGCTCGATAAAGATTCAAAAACACTCAGTAACCTAGATCTTCATCGTCTTCAAAAGAAATTTTTTTCTTAAACTAAAACACTAACCTAATCTCATCAAACAAACATAATGAACAACAAATCAAATCAAACATAATCTACATCAAATACACAAAACTTATCTAGAACAAAAATGCGTGAGAAACAAAAACTTACCGGTCTCGTTTTTCTTCGCCCTTCAGTTCTATTCGACATCAGTACTGTAGCGCCGTCGCTGGTGGTTCTTCGTCAGATTTTGGTCCTCTGTAGCACTGTTGCGCCGTCGGGGTTTCTTTCTCTGATTTTTTCTTTCAACGTTTCAAAACCAGACAAAGCGACAAAAAAAGGGTAATTTTGTCTGGTCACATAAAATGGTGTCTTTTAAACTTAGATTAGTAACTTGGTGCCTATTCCCCAAAAAACGCTCCAAATGATGACATTTAAATTTCGAGCTCTATTTTTTTATTGCATGTAAATTATCATCATGTTTACATTATTACATAACATTATTATTTGATGAATGCGATCATGTAATTATGTAAATCAATGGGTCTGTGGAAAGTGTACTAATGTCTAGAATTTTAAAAATATTCAAATTAGCTAAAGCAATCAATCGATTCCAATAAATGTTGTTGATCTAACCCGTATAAAATCTTAAATTAAAAAAAAAAAAAATAATAATAAATAAATAAATAAAAAAGGGGACAACAGTTGGGATGCACAAAAAACTTACATTGACTGTCTAAATCAATATTCATGTCACAAATATAGTTCATGTAATTTTGATAATAATAACGAGATATACAAAATCCTATGTTACAACAATATAAGACGTGATATTTCATATTGGAGAGTTTTCATGTGATCCGTAAATGAGAATAATACACCTACAATTAATAAATTTTCATAAAAAACAAAAACTAGTGTATCATATCATATTCATATGCATAATGATCTGGACAAGCTAGGTACAAACCTCTGATATTCTTAGTAAATGGATCTAAAAGTTCAAAATGACGTCCATCATAATTACTAAGGTTTATTTTTTTTTTTTAATTTTTTAATTTTTTTAATTTTTTAAACACTGTATACATAGACATAACAAAATTTTATATATGTAGATAATATGACACGTAGGTCTATCTCATCGAAGTTTTTTTTTTTTTTTTTAAATTTATTTATTTATATATACATATAATATTATTATTATTAAATATGAAACCATTATAGTGGAAATTAATAAAAATAACCACATAAAACATATAAATTTTGTTTGTAACCACAAATGAAATTTTAATTGTTAATAACCATGTTTTTGTAAAATTACTTAAATGCCTCCATATAAAAACATCACAAATTAGTTCTCTCTCTCTCTCTCTCTCTCTCTCTCTCTCTCTCTCCCTTTTTTTTCTCTCTCTCCTCTGCTCTCTTTCTCAATCTGCCTCTCTATCTCTCCCTGATCTGCCTCTCTCTCTCCCCGATCTCTCTCTCTCGTTGGCGTTATTTGAGGGTCGTTGAGCGTCGGCGATCGGCGACCGATGAGCGACAATGCCGTTCGTTGTTGGCTTGGCAACGGGATGGCTTGGCACTGTGGCTTGGCGACGAGATGGCTTCGCGAGCGTTGTTGGCTTGGCAACGGGATGGCAACGACATCCAGCGGCTCCGTGCTTCGCGATGGCCGGCGATGTGGTCTATAAAAAAAATGAAAAAGAAAAAAAAAACTAAACCTAGAAGAAGAGGAGGAAGAAGAAAAAGGGGAAAATTTCAATTTAGTCCAGATTTCAAGTTTGGATATTTTAATTTAGGCATGATTTCAAGTTTGAATATTTCAATTTAGTTATGATTTCAAGTTCGAAGATTTCAAGTTTGCTTCGAGGTTTA
Organism: Acer negundo; assembly: GCA_035582765.1. NCBI lineage: Eukaryota > Viridiplantae > Streptophyta > Magnoliopsida > Sapindales > Sapindaceae > Acer > Acer negundo. The sequence continues at coordinate 14,703,884 of CM069233.1, forward strand.
ACAAAAAAACTATTTTAAGGGGTACTCTGGTAATTTATGGATATACACTGAATTTTTTTAAAAAAAGTGGTTATTAACAATTAAAGTTTCAAAAGTGGTTACTCACAAAAGTTTAATAATTCCAATGGTTAGTTTTGGTTTTCTCTCAACCATTATATCTATTATATGGTACATATATACTACCTTCACAAATATATATATATATAAATACAGTCTTTCTATTGTTAGTTTGTCATGACAATAAATATGTTAGAATGAAGAATGTGGACTACAGATTATGGAGAAGTTTTGATAAGTGAATACACTTTGAGTCAAAGTATGTAAATCTAATGGTCCATATTCTTCGTCCTGATATATTTATTGTCAGAACGAACTGATAATAGAAAATTTGTATATACTGTTTTTAGATCGATGAAAAATGCTATTTGATTGTAGAATTGTGGCATAGTGGAATTGGTTGAGGAGATGGCTGATTGCATATTCTATGTAGCACGGATACGAATACGAGTACGGGTACATGATGCGAATATAACACGATACGGGGATATGGTAAATCTCTAAAAATTAGGATACGGATACGGATACGGATACGTCAAGATATGTCAATTAAAATAATATATATTTATATTTAAAAAAAATAATAATATATTAAAACATGTTTGACAATTCATTCAAAATTAAAACATATTTATAATACAAATAAGACATATCAAATAAGTGGTAACGTATTGCAAAATCCAAATAAAATATACGTCACATAAGTCTTGTTTGAATTCTTGTTCACAAAATTCACTGTTCTTCAAGCAATCTAAATATTATTTCACTAAATCAAAAAAAAAAAAAAAAAAAGATTAAAGGAAAAAATGTCAACAATCAAGCAGCAAGAATCGGTTATTAATTATTAAATAAACCCGAAAACTAGAAAAAATTATGGAAAATTTTTGATACATGACCGATAAGTACGTGATACCGATCGAAGTTTTTTCGGTCTTTAAGTTGGTTCTTCTTCTACCTCTTCTCTTCCTTTTCTTCTTTCTACGTTTTCAACTTTCAAGCTGCCGATTGAAATTGAAATGAGCCAAAAATCCCTAATTTGATATATTTATTTACAATTTCATTTTGACCCCGTTTTATACTAAAATAACTATAATATTGTCCCAAACGTATCTTGGACGTATTTCGACGTATCCTCCCTATATCCCTTTGTATCATTGCCGTATCTCTCAAGTATCATTTAGTCAAACTTATAAAAAAGTCAATGGATACGCCATTTGGTATATCGGATACATATCTTGAAGTATTCGGGGAATATTTGAACCATATACGAGTTGAATACGAATTACCTCCACCAAATGGAGTATCCGTGCTTCCTAAGCTATTTTCCACACATGGATGGAGCTATAAAACTTAGTTAGTATAGGCGTGGGGTAGGTCAATTATTTTTATTAATAATTTTATAAAAAAAACTTTATAAAATTTTAAAATTATAAAATTATAAAATTGTCTTTATTTTTTTCATTTTGGTCCCTCTAAATATTTTTGTTTTTGTATTTCCGACTCTGAGTATAGTAGCCATGGCCATGCCTTCTCGGAGCTTTACCATTCTCAAAGCTAAGTTGGGTCAGAGATAGTTGGTATAAAGTGCTAGGTACCAAGCATGTATCGACTAAACGGCATCAGTTGGTATATATATATATGGCCATATGGGAAATGATACATGTTCAAAGTTGGCTAGCTAGAGCCAGCTGCCATGTATCTCTGGAAATAATAATTATATGACATTATACTCCGTATGATTTGTATCTGTTTAATTATGTCGGTCGAATTTGAGGGGCACAGTATTAAAATAACCAGCCTAGTATGTAATTATATATCGATCATGTATAGTAGCTGAATTAATATTAATACGATATCTATGGAAAGTATTGGCTCCCAATTGTCTTTGTTAAGGTATAGAATAATAATCGGTCAAAAGAAAATTAAAGATGCAAGATGCTAGTGTGTATATTTGAGCATAATATGCAATATTTGGTTAATTTGATCCTCCAATTAAAAAAGAGGCCAATGTATCTCATTGTGTTCAAAAATTAAATAGCACTTTTTGGGGGAGGGCTTGTGCAAATAGCACAACTTTAATAAGTCTTGTTTTAATAGCACCAAAATAGGTGGTGAGACCAAAATAACCCCACTTACTCTTTTCCTTTTTATTTTATTTTTTCTCGAAAATTCGAGACTTATTTACAGTTTTGAGACTTATTCATGATTTTCGAGACTTGATTTATTCATGCGTTTCGAGACTTAATTCAAGTTTGTTCGGGACTTATTTTGTTCAACCTCCATTAATGGTGACAGTGACGATCCGACGACAGCGCCGGTTGACTCCAGAGATAGTTGGATCTGGTAGATTGAACGACGCCGAATTCATTGGCGCCATCGGTTTTGTCAGATTTGTGACGGATCATCATAGATCAGACGATGAAGATTCGCGACGGTTTGGGTTCGTCTTCGTTTCTCTCTCTACACAACTTGAAAATGAAAACGAACACTTCGGCTATAATGATTGGCACTCGACAAACGTTTTCTCGGTGGTTTTGCTAGTTAACTCGCTGGTCGGCGGTGACACCTCCATTGAAGCTCCATCAATAGAGGTTTTGGAAAAAGGAAGAAGAAGGTGAAGGAGACACAAGAGAAAAGAAAAGAAGCTGGGGGGTATTTTTGTCCAAATTCCATTTTTTGTACTATTAAAACAAGACTTATTAAAGTGTGATAGTTGTACAAGTCAAAATTTAATAAGTGCTAGATACCCCTATTTCCTTGTATCTCATTTACAACTAACCATCTGGACAACATTACCCCTCTTATTTAACATTTGGTCAATAAAAAAGGTGATCATATTTTTCATATATTATCAGCCGGAGGCAACATATATATGCCTCCCTCTGATCACACAGTACTCAATGTGGTTTTCTATTCATTAACAGTAATGCTACACATCTCACCTACAATCCCACTATTTTCATCCCAACACACGTGACAGCTGATGTGTCATTTGGTGAGTGAACACACATTAATTGGTTAGTGAATACATGGGTAAGAAATATAAGTATAAATTAATGTGTGTCCACTCACTAAATAACACCTCAGCTGCCACGTGTATTGGGATGGAAATGGTGTGATTGTAGGTGGGATGTTTAGCATTATTGATTCATTAATCACTTCAAGTCAACTCTTCTCAACATTAATCAACAACTTCTAAGCAACTTTAATTTAGTTACTAATTTCATTGGTAAATGTTTGAATGATCATCAAAATCAACGGCCAGAATTGAATCTATATATACGTACCACTTAATTTATATATATATATAAAGGATCAATTAAAAAATGTCTAGAGAGAGAGCGAGAGAGTTTGGTGGTGAGAGAAGGTGCGGTGGTGTGTCCAACAAGGGGAATGACGACTATGTGGGAAACAAAGATTTTAGGTCTAATCTTGTTTCTGTCTTTATTGATAACTTGAATCTGTTTGTTGATCTTAAAGGATTATAAGGCATTTTTAGAGCGTTCGGTTTGGTCCGGGACATTTATCTTTCTCCGAAATCTAGGTCTAGACGAAGTCGCTTTGCTTTTGTAAGGTTTGCAACACGGGGAATAGGCAATTAGAGTTGCTTCGCTTTTGAATGGGATGCGTGTTTATGGGTTGCCTATTATTTCGAAGGTTGCATCACTTGACTGGAATGATAGGAAAAAATTTCTTGATGTTTTTTCTAAGAAGAAGTTTTTGAGGTCGGATCCATTCAGGTATGAAGGTGAGAAAAACTATAGAGCAGCTGAATCATGTCATGGTAAATCATATGCGGAGGTGGTAAAGGGTGTGGATAAAGTTGGCAATTCCAGAAGAACAATGGAAGAGGAAGGATTGGAAGTGATGAAGTGGGATGAGGAATCGTCCGATGATAGATGGCTCAAATGTTGTGCAGTGGGTGTTCTCAGAACGTTCACTCAGTTATCAAGGGATTATTAGATAACAACATTCAGTCGTCTTCCTATTACCTGGGAGATAAGAACATTCTTTGGATTTTCAACACGACCAAAGACAAAGACTTTTTTTTTATAAGAAATAGATTTCTGTGGGGAGAGTATTTTTCGTTAGTTGGTCCTCCTTGAACTAGACTGTCATGGATGGAGTTGAGGGGGATTCCGTTGAATTGCTGGTGTAAGGAATTTTTTATGAGATTGAGATGGCTTGTGGGTGAAACACTCTTAGTTGAGGAAGAAACTCTGAACAGAACAGTACTCAATAGAGGTAGAGTATCGGTTCTACTTCCTTTTGGCTTGAAATGCCCCGGAAGTATTAAGGTTGTGTTGGGAAGTAGATCTTTTCCGATCTCCATTTGGGAGGATAGAATTCCGATCAACCAAGCTTGGATGTCGTGGATGTTGGGCATTGATGATAGATTTGTTGGTGACTCTTCGTTTTCTGATCACATTGAAGACGGAAATGGGATAGTTGAAGGTGATAGGTTGGATGCTGGAAACGTTTCAGTTCTCAAGAACGGGGGTAAGGTGGCTTTGAAATCCTTAACTAGTAATTTTGATGCTGAGCTGGATAATTTAATTCAATCTAATATGGACCTTGCTGGTGAGTTGGATTTGGGCCATTCTGATCCTTATGCTGAAGACTTACATGATGTAAGCAATTTAGCATCAATAAACATGAACATCAATATGAAAATAAACATAGAAAACATTTATAATTAAAATAGCATTTCATTGACTAAGAACAAGAAGGAGAGAAGCATAAAACAATATATATATATATATATATATATATATATATTTGAGAGCATTACATCACTAGCCATCTTGTGGTGATGGCCCTAAAAAGCTTTTTTCTTCAATCCCCAAATGGGGTATATATAGACACAATGGAAATCTCTAGAATTCTAGAGATTTCTCTACACATTACATCACAAAATTACATCATCCATTGCATCATCCATTACATCATAACTAAACCATAGTTAATAACATAACCATAGTTACAAAATGGGCCATATTGGGCCATCCATGAATTGATCCATGAGCCATTAATTTGATCCATAACCATTGTCTTTAAGAACAAATTTCATATTTCCAACACATGACAGGCCCATTACAGCAAAGGAATACCCAAAGTCCATCATCAATAAAGGAAAAGGAAAATTGTCTAAGAAACAGACAAGGAAACTTGTAGGCCTAATTGTTCATAACGGGAAGTTAGTTTTGGACAAGAGGTTGAAGGATGGCTATGAGAGAGTTGGGGATGGAGATGATAGCGATTCATCATCGAACGATGACAGGATTGTTGGCCAATTTTCGCATTTTCCTATTATGGGAAGAGAACATTCTATAGTGAATTCGAGACAGCTGAAAGGAGGATAGATTGTCATTGATTTGGGTATTGGTTCGGGCAAGAAAAGGGATTTCTTATACTAAAAAAATGGTGCTCTGGTGGCCGTTAATCAAGATACAATAGCAGATAGCAAAACTGGAAATTTGGAAGCATGGAGAGGGATTAACTTAGAAGTTATTGCGGCTTTTGTCAACGCATCAGAGGTTAGGTCCCTTTCTTTAGATATCTCGGCTTCTCATATCTTTGAGACTCAGTTTCAAAACATGCCTTTTGAGGTGGAGGAACCTGGGAGTACTATTATGAGACAGAAAACCAAAAATCAGTCGAGGAAAAACACAAATAAGATCAGGGTTGCGAAAAGTCAGAGTATGAAGCAATGTAGGCGTTCTCAGGTGACAGGGAAGAATGGTATTGGTCGATTCAGAGATTCAATTCTAAGAAGAAGATGGAATTTGAAGGAGGGAGTGTCTAAAGTTATTGAAAAAGGTAAAGATCTTGGCTATTTTAATCTGTCGAATTCTAGAAGGGGTAGGTTGTTAAAATCTGGGGCGTGGAGTTTAAGAGAGGAAGTAGCCAAGGTTATAGAGACTGGGGTGGCTATGAGATTTGATTTTAATGGTAAAGATGATGATGTTTTTGTAGAAATTTCTAAGAGAGAGTTAGAGGATGGGGAGAGATTTAATGCCATGAACTGATTTCTTTCTTTGGTATTTCGGTGGGGTTTATAACTTTATGATGATAGTTATTTCTTGGAATATTAGGGGTTTATAGAAAATTGAAAAAAGAAGGGTTGGTGGTCAATTCTAAGTCAATTATTCTTTTTTATTTAGGAGACTAAACTGAATTATTTTGATTAAAGAGTTATTAAGTTCTTAGGTGGATCTTTGCTAACTAATGGGGTTGGGGTGGAAGCTAACGGATCTGCTGGTGGGTTGATTACCTTATGGAATGAAGATTTGTTTGAAGTTAAGGTGTGTATTAGCAATGACAGCTGCATAATTCTGGCTGGATCGTTTTTAAAGATTAAGAGGGAGGTGGTTTTGTGCAACGTTTATGCTGTAAATCAGGAGAATGAGAGGGTGGAATTATGAAGATTTATTTTGCAAGCTCAGGCATCGTTACCTGGTCCTTGGGTTATTGGAGGAGATTTTAACATTGTAGTTGAGAGTTGGGAGAGGAAAGGGGGCGGTGGAAATGTGAGGTCTATGAAAAATTTTAGACAGTTTATAGATATGGCTAAGGTAGTTGATTTGCCGATGTTGGGTATGTTGTTTACATGGTCCAATAATAGGGAAATGGAATCTTGGGCTAGGTTGGATATGTTCCTTTGTGATCCGGTGTTTCTTTCTTGGTTCCCAAATCTAATTCAAAAGGGCCTTAGCAGAAGTCTCTCTGATCACAATCCTATTTGTATTGGTGAGCAAGATGTTGACTAGGGTCCCATGCCATTTCGTTTCTTGAATAGTTGGATGGAGGATAAAGAATTGATGGTAGGGGTTCGTAACACTTGGAAACAAACTAATGGTGTAGGCTCTTTTGGGAAGAAGTTGTTTTTTAAATTGAAAGCTGTCAAGAACCTTATGAAATCGTGGTTGAAAGGAAGGAAGGAAGGTGGTGGGGGATCAATTGAAGGTTTTGAAAGCAGAGTTAGTGTCTATTAAAAGAAAAGATGTTATTCAAGGGTGGACGTCGACTCTAAGAGAAGAACGAGGTTCTTGTTTGACTAAGTTATGGTAGCAAATAAGGGCAGATGAGCAAAAATGGAAGCAAATATCTAGAGTGAAGTGGCTTAAAGAAGGGGATATGAACTCTAGGTATTTTCATGTTTTATCGAATATGAGAAAAAAAACTAACTTTATTGGCGAGCTTACTATTGCAGGAAGGGTGTGTAGTGGGCCTTTTAAAGTGAAAGAGGGTGTGCATTCATTTTTTAGGGGTCATTTTAAGAAGAGGAGTCTTCCCAGACCGCAAATGCTAGGGCTTGTTACCAAGCAAATTTCGGCTAAGGAAAAGAATGATCTTGAGGCGGAATTTTCTATTGAGGAAGTGTGGGAGACATTGAATGATGGTGACGGCAATAAAGCCTTTGGTCTAAATGGCCTTAACATCAATTTTATTAAGGATAATTGGGAGGTGATTAAGGACGATTTCATGAATTTTATGCATGAGTTTCATAGAGATGGTTCTGTTGTTCGACACCTAAATCGTACATTTATTGCTCTCATTCCTAAGACTAAGATCCCCATGTCTTTAGGTGTATTCAGACTGATAAGCCTGGTTGGTTCTCTATACAAAGTGTTGGCGAAGGTTCTGGCGAATAGGTTGAAATCTGTGATGACTACGGTTATTGATTTGTCTCAAATAGCTTTTGTGAAGGGTTGCCAGATTATGGATGGTTTTGTAATAGTTGAGGAGATTATTCATCCGTGGAAGGAAAAAGGAAACAACGGTGTATTAGTGAAGTTAGATTTTGAGAAGGCATATGACAGTGTAGACCATAATTTTTTGTTGGAAGTTTTAAATAAGATGGGATTTGGTTTGAAATGACAAGAGTGGATTAGATGGTGTATTGCATCTTCATCTTTGTCAGTTTTAGTTAATGGAAACCCTACGCTTCAATTTTCGATTGAGAAGGGCCTTCGTCAGGACGACCCGTTGTCTCAATTTCTTTTCAACTTTGTAGTGGAGATCCTGACTGTGATGTTGTGGATAGCAAAATTGTTAAATATGATTAGAGGTGTTGATTTCGGGTATGATGATGTTCACATTTCCCATTTACAGTTTGCGGATGACACGGTCTTATTTTTAGAACCCAAGTTGGAATATCTCCTCAATATTAGAAGAATTTTGAGGTGTTTCAAAATGATCTCTGGCTTGAAAATCAATTTTCATAAATCATGTCTGATTAGGATTGGTAAAAAAGTTGTGAATAATGTGGATTGGGCTGCTGTATTTCAATGCAAGTCATATTCGCTGCCTGTGTCTTCCCTTGGCCTTTTTTTGGGGGGGAAATTGTAGGAAGGAATCATTTTGGGGCCTAGTGATTAAGAATATTGAGGAGAGATTAGCATCTTGGAGATGAGCATTATTATCCAAAGGTGGGCGTCTTGTTCTAATTAAAGTAGTTTTATCTTCCATCCCTTCATACTTTATGTCTGTTTTTCCCATTCCTGTAGTTGTGGCTAAGAAGATTGAAAGCCTTCAGCGCAAGTTTTTTTGGAATGATGTCATTTAAAAAAAGAAGGTTCATCTTGTTGATTGGGAGACTTTATGTTTAAGCAAAAGGAAAGGTGGGTTGGGAATTGGCAGAATATTAGATAAATGGATGAGTCTCTTGGCTAAATGGATTTGGTGGTATGGTAGAGATGAGTCTTCTTTATGGATGAAGGTTTTATGCACTAAATACAATATTGGTAGTAGTTCTCTAATATGGGATGATCGTGCTAGAAATTCTGGTTTGCCTTTCTACAAGGCTATAAGTAGATTTTTTGACACCAATCATCATGCTTAGAATATTTTCTCCAATGGTTTTAAAGTGGTGGTTGATAATGACCATCGTATTCGTTTATGGAAGGATATTTGTTGGGATTCTTTTCATTTGATAGTTGCTTTTTCTAGAATTTTTGCTCTGGCATCCAACAAAGAAGTGTTGGTTAAGGAGTTTGGTAATTGGGTTAATTTGAAGTGGATTTGGGAGGTGAAGCTTAGAAGGCCTCTTTTTGATTGGGAAATTAATCAATGAAGGAGTTTCACGGCAGCTTTGAGTAGTATAAATGTTAAGTCTAATTTTAATGACTTTTTGGCATGGTTACTGTCGTCTTATGGATTATTCACCGTTTGATCATTTCGTCAATGTTTGGAGGAGTCAAGGTTGGGTTCTTGCCAGGATAATTCACTAATGTCTAATATTTGGATGGGTATTTGTCCACCGAAGATCGAGATATTCATGTGGCAGCTCATAAAAGACAGAATTTTGGTTAAAGAGGTGATGTGGAAGTTTAGTATGGTTAACCTGGCTAATTTTGAGTGCCCTCTGTATGGTTTCCTAGTGGAATCGGTTAGCCATTTGTTTCTCACTTGTGTTTGGTCTAGTGAGCTTTGAAGGACTTGTATGGGTTGGTGGGGAGTCTACTGTTGTGTGAATTCAAGTTTGATAGATTGGTTAAATGGATGGCTTGGAATGTGTCTTTCGTTGTCTAGAAAAAGAGCTTAAAATGTTTTATTTCGTGCTATTGTATGGACAATTTGGGAGAATCGTAATAGTATGGTTTTCAGGGGTTCCCAACCTTGTTTGGGTTTGGCTCTGGATTCCGTTAACTTTAGAGTGGCTCTCTGGTTTAAGAATTTTGGTCCAGGTTCGAGTCGTGATTTAACTTTGTTGATGCTGGATCTTAATGATAGATGTGTTGATGATATAAGTGCTAAAGTTAGAAAGAAAGAGGTATGGCTGTCGCCTGTTGGTGATGAGTTGTGCTTCAATGTTGATGGATCTTCGAGGGGTAATCTAGGGGAAGCGGGGATTGGGGGGGTGCTGAGAGATTCTAGTGGAAAGGTTTTATGCTTATTTTCAGTATATGTGGGAGTGGTAGATTCTTCAACAGCTGAAGTCCTGGCTATTCACAAAGCTGGTCAATTGATTTCTTCTAACAATAGATTAGTTTGCCGGTCTATCACAATAATAAGTGATTCGCAATCTACAGTTTCGTGGGCTAATGGTAAGGATTTTGTTAACTTTAAGCTGGTAAATTTGATTTACGACATTAGAAGTTTTCTGCTGCACTGGGGGGGGGGGTGTCTATTTGTTTGTTTCAAGTCAAGAGGTTCGAATTCGTTTGTGGATAGTCTAGCGAAAGGTGGTTCTGGTAATAGTGGGATAAAATTGAATGGAGTGAATTTTGACTTTGTGATGGTTTCTAGTCTTGTGCAGGATGTTCTGCTTTGTTTTTTTTTGTTTTGCTGTTATGCATTCTGGTATCTTTGGTGGGTCTAGGTATGTATTTCAGTTTGGTTTGCAGGGCTGTTGTCTTTTAGGATTATAAGGTCTCCTTGTATTCGCCTATTTGCTTTGTGCATGTTGGGGCGTCTCTCTTTTTAATAAAACATGCTGTTTCAAATATATATATATATATATATATCCAAGTGTGATCTACTTTCTTGTAATGCTTACAAAACTCATAATATATAATAGCCAAAAAGGTTATGGTTATAATTTCTTCCAATATTCCTCATAAATTGTAAGTATTGCTTTGATTTTTCGTATGTTTTGATTCATAAACTTGCATGAAATTCCTATTTAGAAGCAATCCGATGACTACAAATTAGGGATGAGTGTTTTGGAAATGGGGATGGATATAGGTCCCCCCATCCCCATCCCCACCCCCATCCCCATTTAGGGGAAATGGGGATGGGGGAGTTATGGGGGGAGGTCCCCCCATCCCCATTTTCCCTGTTTTTCTCCGTTTCTCCGTTTTCCCTAGTTTCTCCATTTCTCCATTTTCCTATTTCACCTGTTTTACATATTATAAAAAATTTAAAACACAAAATCCATCATAAATTCAAATACGAAATAAAGTTCATTACAAATTCAAATGAAAGCTAATTTTGTTCTTTTATCATAATAATTTATAAGTTCAACATTATAAATCATAACTCTTAACACTAATTAAACAAAAGTCCTTAAATTGAATGAACAACTTTGAAGCATTAATCTATATACTAATAATTGAATTACACATATTTAAATTGAACACTAGTTAAAAGGATGTATATACTAAGTAAAAATGTAAAATAGAATAATAAAATATTAATATATATATATATAATATAATATTTTGGGGAATAGGGGAAATGGGGATGGGGGCACCTCCCCCCATCCCCATCCCTATCCCTATCCCTATCCCTATCCCCATTTGAATTTGGGGATAAAATTTATCCCCATCCCTCCCCGCCCATTTCTCCAATTTTCTCCAAATTTTCTTCCCCAAATGGGCCTGGGGATGTGAGGATTTGGGGCTCCGGGATATATGCTCATCCCTACTACAAATTAACTCACAAATTCATCGATTACATGTTAAGTCGGTAATTAAAAATGGTACTTAATCTTTGTTAGATTAATAATGCAAGAGGCTTGGTGTGGAATATTTGATCCAAATTAATTAAACAATATATTGATGTACTGTGATCAATAATATCCATTAACAATTGATGAATAGAGAATTCTCTGCCGCTAAACCAATAAAATTCCTGAGAAATGTTGAGTTTATCATCAACTCAAATGGGAAAAAGTCTCACAAAAGACCACCTAGGCTGCAGGTAATAATGCATTAATGCATGCCTCTCTCACACAGCACTCATAATTGTAAGGTAATTATCTATATTTAATCACCACATCTCAACTCTGATATCAACAGTTTGCAACAAGCCAACAACTTTTAATTGGGTTTAATATTTTAATAAAAAAGATAAGCAACTTTATCAACTTTCAGTAATAATTATATGTTTGTTGGTTGATCATCAAAAATCAACGGCCAGAATTGAATCCGTACCACTTTTTATATCCAAGTGTGATCAACTTTCTAGCTAATGCTTACAAAACTTATATTTTTTGGCTTCTTATTATTGCATGCATGTGCTAACTTTAGTAGTTATACACAAATCGGTTTAGGTTTCTTCTAATTAATCTTAATAAATTGTAAGTGCTTTTTAGTGTGTTTTGATTCATGAACTCGCATGAAGAAACTTATTTTATATGCGATCTGATAACTATTGATCCACAAATCTATAGATCACCTGCTAAGTGGGCAATTAAAAAAGAGTTGATCTGTTTGATAATGCAAATATATCAAGGTGATCAACTCAGCTTTTTGAGCACAAACAAAAATTTTGCAGCCGCCATACATCATCGAACGGCACTTGGCAATTGAGTGTAGACACGTTTTTTTTTGCTTAAATGGAATATAGAATTGCAAAAATGGAGCACAGTTTGGTTATAAATAGAACTTCAAGAGTTCTCTGCCATGCACATCAAGCTTTGAATCTTGTTAATAGCTAGGGTTTATATATTATTTATCTTTCTTTGTGTTTTTCTTGTAGAAACAATGCATAGGTCATCAGGAGGAGGCTTTAATGGATTTGTTGTGTTAATGAGTGTGTTTATGTTGTGCTTAGCTGCAAACTCACAGCTAACTACTAATTTTTATTCGAAAACGTGCCCGAATGTTCTTCAAATTGTGAGGAGAGAAGTTATGAAAGCAATCAAGGTAGAGACGAGAATGGCTGCTTCTCTGATCAGGCTTCACTTCCATGATTGCTTTGTGAATGTGAGTTTAGGCATCGTATCATATATATAATTCATATTAATTAGCTTGATATCATGTCAAAATGTTGCATTTTATATCTTGTTTATAATTTTGGATTGATTTAAATATACAATGGAGTGGGTATGCTTATATATCTATCAACTTTTTTTTAAAGCATGATTAGGTCATCAATTATTAACATAATAACATTAACATCTTCTTCTTCTTTTTCTTCTTTTATAGGGTTGTGATGCATCACTCCTGTTGGATGGAAGTGATAGTGAAAAACTTGCCTTGGCTAACCTGAACTCAGCCAGAGGATTCGAAGTGGTCGACACAATAAAAGCTGCTGTGGAGAGTCAGTGCAGTGGAGTTGTATCCTGTGCTGATATATTAAGCATAGCTGCAAGAGATTCTAGTCTATTGGCAAGTTTAATATATTTTCTTATAATATTTGTATAATATATATATATATATGTGTGTGTGTGTGTGTGTGTGTGTGTGCAGAATTAATATATGTTGACAATTTGCAGAGCGGAGGACCTACATGGAAAGTTCCATTGGGAAGAAGAGATGGATTGGTAGCAAACCTGACAGCAGCAAACACTACACAGCTTCCTTCTCCATTTGAAGGCTTAAATTCAATAATTAGCAAGTTTGTTGCTGTTGGTTTAAACATCACAGATGTGGTGTCTTTATCAGGTAAGTAATAATTAAACTAATTATTCCAGCTTGAAGTTTAATTATTGTCTCACAATCAAGTCTTGAATCTGTAGGTGCTCATACAATTGGACAAGCTAAGTGTGCAACCTTCAGCAACAGATTGTTCGATTTCAGAGGATCAGGATCTCCTGACACTACAATTGAAACAAGTATGCTCTCCGATCTGCAGAGTGTCTGCCCCATCAATGGTGATGGAAACAGAACAACTGCTTTAGATAGAAACTCTCAAGATCTATTTGACAACCACTATTTCCAGAACTTGATCAACAATAAGGGTCTCCTAAGTTCAGACCAAATCCTGTTTTCAAGTGATGAGGCTGCATCCACCACTAAAACTCTAGTTCAAACCTATAGCACTAATCCAAGCCTTTTCTTCACTGACTTTGCCAATTCCATGATCAAAATGGGGAATATAAGTCCACTTACTGGGTCCAACGGCGAGATTCGTAAGAATTGCAGGGTGGCTAATTCATAAATTCTGCCTAATATATAAACTGATATAAAAATTATTATGTACTGAAATTTGCTATGTTTTATGGACCTATGGTGTGAAGTTATATGAATGAGGATCAGTGTGAAATTTGTTTATTAAAGTCAAAGCAATGCATTCCATCCAAACATGATTCTGTGATTTTATTCGATAAAAGCCAAAGCTCATAACAGCAAAAAAGACCAGTAAAGAACATACAGTTTATCAACTTAGCAGGCAAAAATATCATCCCTGGCCAGTTTTTTTTTATAATAAAATTCAAGTCATCGATTACTTTTCAAGTATAGTTACAATGGACCATACATTTCAAACTCAATATCTAATCTATGAACAATTAATACACTAATCATCATCAATTAGCTAGCTGGGTTTGCTAGTGTGACTGAATGATCCTGTATCTAGGTAGACCTAAACTATCATGGACTAAATCACGGTGAATTGGTGCAGGTGGACATTCCAACCAAACCGGTAATGGAAAACAAAGTCCCATATTTGCGAGCGTATCCGCGACCACGTTTCCTTCTCTATATACATGTGAACAACTGATATCCATTTCTTGAACCAATGACTCTCATTTTAACCACCTATCAACCAGCTCAATAGCTCATCGGGAACCTTGTGCAAGCTATTTCTAGTCAAAAGCTTGAGCGCCACCGTGCTGTCACTCTCGATCCACAGATTCTTCCATCCTCTTGAGTGTGCCAACTCCACAGCCATAATGATCCCCATCTACTCAGCGAAAACCGATTCTTTGAAGCCAAGGTTCTCCGCAAACGCTCCTATATATCGTCCATTATCAACCCTAAACACGCCCCCACATCCTGCTGGACCAGGGTTATACCTTTGGAGCAACCGTCTACATTAACTTTAATAATGCAATTAGTTCCTGTTGGCAGATGCCAAACGACCCTATAAAACCCTGGAGAGTTCACCATTGATAAAAGAAAAAACAAGAAATACAATGATCTTAAACGAAGAAACAAGAAATAGCAATCTTGAAATGGAAATGTATGTTAGCAGATATATTATATAAGATAACATTTCCATTTCCTTGCTATATAAAAGCTATGAATTCCCTATGAAAGTAGGATTGGCAAATTGCAGTAAAATACCCTGATATTTATCATTAATACACAAAAAAAAAGCAAGATTATGATTAATTACACATACATACCCTTGACCACAATAACCAGACTTACTGAAATGTCCACATTGCCCCTCGTTTAATTCTTTTATCAATATTATAATATTATTTATTTAAATCATTTTAATAACAATAACTTAAAAAATAAAAGCTCAATTTAATAATTATAATCTCCATAACGGACATTAAAAAAAGAAAGTTCTTTACAAAACCAATAATAAAATCACTAAATTCACAATCATCTCTTTCAAAAAAAAAAACAAAAACAAAAAAACAAAAAAAACAAAAATCTCAATTTACAAAATCTAAACGTGGTACAACTTCTTCCTTTCCATCAAATTTTAAGCTACAAGAAATGGTAAAAAAGAAGGGAAAAAAAAAAAAAAACCAACAAAAAAAGAAACTCAACCAAATCTTCCTTGATTCGATCCACAAGTCATCGATAATATGTGGAATTACTGTTCTCAAAACTCAAACCAACAAAGTCAACAAAAAAAAAATGTAAAAGAAAAAGAAAAAAACTGTAAACGGCCGTAAGATGAGTGGTCCGCCGCCGCCGATAGAAGGTGGAGGAACGGAGGCGGTCGGAGGTTGGTGGTCCATGGAGGAGATGAGGGAGATCCATACCAGATCCCCATTGGAGATCTGGTTGAATGAAGCTTTGGTTTGGTTCGATCTCCCATATTTAATTTTTTTTTTTATTGTGTCATTTATTTAGTATATATATATTTTAAAAACTTTCTTCTTATTTTTTTTTTTTCATATATTTATATATATATATATATATATATGAAAATTTTCAAGTCAGTGCATCATGATATAACTCAATCAGTGCATTGGATGTAGATCATTAGATTTACATACTTTGACTCAAAATATATGCACTTGTCAAAACTTCTCCATAATCTATGACCCACATGTAACGTACTGATGGAGTTATATCAGGACGCACTGAGGAGAAAAGAACTGTATATATATATATATATATATATTTTTTTTTTCTATTATCAGTTCGAACTGATATAATATATATTAGTTCCTTGTATGAGAGTCATTAAATTTAAAAGCTTTGACTTGACTGCATGCACTTGTCAGTGCATCTTTTAAATCCAATGACCCACATATAATGAACCGATATATTTTATATTAGTTCGAACTGACAATAGAAAGACTATAAATGTTCAATAAGATTTTCTAATATAATCAACCTACGGTGTATAAAGTCAATTATTAATCCCTCATGAGTGACCAACCTAGGCATATAGAATTGACCACTTACTTGAGATTTATATGAATGCACATTTATCAAATATGGGTCTAATCTCTTTACAAAGTAATCAATCTAGGGTGTATAGTGTTGATTCTTAATCCCTTTTAAGTGGCCAATTTAGGGTGTATAGAATTGACTACCCACTTGAGATTAGATAAAGATTGAGATTATAAAAACCGGATTTCATTTGAGGTGTGTACTCTTGTTCAATCGTTCCATTCAATTGAATCTTTAGAAAACCAAGTAGGGTGTATACCAAGTTGATAACTCAAATAATCTCTTAATCGATTTGCAAAGAGAGTGGTTTACAATCAAAGACAAATCAATTTTAGAAAACAATTAAAACAAAGAATGAAATATATTCGATAGATTATTAAAGATAGAGTTCAATACATGCCCAACGTTCACAAGTGTATCACATCAATCCCTTAGTGGGTGATTTAGCTACTCATGTTTATTACAAGATAATTAAAAACTAAGAGAAAAGAATATGAGTAAACCCATGAAGATAATCCTTCCTTGAAGCTTCAATCCAATCTCCTAGTTGCTTTGTTGAGTAGAAATCAAGGATATGTGTGTATGAGTTTGGATGTGGTAGGAGAGAAGGTTTCTAGATCTAAATTGAGGTAATGGTCTGAAAAGTGTGTTGTGAGGGCTTGTGGGTGAAATCAGAAAAGAAAGTATATGTAACATTGTTGAAAATAGGTTTGAACTTGCTAATATCAGTGTATTTGGTGCAATTGCGCAGTAGACCATCGTAGTAGATTTTGGGCTTCTTTGCCTCTCGGTTCGCGGTTGGTGCACGGGTACTTTACTAGTGCGGACCCGCGTACTGGGCACTTTTGGGCAAATGTTAGTTCTCTTCTCGGTTCACGGGTCACTTGGCTGGTGTGGACCAGCACACCACCATCAAACTAGGCAATCTTGGTATTCATGGAAGAGTTATGGCTCTCGGGTCTCGTGTCATTGCCTCGGTATGGACTGGCGAAAGTCAACTTCGCGGTTGTGAATGCACCGGTATGCTTACCTGCACAGTACAAGCGAACTAGGACTTGAAATCCTTTGAGTCTTGGTGCGCGGTTGGCCTTATTGGCACGGGTATGGACCCGCAAAGGGACTAGCGAACTGGGCTCCTTTCCTTTAAATTTGACTTGCTCTACACCTGAAAGTCCCAGTTTTGAATCTCCAATACCTAAAACACATTGAATGCCTGGATTGACTAAAATGGAGCCATTAGACTAGGGGTGGGTGTGTTTTCGGGTTGGGTTGGGTTGAGTTGAAAATTTTTCAACCCAATTCAACCCAATGTAAATTTTAACCCAACCCAACTCGACAAATATTGGGTTGGGTTGGGCTTGGTTGATCGGGTTGGACTTTTTAAGCCTAATAGAAAAAATATATTTGAATTCAATTTTTGTTATATCAAAATACACATTTTAAATTGTTAACCGCCAAAAATGGCCTAAGAAAATCAAAGGAGTACTTTCCCTGGTGCACTGAAGGAGAACCAAAACTGAAAGGAAATCTCCGAATGTAATGTCCCGGTTCTAAGATAACTAGGTCTTCCCCTCCTTCACCTTCGGGGGCCCCCATGAATTAGTTGTCCCAGATACAACCAGAACCAGAACCAGGACTGGGGAAGCAGGAACAGGAGGAACCCACCTCCAACCATTGCCATATCAATGGAGGACCATAAAGACCCACCAAGGCTGCCGAAATGAGCCACTAAGGCAGGATTCCCGATTTCTCGATTCAATCAACGCAAGTGTCGTCTGGGCCCCTTGCCTTTCCCTCCATGATGAGGTTGCCCAAATCCCCCCAAAACAATATAGAACAACCACTGAAGTACAAGTGAATCCGTGAAGGGGGTGATGCAAGCCCTCACAGAGGAACTAGCCCAAACAGGGAAGAGAAGCAGAGGTTAGGGGGTAGGTGGACATTAATTTTGCCCAGTTGGCAATCAAAGGGAAAGAGGGAAGATCAACAGCCCCAATCGATCCTGACTAGGCAGCTCCAACAGCCTGATTGCGGTCTAGCTCAGCCTTACAAAATGTCAACTCTAATCATCACCAAAGAGGGAACCTGAGTTTCAACAGGTACGGAGGATTCAAAAAGCACCTAGGTAGAAAGGGGAAATCGTAGGAGGAAGCGTCTGGCAGTGGTAGAGCGACAAGCGCTGCCACTGTCCCCTAGCAGTCCCAACATATGAAAGCGAGGTGTCAATCCAGCTCAAACACCTCTAGCCAATTTTAGAACTGGGGAAAGCACCACCTAATTGCCTATGAAGCGCCTACGCGAACACTAGGGCATGCGTGGCACCATATCGGCCATCCGTGGCGTGCGTGCCACCTACGCCTAGAAATAACTGACGGTGGGGATCTCTTAGCAATTAGCCTGCCTAAAACAAAGTTCTCCCACCTACCAACTGGACCTCCACGTCAGCCCTAGGGCCTAGCTAGAGTAATCCCAACCCTCAAAGGAGCGTGTCGTGGCGGGACCATATAAAAGAAGCGGTGAGGATCGTGCCAAATTCTCCCTCAAGGGGTGGCCTTCCTCACCTACTAAATTCTAAGCCCTTTATAAATACCCTCGAGAGAAGATAAGGTAAAGGGGTTGGACTCAAGAAAAATATAGAGAATTTGCTACTATAGAACGACTAATCTCCCATTAGAGATCAAAAAGCTTGTTCCTTCATTGTGCTACTATAGAACGACTAGTCTCATTTGTGAGACTCAAAAGGAGAGAAAGTGTGTGACATTGTCCCCTGTACTCCCCTTGAAAGTTGTAGTCCTACCATGAATAATGAGAAAGGTCACTTCTTTTTCCTCTACATAAGAGCTCATTTATCCCTTACTTAGTGTCTTGCCAATAGAGTCCAATCTCGGTTGAAACTGGTACCAGCACTCTTGGGAACCGGTCCCGGCTAGCCTCTGGAGCAGCCAGGTCCAACTATAATAGCAGAAACACACCAGTTGTCCTCACTCAATTGCCTCTACCCCGGTTTTATCATACCGCGGTAGATGCGGGATCAGGTAGCCCCAGACCATGCCCGGGCTCCTCCGACTGCAGAGCACCACTCCGTCCGGTCCCTGTGTTGTCCTAAGAACAACGACCGATTTTTTGGATAACAAAAATATTTTTTCACCTTGAAAGTCTCAATCTAAGTCTTTCATTAATTTTACAATTATAATCACTTCGGCAAATATCTCGTGGTTGGATAATCTATTATTTATTTCAACCAACATAATATAGAGTTTGTATACAATTATTAGACTTTTTTCTACCAAATTCTTAATCGAATCCTAAGAAAAAAAATAGCATTTTAAAGTATAATCAAGGATATGTCAATTAATACAAAAGATGAAAACAATATAATTACATATTTTGAATAAATGTATTGTATATTTATGGTATAAAAATATTTAAAATTATGTATTTATATTTGACATTTATAATATTATAAATGGTGCATAAGTAACATTTTTAAATATTTTAGAAAATGAGATTTCATAATAAATAAATTTATTTAATTTATTATTTTATTATTTATGCCGGGTTGGGTTGGGTTATATTTTATTAACCCGACCCAATCTAGTCAGGTTGGGTTAGATTGGCGGGTTGGTGTCCACCTCTACATTAGACAAAAGAAATTACTCGAAAACAAGTAAAAGGATGTGGAATTGAGGGCCAAAATGTAACACAATTTTGGCACGATCAATCATCTAAGTGCTCGTATTTGATGGGGGAGCTTTGAAAATACAATATATATATATATGTATATATATATGTTACCACAAAAAATGGCTTAAGAAAATCAAATGAGCACTTTCCCCGTTGCAGCGAAAGAGAACCAAAATTGGGAGGAAATCCCCGAATATAATATGTGATCGTATCATAAAAGTACCACTTTTATGCCCCATATTTCCTATTACTTTGTGCATGTTTCTTGGGTAAAACTGTGTATTTAATAGATTAAATAAGTGTTTTAGGTAAATAAAGGATGAAACTAATTATGGTGTGTACAAAGTTAATCTGGGGGGGGGGGGCTGAATAGATTTTATCCGATTTTACCCAATTTTCGTTATAAGACAATATTCCGAAAATACCCCTAACTATTCAATTTATATATCAAGTGTATAAAATGCAGAATCTTAAATGACACAAGATATTTACGTAAAAACCCTCACGGGAAAAACCACGGGCTGTATTGTGCGCCACACTCGAACCTTGAAACCACTAATTGAAATAGAGTTTACAACCTATATAGACCTCGTCTAACACTACGGTCAATAACCCCCAATTTCTACCCCGCGGGCCTTTAAAAGCGGTCCTAGTCTAATTTACTTGTGGCCTAAGCAATCTTAGCCACAAGTCTTATTTCTCAATGAAGAGATAATACAACCTAAGTGAATATATGATAATATTCAAGATGCAAATAAAGCTAGGTAACCTTAGATGCTTATCTAGGATGATGATATAACAATAAATACAATCCTAGATATCAATAGCTAAATGACATGTCATAAAGCTTAGCTAATCATAGATTAAGCAAACCTAGATATCTATCACAATACAACACTCAATCAAATCAACACAACAATCTCTATCTTGAATATTATAATTCAATCTAAAAGCAAACAAGTAATCTAAGAGATGCCTTGATAAATAAAACACTAATTATGTATGATAATAGTGAAGAACATACTAATGGATGTGTGTTAAGCAAAACCCATGCAAGCAAGCATCCTAACTATGCTAGAAAAATGCTTAGATGATGTTTTGATACATATGTAAATGGATTTGAGTGATTAAATGAGCAATCTTGATTGCTTTTTCTCTCAAAAGTCTCTCTTTGAAATTTAGGGTTCTTGATAATCAAAGAGTCACACTTAGACTATGAGAAAGTGGTGTATTTATAGAGGGTCATAAAAGTTAGAGTGAAAAGACAAAATTGCCCCAATTTGATGGGAAATTATGTGCTCTGTTCTGCGGCCGTGGACTGTAGAATTGAAGGCGCAGAAATAAACCTGATTATCTGGTCCTTTTTTTGCGCCCTGTTCTGCAGCCCCTAATTGCAGAACCCAAGGGCGCAGAAGTGTCAGGTGTTTTGACACTTTATTTCTGCTCCCTGTTCTGCGGTCACCGGTCGCAGAACTAGGGCGCATTTTTGACCTAGTTAAAAATGCAACCCCTTTTTCCCGAATCTTCTTAAAAGACAACTTCCATAAAACAAGCTCAATGAGAAGAACATGGAGGATTTAAATAGACAACCATACACACAAAATACAACAAAAAAGTGCAAGTGTGGAAGAGAAGAGAATGCACAATAGCAATGAACATGTATGCAATCATGACAAGTGAGTGTGTGCAACTAAATCTCTTCAAAGAAAAACTAAGCACAAGAGATATACTTTTGGTGTGCTTGTCACTCCTGAGGTCTTGAGAGAGCCTTTAGAACTTGATCACCTATCGCCTTTGCTACCCTTACATCAACCCCAATATGTGGTTTGTCCATGAAATAAGCCAATCAATAAATGGAAACCTTACAGAGGAGTTCAGGGGCATTGTTGCCATTTTGGACATTTTAAGGGCTAAAGTGAATATTTGGGTAATTTATTGAAGATTTTGTGAATAGTGGAGAAGTCAAGGGTCAAAATTGATATTTGCCAGCCAAAGCAAACATCTGCACCACATCACCATGAGAAACAACGTTGTTTTGGGCAAGCGCGCGTTAGCGTGACGTAGTGATGACGTCATCGCCTTCAAGCTTCAGCGTCCGACCCACCACAGACTTGGTCCATTTTTGGCCGTTTTTTGGCTATTTTTCCGGCAGTTCTCTGCCTAGATCGGTAGCCACCATCCCTCCAATCCCAATGGACCTATTTCCAGCCTTCCATGCACAAGTTTTCCCTCTTCTTCAAGAAGCCAAACCTCCATGGAAATGCAAGCTTGCAAGCTTGGTTCAACGGCTTTTTTCACGCGTTCTAGACGTCTAAACCCGCTGGAAATCCGCGGTTTCAGACCGAGAGAAAGATCTCGTGGACCAGGGACACCAAACTCGTGGCCAAGTTCCAAGTTTCACCCGCGACTTCAACCGAAGAGCAGAAACCCACGAGAATAGGTTTCGAACCTGTGAGCCTATCAATTTCAGAGGATATTGATATACTTTCACATCCAAATCTTGCCCAAACCTTTTCCTATATAAATATACCTCTTTTGCCAACTTAAACACAATCCCTTATATCCATAATAGCTTAAAAATAAACCTAAATTAGCTTAGATTAACTAGAATCTCACAAGAACACCATTGTTTCCAAGCTTGGGAAAGACAATGAGAAATGTAGCTAGCTTGAAGACTTCACCAAGTGTTTGTGTTGTCTTCTTTATCTCTTTTACTTTCTTAAGCTTGTTGTTGTATGTGGAACATGTTATGTTGAGATTTGGTGCCCTTGTAATATTATCTATGATATTTGTTGATTATCTATGTTTGAGCTTCAATTTATGTATGTGCTGATTTAATTAACCAATTGATTGACATGTAATACAATTTAGATCATACATGAATCACAATTGATGTATGAGTCTTTATTCAAGGTTTAAAGACCAACTTATTTGCTTAATTGAAATCAACTTATTAATTGGGTGATTGCTTTTGTATACCAATTCCTAACATCTCTATTCCTATACCAACTCACTCTCATTACCACTCTTGCATAACCATTGCATTAGTTGGTAATTAGTTTAGTTAGTTAGTGTTAATTTAGATAATTGTTGTTGGTAGTTTAGTGAGTAGTTTAGTTAATTGCCTAAGGGATTGACAACCCTTAGTTATAGTTTAATTTAGTGTTAACTTAGTTGTAAGTTGATTTATGCCCTCTTAGTGTAATTTTAGTTTAGTTGTTAGCTTCTTGCAACCATCCTCCATTTACTTTTCTTACATGTAATTAGTGTATATATTGTATATATTGTATATAGTTTATAAAACCAAGAACCAGCTTAAGTGTACCTTACCTCCTTATGGGAACGAACCGTACTTGCTGCTACACAATCGTAACGATTTGTGCACTTGCGGATAAACGAGCACGCATACATATTTTAGAACTACTAAGAGCGTGTCAATGTCCCAGTTCCAAAGTAACTAGGTCTTCCCCTCCTTCACCTTCAAGGGCCCCCAAGAATCAACGGTCCCCGATACAATCGGAACCAGGACCGGGGAAGCAGGAACATGAGGGACCACTTTGCAACTGCCGCCTTATTAGTGGAGGACCACCAAGACCCACCAACGCTTTCGAAAGAAGCCATTAGGGAGAGATTCCAGATTCCTTGGTTCAATCAGCGCAAGTGTCATTCGGGCCCTTTGCCTTTCCCTCCACGATGATGTTGCCCTAATCCCGCCAGAACAATCTAGAACCACTGTTGAAGTACAAGTGAACCAGTGAAGGGGGTGATGCAAGCCCTCGTAGAGAAACCAGCCCAAACAGGGAAGAGTCCCAGTATAGGCTAGAGGGCTAGGTGGGCATTAAGTTCACCCAGTTGGCAATCAAAGGGAAAGAGGGAAGATCAACAGCCCGATTGCGGTCCATCTCAGCCTTACAAAAGGTCAACTCTAATCATCACCAAAGAGGGAACCTAAGCTCCAACAAGCAGGGAGGATTTAAAAACACCTAGGTAGAAAGGGGAAATCATGGGAGGAAGTGCCTAACAGTATGTGGCAGCGCGACAGGTGCTGCCACTGTCCCCTAGCAGTCCTAACATGTGAAAGCGACGTGTTATTCTAGCTCAAACACCTCCGGCCAACTAGAACCACGAAAAGCACCTACCAGCCGGACCTACACGTCAGCCTTAGGGCCTAGCTGGAGTAATCCCAGCCCTCTAAGGCGTGTGTCGTGGCGGGACCAGATAAAAGAAACAGTGATGATCGTTCCAAATGCTCCCTCAAGGGGTGGCCTCCCTTACCTACTAAATCCTAGGCCCTCTATAAATACCCTCGAGAGAAGAGAAGGTAAGGGGGTTGGACCCAAGAAAAATATAGAGAATTTGCTACTATAGAACGACTAATCTCCTATTAGGGATCAAGAAGCTTGTTCCTTCATTGTGCTACTTTAGAACGATTGTGAGACTCAAAAGGAGAGAAAGTGTGCGACATTGTCCCCCATACTCCCTTCAAAAGTTGTAATCCTACAATGAATAATGAGAAAGGTCACTTTTTTTTCCTCTACATAAGAGCTCATTTATCCCTTACTTAGTGTCTTGTAAATAGAGTCCAACCCCGATTGAAATTGGTACTAGCACTCTTGGGAACCGGTCCCGGCTAGCCTTTAGAGCAGCCAGGTCCACCTATAATAGCGGCAACCCCCGGTTGTCTTCGCTTGATCGCCTCTACCCTAGTTCTATCATACTGCGGTAGAAGCGGGACCAAGCCACCCCAGACCACGCTTGGGCCCCTCCGACTGCGGAGTACCACTCCGTCCGGAGAACCACTCCGTCCGGAGAACCACTCCGTCCGGAGAACAATGACTGCTTTTTTTGGATAACAATTTATAGGGGTACATGGTCAAAAAATTGTCACGAAAAGAGGGGGGTGTATACATATATATATATATATATATATATATATATATACGGAAATTTTCCTATGAGGATGTCCTGATAGAATTATATAAGGACATTGAATGTGAGCCACTCTTTTTACATACTTTGACTTGGTATATATGCACTTGTCAAATCACTTTTATAAATGAGTGGCTCACATTCAATATCCTGATAAAGTTATATAAGGATGCCCTGATAGGAACGGGACCGTGTATATATATATATATATTTATAGGGGTACATGTCGAAATTTTGTCATGAAAAGAGGGTGGGGGGCGGCTTGAGATTTAGAAATTTGAAGTTTTCTAATATTAACCAATCAGTGTTGGGAATTGTAAAATTCCTAGAGTCTTCGGCTTCCAGAGTTGTAAAGATTGTTTATTTTCCAAATATAAATTTCTGGTTAGTTGAGCCGGCATGGGAGAGGGTCACTTGTGTGGAGGAGCCTTCTTTGGGGTCATGAGTTGATGTAAGCGGGAACGTGGTGGCGTATTGGCGATGGTAGCACAATTCGAATTTATGAGGATAATTGGCTTCCTCGACCTTTAACGTTCAAGGTCATCTCTCTCTGTGTGCGTACATATTTGGTTTTTGTAAATCAATTAAAACATCCATCTCGGGATGGAATGTCTCGCTGATTAAGGCAAACTTCTGTGATGAGGATGCTGTGTTGATTATGAGCATTCCTCATTCGAATTCGGTGCATGATGATTCTGTAGTGTGGCACTATGAGAGAAGTGGAGATTATTCAGTTAGAAGTGGGTACATGGATGCTATGTTGAATGGTCATGTTACTAGTTCCTCTGGCTGGGGGGGGGGGGGGGGGGGGGGGGGGGGGGTGGTGGGGGGGCAACTTGTGGAAATCGATTTCAAGCCTTAGTAATCTTGGCAAAATTAAAATTTTCATTTTGTGTGCCTGCCATCAGTGGCTCCTAAGTGTGGTTAGTCTTGAAAGAAGGGGTATGAAGGTTGAGGGGCTGTGTCCGAGGTGTAATTGAAAGACTGAGACGATTTGTCATGCGTTGTGGGGTTGTTCGAAATTGAAATAAATTCGAAAGTCTGGTAAGTTGTTGAGTGATTTGCAATGTGATGACAATGTTAATTTTCAAGACTTCTTTTATTCTTGTAAGAATGTTTTGAAAGATGAGGAGTTTGCTTTGCTATGTGTTGTGTAGTGGAGAATCTAGTATTTCCGAAACTAGATTGTTCATCAAAGTTGTTGCTTAGACTCATGTATTTTGGTGGACTGGTGTCGTGACTATTTGGAGGAGTTCAAAAAGGAAAATGAACCAGTTGCAGGTCATTCTGATATGAATCTGGCTAGGTTGTTAAGGTGGTGTCCACCAAGTGCAAAGCATTTTAAACTAAATACCTATGCATCGTTGAACACAAGACATGATTATGTGGGTGTGGGGCATAGGGCAGTGATTAAAGACCACCGTGGCCTAGTCAATGCAGCTTCTTCTCAATGGATTGATATGAGGTTTATGGTGGAGATTGCTAAAGCAGTGGCGGTGCTGCGAGGGATCGTGCTGGCGATGGAAACAGGGGTGGTCCCAATTGTATTTGAGTTGGATACTCTGTGTGGTGAATAAGTGTCAAAGGCTCTATGCGTGCAGAGGTCGGGTTTGTTGTATGTGGTATTCAGAGATATTTACGTTGCGGTAATGTGATTTCAGCATATCACATTTCGAGACAGTGGTGTTCGACCGTTCCTTGGCTAAGTTAGCTTTAGATATTCCTGAAGACTGTTTTTTTCTAGAGGAAGGACCTCCCTCTGGAGGATGTTCAAGGATAGTTGTCTTGTTACATGGTTCTTTTTACGTTCCTTTCAAAAAATAAAGTAGGGTTTAGTTACAAATCGGAAATTTTTAAAATTTTTTGATAGGTATCATTACGAAAGGGGTGTACATACGGTTGTTAAGGGGGTGTCATTATCACACTCAACTGGTTAATAGATAAAGAAATACAAATAAAAATAGATTGAATTGCACATCAATTTCATTGTACGCAGTTGGAAGTAGGGATGACAATAGATCGGATTGGGTATGGATACCCCAATATCCATCCTCGTATCCGTTTGAGATATATATCTCTATCCCCGCATCCATCCCCATTTCTAAGTGAGCGGGGTGGTTTCAAATAATCTGCTAATTAAGATAAAGATATCTATCCCCGCTCCGTTTATATCCATATCCGATGAAAAAAGTTTAAATTTTTGTAGTTTATAAGAGAAAAATATAACTAACATATGTAATGATACATTTTATCCTATTGAAAGAGAAACAAATACATCCAATAACATTAAAATATAAAATTAATAATAACTTATATTAGGGCTCGAAATTTAAATGTCACCATTTGGGGCGCTTTTTGGGGAACAGGCACCAAGTTACTAATCTAAGTTTAAAAGGCACCATTTTATGTGACCAGACAAAATTACCCTTTTTTTGTCGGTTTGTCTGGTTTTGAAACATTGAAAGAAAAAATCAGAGAGAGAAACCCCGACGGCGCAACAGTGCTACAGAGGACCAAAATCTGACAAAGAACCACCGGCGACGGCGCTACAGTACCGATGTCGAATAGAACTGAAGGGCGAAGAAAAACGAGACCGGTAAGTTTTTGTTTCTCACGCATTTTTGTTCTAGATAAGTTTTGTGTATTTGATGTAGATTAGGTTTGATTTGATTTGTTGTTCATTATGTTTGTTTGATGAGATTAGGTTAGTGTTTTAGTTTAAGAAAAAAATTTCTTTTGAAGACGATGAAGATCTAGGTTAGTGAGTGTTTTTGAATCTTTATCGAGCCTTTTTGAAGTGATTTCGAGCCTTTTTGTACTGTTACCGTGCCTTTTTTAACTGTTATCGAGCCTTTTTGAAGTGATTTCGAGCCTTTTTGTACTGTTACCGTGCCTTTTTTAACTGTTATCGAGCCTTTTTGAAGTGATTTCGAGCCTTTTTGTACTGTTACCGTGCATTTTTTAATTGTTATCGAGCCTTTTTGAAGTGATTTCGAGCCTTTTTGCACTGTTATCGTGCCTTTTGTAACTGTTATCGAGCCTTTTTGAAGTGATTTCGAGCCTTTTTGAACTATTATCGTGCCTTTTGTAACTGTTATCGAGCCTTTTTGAAGTGATTTCGAGCCTTTTTGTAATGTTATCGTGCCTTTTGTAACTGTTATCGAGCCTTTTTGTACTGTTATCGAGCCTTTTTGTACTATTATCGTGCCTTTTTTGTACTGTTATCGTGCCTTTTTGGACTATTATCGTGCCTTTTTGTACTGTTATCGAGCCTTTTTCAACCTTTTATTTCGAGTCTTTTTGAACTTAATCGAGTCTTTTTGAACTGTTATTCGAGCCTTTTCAAACGTTACCCGAGCCTTTTAATGAAGTGTTCGTGCCTTTTCACAAACTATCCGAGCCTTTTGATACACTACCCGAGCCTTTTACTGAAGTGTTCGAGCATTTTGATACACTACCCGAGCCTTTTAATGAAGTGTTCGTGCCTTTTCACAAACTACCCGAGCCTTTTGATACACTACCGGAGCCTTTTACTGAAGTGTTCGAGCCTTTGGATACACTACCCGAGCCATTTAATGAAGTGTCCGTGCCTTTTCACAAACTACCCGAGCCTTTTGATACACTACCCGAGCCTTTTACTGAAGTGTTCGAGCCTTTTGATACACTACCCGAGCCTTTTAATGAAGTGTTCGTGCCTTTTCACAAACTACCCGAGCCTTTTGATACACTACCCGAGCCTTTTACTGAAGTGTTCGAGCCTTTTGATACATTACCCGAGCATTTTCATACACTGCCCGAGCCTTTTTGTTCGAGCCTTTTCATGAACTCATATGTTTTTTTTTTCTGTGAATGCAGATGAGGAATCAGCTAAAGGAGTCGCTTAAAACCCCAGTAAGAGAATGGTTTAAGGGAAAAATTATACGGCATGACCATTTCCATGACCTGGTTGATATCGACAACGCACTTAATAGTGTACCTGAACATCTGAGGATCGAAGACCGACGTCGGTATACTAAGTCGTGTTTTGGTCATTTTCTAATGATGCATCGTGAGATTCATTTTTCGGCTGGGATTGTCCATCGGCTGCTTTTGCGCGAGTTGCATCACGATGGGCCGGAAGATGAGATGAGATGAGATTTTTGTTAGGTAAGCATTCGGTCCGGTTCTCGAAGGTTGAGTTTTGTCTAATCACTGGGTTGAAGTTCGGAGTCATTCCCGACACGGCAAGGTATGATATGGTAGAGAATGGCATACATGAGCGGTACTTCCAGGGTAGAGACATCGAGTTTGAAGAGTTGAGAGCAGTGCTGCGGATTGGTATTTTTGTGGAGCAGTACGATGCGGTAAAGCTATGCTTATTGTTTATGCTCAACTGGATACTAATGGGGGTAGACGAGCGAGATAAAGTTCCAGTATGGCAGTGGAGGCTAGTGGAGGACTTGGACGCTTTTGATGCGTTCCCGTGGGGCGCACACGTGTATAGGCGGTCAATTTATTGTTTCAAGCATGGGTTGGATGGTCGACGGGAGCGGTTTGAACAACGACAGCAAGAAAGGGGTGCTGACGTACACACAACTGAGACGTACAACATATATGGACTACCACACGCACTATTGGTGAGAATTTAAAATTTGAATATGTATTTTAATTATAGTTTTTATTTTTATTTTTTATATGACTAATGTATTTACTTCTTATCGTACTTATATATTATACAGATATTTGCTTTTGAGGTTATCCCCGAGCTTGGCAATAAAAAATGTGGGATCCGTAGGGCAATCTTCGAGCTACCACCCCTACGTATTCTGAAATGGGAGTTGAGTCAGCGACCGTGGGGGAGAAAACTGGATGGCATTTTCACTGAAAGGGTAAGTATTGTTGTTGTTAATTTTCATAGTTTTTAGTATGTATATAATTACAATGATCTAACTCCGATTTCAGATGTTTGCGCGGCGTGAATTGGTGCCAACGAGTGTTGAGATGGCTCAACCTTACTACGAAGGCATATACCTGGGAGGCAGTCTGTATGATACCGATGTTTCTGATATACCTAGTCACGTCCCTGAGCACGAACGACGTAGGAGTGCTGGACCCATTGATATGGAGGGTGCGTATTCCGGACCTAGTGATACAGATGGTGCGTATTCAGGACCTAGTGACAGGGAGGGTCCTTATTCCGGTCCCAGTGATAGGGATGGTGCATATTCCGGAGCCAATGATACAGAGGGTTCAGACCAGGAGGGTGGGAGTCGGAGTCCCGTGAGGCATCAGCCGGTACGTTTCACTTTGCCCAGACAGCCTCGACCTAGGGGTGATTCAGTTTTGGAGGGTCGCGATGAGAGTCCTGAAAGGCATAGACGGGTACAATTCACTATGCCCAGACAGTCTCGACCTGGAGGTGATTCCAGAGGAGGCGTTGGCGGGCATCCACATGTATGTAAAAGATATTAGAACCACATTATTTAATTTCAATTGAGTGAACATTTTATGTGCTGACAAAACTTCAAATCGTTTCAGGGTTGGGATGGTAAATTCGGTGAAGTGATGGATGCTGTCCAATCTCTACGGGTTGATGTGATGGAGGCTATCCGAAAGAGTGATGAGAAGCGAGATCAGCAGCATCAGGAGTTGTTGGATATGATCCGGGCGCTTCAGGGTCAGGGTCAGGGTCAGACATCGCAGTCCCGTATGGATGGTCCACCATTAGATGACCATCACGGAAACTTTAGTCCCATAGGCAGGACAGGTACACATCAGCATGGGATAGACCCACAGATCACACATGAGCAGGCACCTACTACGGAGGCACATACTGCAGACACAGTATCTGATCACCCGGGTCATGTTATGACAGAACGAACAGAGGTTCCCGGTGGTACAAAGACATCACTATTAGAGCAGGTGCCTCCTCCAGTTTTACCCGACGATAGTGCTGGTACAGAGACAGGACTTCTAGTACGGGAGCTACCTGGAGGATCTGTGCCACATGTGTTAGGATTATGCTCAATAGCAAGAGTGTAATGTTGTAATTAACAATCTTTTTCATATTAATAAAGTGATTTCTGGTTTAACAAATCGTATAGCATTTATAGTTTGTATTATAATTGTCAAAGTAAATAATCATAAGGTCTAAAGACTATGGGAAAAGAAGAATTGTTCGTACATCTGGATATGTATGTGGTAGACACAATTCTTTAGTTAGTCTTGAATATTGTTCACAACTTAAGTTAAAGGTTGGGCACCTTTATCTTGTTAAAGTTGTAGAATTCTTTTGCTAGCATTTGAGTGGGATCAAATGAGATATGATGAGTCTAAAATCATCGGAGTGTCTTCGAGCAAAAGGATCTAGTGCACTGGGTGCATTGAACTGGATCACAATGAAAAGCTTTATCTAGAACCGTCAATAGATAATAGTCTTTTCATTATCAGGACAATCGGAGAGTCTATCTTAATCCTGAGATAAATGATGGACTTATGGTTGCAAGTGATATCATTTGAGTTATCAATGAGTACGATTATATCGCATAGTCTATCCTCGATAGTTTGGTGATATTCATTTGTTAATCGATAGAGGACTTCATTTATAGATATGGACATCGTGGCTCCATTTAATTAAATGAGAGTATAATATCATCATATGGATGTTTTGAGGTAATTGGATATTAAATCTCAACGTTGAGTTTTCGATAGTGTCTATTGAAAACATGGCTTCTGGACAAGTCAAAATATCCAAGTTCAAAACGTGGTCATATGAGTAAATATGGTAACTTGGAGAGTTATAGGCGGTCTATGAACTCTTGGCGATTACTGATATTAATCACGAGGATACACTATCTCCAATATGATTGTCTAGGGTATGAATGAGGAGCATCTTCCTTTTCTATCTTTATTTAAGAGTTCGTTTTAGCTCTTTAGTGGAATGAGTTAAAATTAATGGATCGGACCTAAGTGAATCATTTGTTGATTGTGATTAGGTTATGTCTATTGAAGCTTAAATTTAGATGGCCCGCCAAGATCCCCAATCTACACGGACTTGCATGGATCACTTGATATATTCTACCGGACCAATTTAAGGGTCCATCTAGAATTGCATTTAATATATTAAGAATATAATTTGCACATTATTTAAGTAATGGGCTGCTCAATTATATTAATATATTAATGAAAGACATGTGGGCTTGTTTCTTTTAGTAAGAATGGGTCTGGTTCACATGTGGGCTTTTTTATTTAAAGTCCAATGGATTAAATGAAATAGGAAAATAATATTAGACCCATCTTATATATAAGTGGGGCGGCTAGGTTAAGGTTTTGACCTAAAAATATTATTTTGTTTCATTTGTTTTAATTAAATAAGAATTAATTGATTTATTGATTAATTGTTTAATTAAAGAAACAAATCTTTCCTAAAAGTAAAAGACTTGTTTGATAAGTAAATAAATAAATTAGTATTATTTATTTAATCAAATAAGGAGTCTTTTTTTATTTAGTCAAATAAAAGAATAAAAATAAAAGAGTTGGATTAGGGTTTGAAGTCTATAAAGTTAAAAAGAATTAGGGTTGAATTTCGTCACCCTATATAAGTGACATGATGAAATTCGGCCAACCCTAATTAGATACTACATAGAATTCGGCAACCCTAAAGGAAAAAGAAGAAAAATTCGGCCAACCTATATATATGTTCTTATAGGGTTCGGCCACATCAATGAATTGGTGCTTGAGTTTTTATTTTCTTTCTTCTTCTTCTTAATTCTAAGAGAGTTTTTATTCTAGAGAGACAAAAAGGAGTGAAAAATTATTCTTTGATAGTATACAATTGCTTAAACATCAATAAGCTTGTGTATACGATATCGATCTAGGTTCACGCGAGTTTCGATCATAAGATTGTGAACTCAAAAGTGACCGGAATAATTTTGACATTCTTTTGATTGTTTTGTGACTAACAAAGAAAAGAAAGTATTTGTTTGGTCCATTCACAGGTTTGCAATTCAAAGAAAAGGGAGACCACGCTCCTAGGTGATCCACGTTCGTGCTCGGATTGAAGGTCTTGCGGATTACCATCGACGTAAGTCAATCGGATCACGCGACAAGAGGTAATTTACTTTTGTTGATATATATGCATGTTTATTGATTAAAAGGGTTTAAGGTTCATAAAGGAAAAATTTTAAAAGTCACTAAATCGTCTTTAGTATCGCTTCCGCTGCGTGTAACACTTTTATTTGTTTATTTTTCCCTACAATTGGTATCAGAGCCTAGGTTGAACCCTTTTAATTAATTAACGTATATATACGTGGATCTATTTCTTTTTATTGTGATTATGCATGTTTAGAAAGAGATGGCACTCTAGGTATTCAAATATATAATTACATGTGATGTATGGATTTATATATATTTTATGTGGTTTGTTATTGCTCGATTTTGGCCCTAGATTTTCAATGTAATTTTTGTTTCGGAGTTGTAACAAGAAGGGTGGTCTATTATCGCCATAATTCCTTCTTGGTAGATTGCTAGGTTTTATTTTTTTATATATATATGTGCAGTATTTGATTAGGGTTACTGCAGTTTTTTTTTATTTATTTTTAGTATGTGCAGTTTTTGGTTTGTAAAAATACTGCAGTGAATAAAAAAAAAAAAAAATTAATACTGCAGTATTTATTATATATATACTGCCGTAATATATTTAGGTCTTGGAGATTCGAAGACACGAAGCAAAACGAAGCAACCGGAACCAAGTACGAGCACCGTGCGCACCCTAGGAGTGGATTGGGCTGCACATGACAAGCCCAAACTTTGGTGGGCTGCGCATGGCAGCCTTGTGTGGCCTTATGGGCTGCGCAAGGCAGCCCCTTTGTGGGGTTGTGGGCTGCGCACGCCCATGGGAGAAGGCCGAAGGATGAGCGTATGGTTGATGGGCCACCTGAAGATCTTGTATTCTTGACAAATTGTAATTTACTTGTTTTTCTAGGATGGGCCAAAATTGTTGCTATTTAATTTATGCTTAAATATTACAATATTTGTTATTGTATGATAACATGACATATAGAATAGGAGTGCCACGCATATATCTCTTTTGGTATGAACATGCATTGAATGATTTAGGTATCTAAATTGGCATCTAGATAACTCGGTAAATCATTCTATGAGATTTAATCACACGCCTTAAATAATTGAGTGGGAGAAGGTGTTTTAGTAACACCTATGGCCTCCAAGGTTAGTTGTTCTTGGTGAAAAGAAGCTTCAAAGGTTAAAAGAGACATCTTATGCAAATATCATCTTCAAGAGGAAAATCGCACACTTGGATGTTAAGGTATCAAGTTTCTTCTTCCTCTTGCAAGGAGTAAACGCACACATACACAATTCATTCATGTGTGTCCCCGCATCATTGTGCAAAAATTTGCTATAACATATTCACACATATTTAAAATGCTCATGCATTGGTCTCATATAGACAAACATTGTAGAATTGCATGTTTTATCACTATCGCTTAGATATGACATACTTATGTGACATTATGTTTATTTGGTTGTGTTTATTGTATTTTAGACTTGAACATGATTCATATGATTCCTTATTGAGTCCCGGTCATTTCGGTTACTCATTCATTAGGTTTCGAGTCCAAACGATATAGCTACATTACTTTACGTTCTCATTCGTTCAATTGTCTTCGTCATCATTTTCCAAGATGAATTCTCAACCATTTAGCAAATTTTTGTATTCTTTATTGTGCGTGAGGGAGTCACGGTTGATAATCCAAAAACGGATTCAAATTCGGAGTTTGGATGCCTGAATACGGATGAAGAACGCAAGAGGAGCGCGAGGGAGTTTGCTCGGCCAAAGGCCAAGCAAAAGGAGGCCATGTGTGCCACATGGCCAGGCAGCCTCTATGCCCACATGTGGCACACGCGCTCCACACATGGAGGTGACGTGACGGCTTATGGTTGGTTCATTTTTCCCTTCCTTGAATTCTTTCAAAAGCTCTCCTCCTTCCCTCTAAACATTAAGTGAAGAAAATTTGAAAAAAGGTGAAATCAGAAATTTTCTCTCAATTTTAGTTTTCTTATTTTGATCATAACTCTCTCATACGAACTCAAAATCGAATGGTCCAAAAACCAAAATTTTTGGTCTTGAAGAGAGCTACAAACCATTTTTAGAGTCAAATGAATTCACTATTATTCGCAGAAAGCTGTTCTTCAATCCGAGTTTCATCTTTGTATGTGAAACTTCTTCTTGTCACTTTCTCTTTGATCATCTCTTTTAATCTTCTTATTTGATAGATGATTTGTGGTAAAAATGATGTTAGATCGTATCCTAAGGGTGTTTGATCATTTGTTAATTAAGTTTTAGCTTTGTGATTTCTCTTGAACATATATTTGCTAAACTTGATTTAACTTGAAATTGATTATAGAAATGTTACATGTGAAGTTCTTCATGATATTTTCTAGGTTAATTTCATGATTTAAGAACTAATATTTTTGTGATATATTGAATATTCTCATCTTGTTCTTATTGATATACATGTCTTAATTTCTAGGTACATTTGATTGATCATCTTGCTTTATTTGTCTTGAGTTTGCATCATTTGCATCACTTAGATCACTGCCTTGTGGAAAGGTCGAAGTCTCTTGTTAAGATGAGTAAAACCTTGATTTTAGCAAGAAGACATGGCTAGGAAAGTGTTCCGGATAGCCAAGCTCGAAGTCGTAGTCAGGATCAAGAGGATCCGGATAACTAAGCAAAAGTCTTAGCTAAGAGTTTGGTACTCTAGCTGGTTGAGCTAGGGATGCTAGATCATTTGCCTAGCTCAACCATCCAGAGTACCAACCTCTTAGCTAAGACTTTTGCTTAGTTATCCGGATCCTCTTGACCCTAACTAAAACTTCTTGCTTACCTATCCGGAACACTTTCCTAGCCAAGTCTTCTTGCTCAAATTAAGGTTTCACTCAACTTAACAAGAGACTTCCACATTTTGCAAGGCAAATGATCTAAGTGATGCAAATGATGCAAGCACATTCAATATAAGACATATGATCAATATGAACTACGGAAACTAGAATTAGACAATGAGCACACAATGTATGATATTCTAGTTTAATAATCCAAGTGATGCAATCATACAAGATGATACATGAACATATGAAGTGTATAGATCAAGTACAAATCATGTAGACATAGACTTAATCATGTGAGCACTCAAGTCAAATATTGTCTAGTCATAAAATCATGAATTGAAACCTAGAGCATGTGAAACACCTAACACATGTGATTCCTAGTTTCATTCACAAAGCTAACAATTGAATAAATCATATACATGAAGCACATATTCAAGATATTAGAAACATATACCAAAAATGCTAGAATCACAAAATATGATCAATGAATATTCTAGCAAGTATTTAGAGCAAGGATATAATGAATAATCAATTAAATCCTAGTTAGCTCTAAACACAAAATCAAATGTGCTAATCCTAAATTTGTTCAAATAAAGAATCCAAGCACATGCTAAGGTTATTAATCATAAAATGAGTCAACCAAATCACAAATAGCCCTAGATATCAAACTAATCACAATACAACTCTCAAGCATGTGAAAAACTAGAATTATAGAAAACTAGTTCACATTTAAGTCTCTAATTAGACTTGATTAAGTTTGATTACGAAGCTATCTTTCTCAATAGCATTCACCATACATACACATACATATAGAAGAAAGAAACCCAAGGTAATTGAAGATCATAAAAGAAGAAGTCACAAAGTTTAGTTCAATAATTAGGAATCCCGTGCAGTTTTGGTTTTGAGGATATAACCATCACAAAAATGGATCAAAAAGCTACAAACCCTTTAGGAGAAGGTAGGGGACTTGAATACAAAGATTCTCCAACTTGAATCACTCAATTTGTAGTCCGAATGAGAAAGTTATAGTGTTTGGAAGTTGGAAAAATTAGAGAAAAAATTCTACACTCTATCTTTTTCAAATTTTCTTCTTGGAATGAATGGGAGGGAAAGAAGAACTTTTGAAAGGATTCAAGAGAGGGAAAATACGGGCCAACCACAAGCAGCCACGTTACCTCCACGTGTGGGGAGCGTGTGCCACACGTGGGCAGAGAGGCATCTCAGCCGTGTGGCATACGTGGCTTCCAAGTCATGGCCTTTGGCCATGCTTGCTCCTCTCACGCACCTCTCACATTCTTTGACCGTATTCGGACCTCCGAACTCCGATTTTGAATTTGTCTTTGTATTATGAATCATGACTCCCTCATGCATAACAAAGACTACAAAACTTTACAAAAAGGTTGAGAATTCATCTTGGAAAACAAAGACGAAGACAACTAAACGAATGAGAACGCAAAGTAGCCTAGCTACATCGTTTGGACTCGAAGCCTAATGAATGAGTAACCAAAATGATCGAGACTCAATAAGGAATCATAATAGATCATGTTCAAGTCCAAAAACAATTAAAAAAAAAAACAAATAGACACCAAGTCACACACATATGCCGTTTCCTGGACTTAGTCCTAGAACATGCATTTTCCAATGATTATCAATTTAAATCTAAAGCATGAGCATATATTACCAAGTGTATGAAAATGTTAAATAAATATTGTTCAACTATGCAGGGACACAAATGAATGTCGTGTGTATGTGTGCCTTACGCCTTGCAAGAGGAAGAAGAAACTTGATACCTTAGCATCCAAGTATGAGATTTTCCTCTTGAAGACGATATTTGTATAAGACGTCGATTTTAACCTTTGAAGCTTTTTTTCACCAAGAACCACCTAAACAACACCTATTACAAATATAGAGAGTTTTGTAATGGAATCAAGCCAATACAAATCAATAACCTTATAAGATTTACATACTTTGAATCAAAGTATATACACTTGTCAAAGCTTCTCTATAATCAATGGTCCACATGAATTGGTACTGATGTAGTTACATCAGTCCGCATTGATATGAACGGGACCGATATACAGAAATGTTCCAGTCAGTGGATATGCAGATATATATATATATTTGTGCGTGATGGATGAAAGTGGTTTTTTTTTTTTTTTCAAGTTTGGATTTGTTTGTATGCTTGAAAGAAATTACCAGAAAAAGAGGCTAGATCAGTTACATCAAGTCCTTGAGCGATATACTTGGCTTTAATCTGAGTGAGGGTCTCAAATGGCCTTGGAATGGCAGTAGTTCCTGCTCTATTAGCAGTTGTACTGTCTCTTCTTCCTAATGGCAGTTCCCATGTTGGACCTCCATCCTGGAAACAACATATAAATGAGTTACAGACAAACTTAAAAGCTTAAAACAATTAGATCAGATAAGAGTTGGAACAACATTTTATAGACAAGAAGGTAAAACAAAATACCATAGTAACCAAAATTTGAGAAGCAAGGGCCATGATGTCAGCACAGGAGAAACACCAGGGCAAGCATTCTCCAGTGCCATTTTGATGTTATCGATGACTTCATACCCAGCTGTGGACAGGTTCCGAGGTGCGCTTTTCTCGCTTTGTATACCATTTGCAGCTGCATCGTCAAGCAAAAGCGACCCATCACACCCCTATTATGCAAAAACTACTTGTTAGTAATTCGTATTGTAAGAAAATGAGTATAAAAGAAGACTCGTAGTTTCTGAGTTCCACGGATGATTAAATATATAATTACGTTGACAAAGCAATCGTGAAAGTGAACACGGATGATCTTTGCACCAAGTCGGGCATCGTTTACCCGGGCCTTCCCGACCACTTGGCTAACAAAGTTGGAAATATTCGGACATGTAGTAGCATAAAATGTTGGGCTCAACTGAGCAGTAGACCCCCCCAAACATCATAACAATAATGATGAGAGCAATGGTTGCAACCGAAAACGAAGACATTTTTTTTTCTTCAAAGAAAAGCTTGCTTAGTTTGTAATGGCTGCTTTGTGTTGAGAGAATAAGAGTTTATATAGAGAATATTGAGGAGTGGTGCAAGTGGCTAGCTGGCTACCTTATAATATTATTTGTTTTACTTAGTATTTCCTCTGAGCATATGCATACGCGGTATGATCACTTCTTGATCAGCTGATTATTATATTTATTTACATTAATTAATAAAATGTATTGGGACATATATAAGTGTTTTGCACAAAAATTATGCTAAAAAACATGATAAATAAATTATATTTAATTGCCATGTAAATGATGAAGGTGTCATAATAGAATAATATAAGGGTTAAAATTAAAACTAACCATATAATTAGTGGGTTTTTATTTCTACCCAGCATTAGTGTTTTGATGTTTTTACCAAACTTTTCACTGATGAGATAAAAATACCCTTAATGATTTCTCAATTAAACACTAATGCTGGGTATTTATTTTTACCTAGCATTAGTGTTTTGATTTTCTTACCAAAATTTCCACTGATGAGATAAAAATACCCTTAATGATTTCTCAATTAAACACACTAGTCTCTTTCAATTAAACACACCGGTCTTCTTCAATTAAACACACTAGTCTTCTTTAATTAAACACATCAGTTTTCTTTAATTAAACACACAACCAGTTTAATTCCTAACGTGTTTAATCTGTGTATTTATCTTCTAGTGTGTTTAATTTAGGTGTTTAATTCCCAGTGTGTTTAATCTGGTGCAGGGGTAAATTTGTCTCTTTAATGGAAAGTTTGATCAAAACAATGAAAACACTAATTCTGGGTAAAAACAGAAACCCCTTAATTTTTGATTAAAAAGTACTATTTCCTCATAATATAACGATTTAAAGATCAAAACAAAAAGAATGTAGTAATTTTAGGTTTTATGATTGGCTTGGATACTGACATTATGATGTTGTGAATAATGTGACAGTAGCATATGACTTAATATTATACTGTATTTGGGATAAGTTTTTGAAAAATAAAAATTGAGCTAAATTTTTTTTTTTTCAAAAACTTATCTTAAAAATTGAGCTAAATAAAAAAAATCACAAGTAAACAAAGATGAGAAAGAAAGTTAGAGAGAGAAAGTCTGAAGCATTCGTGGGAAAGAGATTCAATGGTTTGCATGGTGACAGAGATTTCAGGCATAATTTAGTCTCTATCTTTGTGGACAATTTGAAACCATGTGTTAATCAAAAAGGATTATGGGGTATTTTTAGAGATTTCGGTTTGGTTAGAGACCTTTACTTGTCTCCAAAATCTAGGGAGAGAAGGAGTTGTTTTGCATTCGTTAGGTTTGCTACTCGGGAAGAAGCTGATAGAGTTATTAGACAGACTAATAGAATGCATGTTTACGGATGGCCTATTATTTCTAAGGTTGCTTCAATAAATTGGAACAATAAAAGGAAATTTTCTAAAGGACCAATGAGACAAATTAACCATGAACCTAAGAATGTAACTGAAGAAGTCAGGGTTGTCAACAGAGATAACAAAGTATATGATTCCTTGTATGGACCATCGTATGCTGAGATACTTAGGAAGTCATCTTTTGAGTTTCGTAAAATCGGTTCAGAAAGTGAGGAAAGGAAAAGAGTGGAATCTTTTAAGGATAAGGAGAGAGTGGAATACATGAAATGGGATGCAGATTCTCATGATGGTAGTTGGCTTAAACTATGTGCAGTGGGAGTCTTAAAGTCATTCGCAGATGTCAATGCGGTGGAGATGGGTCTTCGTGACAAGAAGATTTTTTCTTCTTCTTATTATTTGGGGGACAAGAATGTCTTATGAGTATTCCAATCGATCAAAGAGAGGGATGATTTTATCCGGTGGAAAGGGTTATGGGCTGATTCATTTTTTTTCTATAGGTGTGTGGACTAATGCGGTCACTCCTTAATCCAGGTTAGCATGGGTGGAGTTCAGAGGAATTCCTTTGCATTGTCGGTATGAAGACTTTTTTAAAAAACTGGGTTGGGCAGTAGAAGAACCATTATTGGTAGAGGAAGATACCTTGAACAGAGAAAGGTTGGATTTTGGTAGAATACTTGTGTTAATTCCTTTTGGATAGAGATGTCTAGTATTTATCAAAGTGTTGACCAGAAGATTGTCTTTTCTGATTTTGGTTTGGGAGGATCCGACGCTGATTAACTATGAGTGGATTTTGAGGTGGTTGGGTATTGGAAAGGGTTCAGATTACATTGGGTATGGAACCTTTCCTATGACCAATCAAATACCTACTGAGAATGAGGCTGCTGTCAGAAGGGATTTTAAGAATAATTGCACTTTGGCCATTAGTCGTAAAGTAGGTTCTATGGGAAATAATGGTAAGGGGAGTAGTGAGAGGTTCAAAGATGTAGGTGGTAATTCAAAGAGCCTTAACAATAAAGGTAAGAGTATTTATGCAAAAAAATTGCTTCTTCAGCTGATAGCTCCTTTAATTCACAATGGTATAAAAAACTTGGAGAAAAAAAGGGTTTCTGAAGTTAATAGAAGTTGGGCTAGTGAGGATTGTGACACTTCCTCTTTCACGGAAAGTGAA
This sequence comes from Acer negundo, assembly GCA_035582765.1. NCBI lineage: Eukaryota > Viridiplantae > Streptophyta > Magnoliopsida > Sapindales > Sapindaceae > Acer > Acer negundo. The sequence continues at coordinate 14,745,243 of CM069233.1, forward strand.
GAGGGCCAGTTTCTAAACTTTTTAAAAAATGTAGGTGAAACTTCGCGTGCGGGTTTGGGCCAAATCAAGGGAGGTAATATTGTCATAGATTTGGGTAATGGGTTGAATGTGGGTAATGGGTTAGGCCAGTCTGAGAATGTTAAGGCCTTGAAGAATCAGTTTATAGATAGGCCAAATGCTTTGGAGAGGAATAATAAGGTCCAAAAGATTAACATTTCTGAAGCCCAAGTTTTCCATGAAAAAGCTTTGTGTCCTTAGGAGGTGAGTGAAGAACGTCTGCCTTCTTCTGATAATTCTTATTCTCACGTTTCTGAAACATTACTTCATCATTCGGCCATTGATGAGGAGGTGCATGTTGTGGAGGCGGTGAAGGAAAAAATAACAGCATCTTCTAAGAAAAGACAAAAGGTTAATTGTTCCATGAAGAGTAACGGCATGAAAACGCACAAAGATAAAAGTTTGCTTGCTCAAGGTGTTGGTGAGATTGTTAAATCGAATGTTGGGGATAGACTGAATAAAAGTAGATGGTTTTTGGAGGAGGAAGTGACGAAAGTTATAAAGAAAGGTGTGCCTCTAGGTTATTTTAATAGTTCTTTTCTAGGCAAAGGGCATGGTGTGGCTTCGGCAGGTGGAGGTGCTTCCGAGACAGGGGTTTGGAGCCTTGGTGATAAGGTAGCTAAGGTAATAGAAATGGGGATTGCTTTGGGTTTGGATTTCAATGGTAAAGAAGATAAGATTGCAGAGGAGATTGAAAAAAGGGAAAAAGAGGATGAGTCAAGATTTCATGCAGTGAATTGATTTCTTCATGTTGCTGTCTTGTGGTGTGTTGGTAAGTGATTTTTTAATGATAGTTTTATCTTGGAATATAAGGGGCTTGGGGAGAGTGGAGATGATGAGAGTAGTCAGGAATTTAGTTTATAAAACCAAGCTGAGTTTGCTTTTTATTCAAGAATCAAAATTGAACTTTTTTTATTCTAGAGTGGTTAAATCTTTGGGAGGATCTTTGCTTTCTAAAGGAATCGGAGTTGAGGCTAATGGTTCGGCTGGTGGTATTATTACGTTATGGAATGATGAATTTTTCAAGGTCAAGTCTTGTATTTCCAATGAAAGATGTATCATTGTTTTTGGGAAGCTTACTAGATTAAATAAAGAAGTGGTGTTTTGTAATTTATATGCTTCAAATCATGAGAAGGAAAGGATGGTGTTGTGGAAATTCATTTTGAATGCTCAAGTTTCTTTGGCTGGTCTGTGGATTATAGGGGGTGATTTTAATACAGTTCTTTAGCATTGTGAAGGAAAAGGTGGTGTAGGGAATGTGAGTTCTATGAGAAATTTCAAGAATTTTATTGATTTGGCCAAGGTGATTGACATTCCTATGCTTGGTATGGCGTTTACTTGGTCTAACAATAGAGATAATGAGTCTTGGACTAGACTAGACCAATTTCTATGCGACCCGTTAATTTTATCGTGGTTCCCTAATTTAATTCAAAAGGGTCTTAATAGAAGTCTTTAGATCATAATCCCGTTATTATTGGTGTAGCAAGGGATGATTGGGGTCCGAAGCCATTCCATTTCTTTAATAGTTGGTTGGAGGATAATTCTTTGATGAAGGAAATTAGACTCCTTTGGAAGAACAACAAAGGTGGTGGGTCTTCGGGTAAGAGACTTCTCTTTTAAATGAAGGCAGCTAAAAATGCTTAAAATTAAGCTTCAAGGGTAGGAAGTCAGATGGTAAAGAGTGGTGTTAATAAAGCTTTGGTTCAGGGTTGGACAGTTGATTTGAGGAAAGAACGCTCTTTGTGTTTGGTGAAGTTATGAAAACAAATTCGTTCTAATGAACAAAAATGGAGGCAAATTTCGAGGGTGAAATGGCTTAAGGAAGGGGATAGGAATTCGAGATATTTTCATCTAATGACTAACATCAGAAAAAAAAAAAAAAAAAAAAAGTCTAATTTTATTGATGATTTATTTATCTCGGGTATAAGGTGCAAGGGTCCGTTCCAAGTTAGAGAGGGTGTGCTATCATTTTTCAAGAATCATTTCACGAAAAGGGGATGTCCTAGACCGAGTATTTCTAGATTAGTTTTGAATCAGATTTCGGACAAGGATAGATTGGAGTTAGAGGATGTTTTCTCAGTTGAAGAAGTTTGAAATGCCTTAAAGGAATGCGATAAGAACAAACAGCCGAGTCCTGATGGCTTTAATTTAAATTTTATTAAGGCTAATTGGGAGTTCATAAAAGACGAATTTATGAAGTCTTTGTTGGAATTTTACAAGGATGGATCGATGGTTAATGAGCTAAATTGTAATTTCATTACGCTTATTCCGAAGTCTCGGTTGCCAGAATCGCTAAATGAGTTTACGCGTATCAACCTGGTAGGCTCTTTATACAAAATTTTGGCAAAGGTTCTTGCCAATCGGTTGAAGATTGTGATGAATTCTATGATTGGACAGACTCAAATGGCATTCGTCAAAAATCGTCAAATATTGGATGGTTTTATCATTGTTGAGGAAATAATTCACCCTTGGAAGAGAGATGGTAGGGGAGGATTATTAGTCAAATTAGATTTTGGAAAAGCTTATGACAGTGTAGACCATGATTTTTTGATTGAGGTATTGAATAGAATTGGTTTTGGTTCGAAATGGTAAAAATGGATTAGATGGTGTATTTCCTCCCTATCAGTGTCTATTTTGGTTAATGGCAGTCAAACGAATCAATTTCAGATTGACAAGGGACTACGCCAAGGTGATTCATTATCTCCTTTCTTATTTAATTTGGTGGTGGAAGTCTTGAGTGGTATGATTTCAAAAGCCAAAGATTTGGAGTTGATTAGTAGTATTGGCTTCGGTAATGGTGACATCATATTTCCCACTTGCAGTTTGCTAATGATACGTTTCTTTTTTTGGAACCTAAAATGGAGTATCTTTTGAACACTAAGAGAATTCTGAGATGCTTTGAATTAATCTCAGGCTTGAAGATTAATTTCCGCAAAACTTGTCTTGTTCGTGTTGGGAAGAATGTGTCTTGTGAGGTTGATTGGGCGACTGCATTCCGCTGTGGTGAGTCTTCATTACCGGTTACTTACCTTGGTCTCCCTTTGGGTGGAAGCCTTTATAGAGAGTCTTTTTGGCAGCCGGTTATTAGCAAAGTGGAAAAGAGACTTGCTCCATGGAAAAGAACTTATTCATCGAAGGATGGAAGACTGATGCATATGAAGGCTGTCATTTCCAGTCTTCCGTTTTATTTTATGTCAGTCTTTTCTATTCCGATGGGAGTGGCTAAGAAAATTGAGAAGATTCAGAGGGATTTTTTCTGGAATGTTGGTTAGCTTAAGAAGAAAGTTCACGCGGTGGATTAGGAGACGATTTATAATAGCAAGAGGGTTGGTGGTCTTGGTATCGGAAGGATGCGAGATAAAGGTTTAAGTCTTATGGCCAAATGGATTTGGAGGTTTGGTCGTAAAGATTCAACCTTGTGGAAAAAAGTTATTTGTGCCAAATATAAAATTGATTTTCATTCGATGTTATGGGATACTAAAGAGGTGAAATTGGGTTCTCACTTTTTCAAATTTGTTAGCAAATTTTTTGTTAAAGTGCATTGAGTTTTTAATATTATTAAGCAAGGTTTTCAGGCTGTGATCGAAGATGGCCAAAGGATTAGGCTTTGGCATGATATCCGATGGGATTCCATTCTTTTGAGTGTTGCTTCTCCAAGATTATTTGCATTGGCTTCCAATAAAGAGGTGAAGATAATGGAGTATGGTAGATGGGTTTATTCTAAATGGGTTTGGCACATTAAGCTTACAAGATCATTATTTAACTGGGAGGTTGATCAATGGAACTGTTTTCAGTTGGCTTTAGATTCGATTCATGTTAGAAATAATTTTCAAGATGCTTTGGCTTAGACTTTTTGTCCCAATGGTCTCTTCACGGTCAGCTCTTTCTGGTGTTGTCTTGAGGGAAACAAGGGTAAAGTTGAGCTGCATATGGCTTTCCTTTGGCAAGGGTTATGCCCGCCTAAAATTGAAATTTTCATTTAGCAATTATTGAAAGGGAGGGTCATGGTAAGGGAGGTTCTTCCTAAGTTTGGTATGGATCAGTTATCATGTTTGGAATGTCCTTTATGTTCGAATGGGATTGAATCGATTGATCACTTGTTTCTTTTGTGTGAATGGTCTAGCAAACTTCAGACGGGTTGTATGGGTCGGTGGGAGGTTAGTTGTTGTTCAAACTCAACTCTGCTGGACTGGTTGTATGGTTGGAAGGGATTATGTCTTTCACGATTTAGTGTTAGAGCATGGAATACTTTGTTTTTTTCTATCCTTTTGACTATTTGGGAGATTCGTAATGAGGTTCTTTTCCATGGAAATCAAGCTAACTTATGTATGGCTATGGATTCGGCTAAGTTTAGAATGGGTTTTTGGTTTAAAAATCATGGCCATGGCTCTGAAAGTGATTTAACATTGTTAATGCTGGATATCAAAGAACGATGTGTTGATGATACTCCACTTAAAGCTTCAAAAATTTCTGCATGGTGTCCCCCTACTGGAAATGATTTTGTTTTCAATGTGGATGGCTCATTTAGAGGCAATCCGGAGGATGCGGGAATTGGTGGTGTGCTTCGTGATTCCCGTGGCAAAGTGTTGTGTTTGTTCTCGTCTTATGTGCGTATTATGGATGCAATTTCGGTTGAGGTTCATGCAATTCATAGAGCTTGCCATCCGATCTTTTCAAATTAGCTCCTTAGTGATCGATATATCACCATCATTAGTGATTCTCGATCGGCTGTGGCTTGGATTAATAGAGATAATTTTGGGAATCTCTTATTGGTGAATTTGGTTTATGATATCAAACATATCCTTCAATTTATGATTGGTCTCTCCATCATTTTCAATCATAGGGAGTCTAATTCTCTTGCGAATAGTTTGGCGAAGAGTGGATAAGGAAATCTTGGAGACAGACTTGAATGGGGCATTTCTTAAAGGTACTATTTCTTCACATGGATTGACTCACCTGCTGCTTATGATATGGCTGTTGCTTGGGGTTGTGCTGGGAGTACTATTCTAAGTTGTGTTGTGCAGAGTGGTTGTGGTCTGATATATTTTCTGGTGGTTGTTGTATTGTTGGGGTCATTGTTTTGTTTCCTTGTTTATTTGGGGTCCCATGTTTTTAGCTTTGTAGCGATGGCGGTGTTTGTTTAGGTGTTGTAAGACGTTGTGGCCTCTTTTTTTATAATAATAATGCAGTTTCAAAAAAATAAATAAAAAATTGAGCTAAATAGTATTATTATTTTGATTTAATATTAAAAATCTCCCCTCACCTTTCAACTGTTGTTCGATATCCGAAGAAAACTGTTTTTAATTAAAAACCTCGATCCCTTGAAACTTAACACCATTAGGGTTCTGTTACATTAACTTTGGTTTGATCGTGAAAAAGATAAATATACCCTTCACAATTCAAAATACAGGTATGTCCTTTACATTCCAAAAGACTGTTCTCTTTTTCTTTTTTCTTTTTTCTTTTTTTGTTGTTGCTGAACTAAAGACATTTTTGAAAGAAAAAAAAAAACTAAAAATTCTTGTTAACAAACCAGACATTTAATAATAAAATATTAATTTACGTAAAAAAAAAAAAAAAATTTACTAATAGCACATCAACTCTTAGTACAGATGGTTGTGCACCTCCTTTCCACATTAGTGGTGAGATGTTCAAATCCCACAATACGTATTTTACAAACGTGTGGGGAGTTTTCAAAAAAGTAAAAAAATAAAAATAAAAATACATACTAATAAAAAACTATAATTTATTAATTTATGTAAAATGATTCAAAAATCAAAAATCAAAAATCAACGAAAAAGCTGCGCCACCGATGGTCCAGTGACCTCCACCGGCCGCTGGCGATCTCTTTTGCGTGGAGGATTGGAGTTCGTTTCTCTACATGAAGGAGATCGACAGCAGTCGGTAGAGGTCGCTGGATGGTAGTCGCATCACGTGATCTCCCCCATGCGAGAAGATCCAGCCATTTTTTTCACATGGAATCGTGTGATGGAGAATCTCCATTGTATAGTGGAGGTCGTTCTGATCTCCATCTACATTGGAGATTAGCGCATATCTCCACCGTGATGGAGATCGCACGGATCTCCACTTCTTTGAACTTGGCAACCTTCTTTTGTGCAATGAAGAGTTTTTTTTTTTTCTTAACTTTTTATGTCAACCATGGAATGTACAAGTTTACCCTTACCGCCGTAACAGAAATATTAATAGTGTTACAAGCCATGGGAGATTTTTGAATAAACACATCTTTCTCTACCTATCCAACAATAGTTGGAAGGTCAGGGAAGATTGTTAATATTAACCCTATTATTTATTAAGATAAAGATCATGGTTCTGTTTTTTTTACACAAATTATCACAAAAAATTTAAACATAGGAGAAAGACAGTACATAGTTGAGATTACATCTAAGGTATAATCAAAGTAGATAGAATTAATATACATTAAAAAAAAATGTGAAATACAATCTTAGTTATTCAAAGTACATTAAATCAAACATTTGAAAACATGTATCATATCTAGGGGAAAAAAAGAAAAAAAAAGAAAAGTGATGCCACCGATCCTAACCCATAAATAAATTTTGTTTGCCATGCATGTGCTAATTTCTACAGAATTTTTACTAAAGGATTCAAAACGTGCCGGAATCATGGAAACATGATCGCGCAAGATCTTCGATACTTTGTCACTCTAATTAGATAATTGTAAATTAGGTTAATGTGCTCTCTAAAAGTATATAATATCATATATAAAGTAAGTTTCAGCTATGGGATCCTCACGCAATTCTCATACAGTTTTTTAGCCATACATACTGATCAGTAAACTTGCATGAAAATTACCGTATAATTTTTTTGTAAATAAATATACACTGAATATAGACAATAAAAAGAAAAAAAGAAATTGATTAATATATATTTTTGTAATGAAAACTAGACAATATTGAATTTTAATCCAAGACCGAGTTCACAAAATTTAAACTTTTAAAAATATAAAAACTAAAGAAAATATTTCATTTTGATACTACGTACCTATTAAAAATATATATTACATCAATTTGGTGATCTTAATCCTCAATTTACTGAGAGCTTGGCTCTTCTTTGTGGCTGTAAGCTTGGGTGGTGCTCGAATCTGGTATTGATCCGGTGATAGTCGAATCTCGAATCGGATGCGGCTACGGTAGAGGAGCTGATTAAGATGGGGACGGAAGGTCCCTCTTTAAGAGATTAGTTGTGTTATTGAATAGATTCTTCAGTTTGTTAATCTTCCCTGTTTTCTGAATACTAGTTTTGTTCCTAGGACTGCTAATAAGACAGATTTTTTTTTTTTTTCCTTCTTTTTTCTGGAATGGAATTTTCTTTTCAAACAATATATATATATATATATATATAGTTTTTCTATTGTAAGTTCGAACTAATATAAAATATATCAGTTTCTTACATGTAGATTATTGGATTTAAATGTTTTGACTTTGCTGCATGCACTTGTCAAAGCATCTTTTAAATCCAATATTCAACATGCAAGGAACTAATATATTTTATATCAATTTGAACTGAAAATAAAAAGACTATATATATACAGTCCCGTTCTGGTCAGTGCGCACCGATGTAACTACATCAGTACCAATTCATGTGGACCACTGGTTATGGAGAAGTTTTGACAAGTGCATACACTTTAAGTCAAAGTATGTAAATCTAATGGTCCACATATAATGCACCGATGAAGTTATATCATTGCATATCGACTTGAACATTCATATATATATATATATATATTACATCTTATTGATTTTGATTGACCTTTTTTTGAAAAGAATAAAAATTGTAATGCACGTTGATTTATATGCAATTTCATGTTGTTATACATTTTATGTGTTAAAACTTAAAAAGTATTCAAGTAATTCATCTATTACAAATTATAGAAACTACTAAAAAAAAAAAGTTGAAAGACATCGGTTTTTCAAAATTTTGTAACCGATGTACATTTGAATGATGTAGAAAAAAATATTGACGACATTGCTATTTAACCGATGTAAATCATTTTTAAAACACATCGTTTATATATAAAACCGACAACGTATAACTGATGTATTACGAAAATTAACCCCACCGTCTGACCGCTCCGCTTTTGATAATAATGAAAATTAATTATCATTATGAGAAATTGAACTTGAAACCTCAAATCAAAGTGGTAAGTCTTTACCACTTGACTACAAGAATTGATTTGTTAATAATTGCATAATATTTATATATAACCTATATGATTTGTTAAAAATTAAAAATTTAAAAAAAAAAATTGTTAAATAAATTTAAATTTATTCAACTAATCAAAATTATAATTTCTACAACAGACATATATTAAAAAATATTTATTGGAACTTTTTAAAAAATTATATTTTTTAAAATATATATAGTCGATTATTGGTCTATACTCTACAGGAGACTAGTGACATCAATTGTAATAAACATGATTTGGAATACAACTCTCACTACATGAGAGATATTTCTTTACATGCATCTTGCAATTTAATGAACAAATATAAGACTTGGATTCTTAATTTATATAGTAATTGAATTATTAACATGTCTCTTAGTATAAAACAAGAGGGTGCAAAATAAATAAACAATTTTTTTAAAAATTATTTTTTTTGAAAATTTTTAAAATAAATGATTTAAAAGTAAATTTATTAAATTTAAAATTTTACTTATTCAAAAAAATAATAATTTTAATAATATAACTACTAGTAATTAAATTTATTATTTTAAAATTAATGATATTTGACAATGTAAAGACACTGGTTATGTAAAAAATATATAACAAATTAAAGCTTATACATGTCGGTTTATCTTTAACCGATGTCATAATTTTTAACTTATTTAAGAGATCAGTTTTAAGGGAAACCAATATCTTATTCTAAAATAAATCCATATTGATTTGCCTAAAAACCGTTATTCTTTCAAACCGCAATATTTAAGACATCATTTTTGTATGAACCAATGTCTAAAAGTTTTTTTTTTTTTTTTTTGCCCAAAAACCATTGTCTTTTCAAACTGCAATATTTAAGATACCAGTTTTGTATGAACCGATGTCTAAATTATTATTTTTTTTAAATCAGTTACCTAAAAACCGATGTTATGCAATGATGTCTTTTAACATTTTTGTAGTAATGAGAAATAACTTAAAGACGAGATGATGGAGTAGTGGTGTCAAAATGTGCCAAGCCTGGTGGGCCCGACACGGTCGACCAGCCAAGGATGGATGCCATGCCTGGCACGGCCGACTTGTTTCGCGGGCCAGGCCCAGCACCTATGCCTGGTACGGGCTGGGTCCTAGATCAGGGCACAACGTGCCGGCTCGGCCAAACCAGGCCTGCCAGGCCGGTGTGCCATGCCAAGCGGGCCAGCACGGCGGGCCAGCCATTGGGCCCGCCAAATTATTTTTAAAAAATAAAAATATATTTTATTTATAAAAATAAAATGTTTAAAAAAGAAATAATATTGTAGAGTAATATAACCATGATCCATAACCCTTGTTTAGGTAAGTAAGTTTTCATTTGTCTTTCCCTCCTCTTATATAGGTTAGACCTCTTTTCAATGCTCTTATTTATCCGATGTGGGATGTGAGATTGAATACAACTACGGTTATAAGCAATTACTATGATAAAGATTAGGAAAGAATAATATGTGAATGAGATTTAATGATTTATTTACATATATATATATATATTATAATGATATATATACTATAATGATATATATACATATATATATATATATATATTTTTTTTAAAGCTCAAACTACCCATAATATCAATAAACATAGTTTCACAAAATAGCGGGAACAAATGAATACAAGTTTTAATTTAGTATTGCAGACCGAGTCAATTGTCTCTTAAAGGGCATTGAAAACAGCTTTATGACTTCATCAAAACCAATCCAAGCAAGGTAGCCTCCGCTTCAATGATTAAAGTATCATCCACCAAGTAACCATGTTTTGAGTCCTTCAAGTCAGCAAATGACAAGAACTTTCTCCAACCCCACGAAACCTTATTAGATAAACCATGTAGGTTATCAACTATTTTCTCTATATGCTTTCCGTTCTTTTGATCTTTGACACATAAAACAATTTTAACAAACAAATTAGAGTTTGGTGGAAAACTTGAACGAGACACGTCTAAAAATATTGAGATACTTTATTATTATTTATTTTTTACAAAACCATTATTTAATTTTAATATACCTCCCAACTCTCTCCATGTTTTCCATATTTAAAGAAAAAAAATGAGACTCAAGAGAATATCAATATGTTATATCAATGAATGAAAATAGAAATTCAATCCCACATCCCACATCGGATAAATATGATAAATGAAAATAGGCATAACCTATATAAAAATGAGAAAAAATCAAAAGAAAACATACTTACTTGGACAAGGGTTATGGGCCACAACTCAACACTTTATGATGACATTTTTTTAATATTAATTTTGTAAAAAAAAATTAAAAAATATTTATAGGCTTGTGTGCCGGCACGGCACATCAGGCCCGTGCCGTGCTAGGCCAAGCCCATTTTCTAAAATTTGCCTCATTAGGCCAGCACAAATGGGCCATGCCTGCCCATATTGACACCACTATAACAGGGTAGTGGTTAGAGATTTTAGGACTTATGTTAGAAGTAAATTTAAGAATAAGTAGTTTGTTTTTGTTTTTTTGTTTTTTTGTTTTTTTTGTTTTTTTTGTTTTTTATAGATATTATTCCTTAAGGGATAATTGAGTCAGAATTATCTTTTAGTTGTTTGTTATTTTTAGAACTTCTACTTTATATTTGATCATTATAAAAGGCTCATTTGGAGCCTAGTGTAAGATAGTTTTTGATGAATTAAATAAAGAATTGAATTGCTATTTCCAATATCCTTCTCTCTTCTTTTCTGGTTCTACATCCATTGGTATCGGAGCCTATATTCCTATTCAGTTCCATAATTTTTTTAGGCAAAAAAAAAAAAAAAAAAATTCACAGCTAGCTAAGTTACTGTTTCCGACGTCTATGCACCGACTCACTTGCCGCCGGCCAACAAATTATTCTTCATTGTCGACCTCCAATTTAGCCTTGATCCACGTAGATCTACACTGACAATAATGTCGATGCCGCCTCGCCGTTGCTGCCGATCTCTGGCATGTGGCACCTCACTACTGGTCCTAAACGATTCACCAGTTGTTGCTTCTTCTGATCGGAAGTTCAATTGCCGGTCTACAGGTGTCCGGGCGGTAGTTTTTTTGACCAAGTGTTTCTCGCCAATTTCTAATAGTTGGAGGGTCTGGTGGAAACTTGCTTGGGCATTTGCGCTAATCACAAAACCTACTGAGGCTTTTCGTAATTACACATACTTCAATGGTGTTTTCGTAATTGTGCATTTTAGAGGAACTTTTCAACAATTTTCAATAGAAACAAATTTTGTTTTCATCCACGGTTAGCTCACTTCAGAAGAGAGGTTGGCTGTTCTGATTTTTCAAATACATAGGTTTTTGTTAAATTCTCAGGTTTTTCTTATTTATTTGCATCGTTGCAATCTATTTTTTTTTAATTGTATTTGTGTTTAAAATTTATTTATTTATTTATTTTGGTTTTTTCTTGCTATTATTATTTTTATTTTGTTTAGTTGTCTTTCATTAAACAATTGCATATTCATAAAATACAAACAATTTCATAAAACATTAAAAAAAAAAAAAAGAAATTAAACAAAAAAAAAAAAAAAAACCTAGTGCTAGTTTGGTTATTTGGTTGTAGACATACATGTATAGGAAAGTTCTGTCAAAGGAGGTTAATACTTAAGTGTGTCCGTTGTGACCCTCCACCCTTTCCTAGGAACTTACATAGTGTATTATTCGCGACTGCGTACACTATCCTATAATCAAACCCTTTAGAGTCGTATATGGTTTATTGTACACATCCGGCAAATTTATTTCTATTATTAAGTGTTTTCACATTAATCATACACACAATGGTAACCAAACAAGACTTTGAACAATCTAACCAAGCCCTTAATGACAAAATCACTACAGTCCAAAATGACATTGGGAAGCAAATACTTGACTTTACGATAGAAATGTGTTACACTAATACCTGTTTCGATGCTCGATTCACTGACTTTACAACTCACCACTCTCTTAGGGATAGAGGTAATATGGAAGAACATGTTACTAGGTCTACCATGGGTTAAGGTACACATGTTCTAGGTCATCGACATCCGGGTCCGTCCAATATAGGCCTTGGAGCTTTAACCTATATGGTCCTCCCATTACCTAGGAATACACAAACCTTTCGACATGATTATGATGATGAACCTGATGAATACAGATAGCCTAGGCATGCCTTTAGAAGTCAACCTGTTTAGGATTATGGCGTTAAGCGTCCACCTAATCTTTTCCTCATCGGAATGTTGATTCCTATAAGAACCCTTTTGATGACCGTAGGGATTCCCGTAGAAGATCTTATGATGACCATGTTGATGCCACTAAAAGGGTTAAGGTAGATGCCCCAGAATCTGATGGTAGTTAGATTCTAATGTCTTCCTAGATTGGCTTGTTGCTATAGATGACTAATTTGAGTGGTATCCTATGAGTGACGAATAGAAAATTCATTTTGACAAACTTAAACTCGTCGGTCCTGTTAAGAAATATTGGTGGAACATCCAAATGCGTATAAACGTCAAGGTCAGGAACCCATCACCCTTTGGTCTGAGATGAAAATCAAGTTAAAGTAGAAATACCTCCCTACCTATTATCGTAGTACATTACTAGACCAGTTCCTTAACATTAAGCAATCTTCGTCTAGTGTTTCCGACTACATGTCTATTTTTGATGACCTAATAAGGTGTAATATCAAGGAAGAACCCAATGTGGCTGTCACTGGGTTCCTAACTGGCCTTAAGTTCGAACCCAAGTGTGTGGTTATCATTCACACAGTTGAGACTTTAGAGGAAGCCTACTTTAAAGCATTAAAGGCCGAGAAATATCTTCGTCCTTACCTCTCTAGGCGCCCACCAGGTGACTTATGCCAAACTCGTCCTACGCCATTTGAGGGCTCCCACTCCTTCAACTCTATGAGGGTTAGTACTTCAACCTCAAATACCCCATTTGACTCTCAACCACTTATACTTAGAGATAAGACCAATCTTCCTTATCTGGTGCATCCTCATAACCTAAATATTGAGTGCCATCACTGTCATGCTAAGGGCCATATCGATTCTCGATGCCCACAGCATACCTTAACCATAAGTCAAGAGTATGATGATTATTATCTTCCTAACCCCACAGATGAGGTCGTAAAGCTTATAGGTTGATATTCATGATTTAGATCTTGAGGCCGATCTTGATGATAGAGAGTTTAAGGGTCAGTTGCATATGATAAGATGTATATTCTCTAAATCTGCAAGTGCTGATGCTTGGAAACAAATGAATGTATTCCATACTTTTATTAAGGGTAAAAGTTGTAAGTTAGTGATAGATGGGGGTAGCACAATGAATATTGTTTATACTGTTGTAGTCACTAGGTTTCAACTTAATCCAAAACCTCATCCACACCCGTTTCGAGTTGCTTGGGTAGATAAAACTTCTTTACCTATTACTCATAGGTGTTTTGTTGCCCTATCCTTAGGCTCTTATTCGGAAACCATTTACCATGACATCCTTCCTATGGAAGTTGCTCACATACTCTTGGGACATCCTTGGTTATATGACCTTGACGTTAAGAGTTTTGGTTGGGCGAACATTCATTTGTTTACCGATAAACATAAAACAATTACCTTACAACTTGCAAAACCTAAAGATAGCATCCCCGACACAGATAAACACATCTGATGTAGACAAACCTTCACCGACTATGTCCCCTAAAAATAACCTTCACATCCTAGGTCCTAGGGAATTCATGCGACACAACCACTAGATTAGGATTGTGTACGCACTAGTGGTGCGAGAACGGGTTAGACAGTTACTAGACGAATTTATTGATGTGATTCCTCAAGACTTACCCAATGAGTTACCACTTATGCGGGATATCCAACATACCATTGACCTAGTCCTAGGTTCCCAATTTCCCAACCTTCCATATTATCAAATGAACCCTTCTAAACGAGCTAAATTGAGCAGACAAATAGATGGTCTTTTAGAGAAATGATTTGTTCGTCATAGTCTTAGCCCTTATGTTGTCCATGTCCTACTTACTCCGAAACAGGACGGATCTTGGCTAATATGTGTTGATAGTCGAACCATCAATAAGATAACAATCAAGTATAGGTTTCCCATTCTCAGACTCGAGGACATGTTAGATGAGTTAGTTGGTGCTCAATGGTTTTCCAAAATCACTAAATATGGATTTGGCTCTGAGATGAGTGAAAACTGCTTTCAAATCCCTTGATGGTTTGTATGAGTGGTTAGTTATACCTTTTAGAATGTCCAATGCCCCTAGTATATTCATGAGAATGATGACACGGATGCTTCGCCCCCTATATTGGCAAGTTTTTCGTTGTTTACTTCGATGACATCCTCTTCTATAGTAAGACCAAGAAGGAACATCTAGCTCACCTTAGGTAGGTTTTCCTCACACTTAGGGCAGAGAAATTGCATGTGAACCTTAAGAAATGCCTATTCTTGCAATTTCAAATCTTTTTCCTAGGATTTATTGTCTCTGCCCTAGGTATCATTGCAGATCATGCTAAGGTTAGTGCTATTCGAGAATGGCCCACACCTAGGACCCTAAGTGAGGTTTGTAACTTCCATGGCTTAGCATCATTTTATAGAAAATTCATTAGACACTTTAGTACTATTATGGCGCCAATCTCAAATTGTCTAAAACTAGGAGAGTTCAGATAGGACTCAGCAAATAATAAAACATTTCTTTAGATTAAGCAGAAAATGACTGAGGTGCATGTTTTCATGTGATGCATCTGGGGTAGGTATTGGGGGGGTGGGGGGCGGGGCGGGGTACTTAGTCAGGAGGGACACCCAATGGCTTTTTTTTTAGTGAGAAACTGAACTCAGCAAAACATAAGTATTCAACCTATGATAAAGACTTCTATGCCATTGTTAGGGCTCTTCATTATTGACAATACTACCTTTTTCCTAATGAGTTTATCCTTTACTCTAACCATCATGCTTTATGTCTATAGTCCCAAAAACAATTGAACCTTACGCATGTTAAATGGTCTGAGTTTCTTCAGACATTCACTTTTGTTATTAGACACCGTCCTAGGGTAGTTAATAAAGTTGTGGATGCTCTTAGTCGTGTTCTGATGGTGGTCCAGTCTTTAAGTATCACGGTACCAGGATTGGATAGAATCAAATCAAAGTATTCCACCTATCCAAACTTCGACATTATATTCCAAGAAATTTTAGACGGTCATCCTTAAGACCATGTAAAATTTGTCATTAAGGATAGGTATCTCTTTTGTGGGTCCCACCTTTGTCTCTCTCGTACTTCCCTCTGTGACTTTTTAGTTTGGGAAATGCATGCTGGTGGGTTAACCGGTCATTTGGGTCGTGATAAAACCATAACTTTGGTTGAAGATAGGTTTTATTAGCCTTCATTGAAACATGGCATTGCTAGGGCAATTTCCCAGTGCATAAGCTATCATTTAGCTAAGGCAACGAAACAGAACACTAGTATTTATAACCCATTGCCTATTCCCCACAGGCCATAACCCCTTGGGGAGATTTGAGCATGGACTTTGTTTTAGGGTTGCCTAAGACGGTACGTGCTCATGACTCAATATTAATGATAGTTGATAGATTCTCTAAGAGGGTCCACTTCATCCTTTATTCCAAAATTGTTAATGCTTCACTTATCGTACGATTGTTCTTTAGGGAGATTGTACGTTTACATGAATTGTATGTTACCATTGTGTCTAACAATGATGTGCATTTTATGAGTTATTTATGGAGACATTATGGAAATTATTTGATACTACAATTAAGTTCTCCTATGCTTTTCATCCCTAAACTGATAGTTAAATTGAGGTCGTTAATCGTAGCTTAGGCAACCTTCTTAGATGTGTGCTGGGTGATAAACTTGGTAATTGAGACATTTTTCTTCCTATGGTTGAATTTGCTTACAATAACTCGATCCACCGAAAAAAATCCCATTTATGATTGTTCACAACATTGCACTTCGTTAACCTATTAACCTGGCACCATTACCACTTGAGTCACGTATATTTCAATTTGCTACTGATTTTGCAACTCATATGCATGATTTACAGACTAAATTTTTTGATGCATGACTCCTACTTCTTTATATTTGATCATTATAAAACGCCCCTTTATAACCTTTTGTAAGGTAGTTTTTGATGAATTAAATAAAGAATTGAATTGTTGTTTTCAATCTCCTTTTCTTTTCTCTTCTGGTTTTACATCATGAACATACTTAAATAATTTATTATTATTATTATTATTTTAACTATTATAATTTGGGGTTTGAAGAAGAGAGACATGATTGAACTCACAATGTTACAAATGTGAGTATATAAGAAGTTTCACTTGATTAACTTTATCCGGTCAAATATGTATATCCGATTAAACGTTGTCAAATAAATAAATAAATAAACATTTATATAAATATAAATATATATATATATATATATATATATATATCTATTAAAGGGACAATCTATAGAACACCGGTGTACCTGTACACCGTGTAGAAAATATTACGATTGACGGTTAGATCACACTTTTTCAAATTATGATCACAATATTTCCTACATAGTGTTCAAAAACACATGTGTTCTATAGCCTAACCCTATTTTAAATATTAAAATAATTTAGGATTTTAGGTAGAGTGAGAAACTCTATTACTCCTACCCATAACTGTGTAGGTGTGGATTTTGGATACTTTGTTGATTTGATCTTTTTCCTAACCTCATATAATATCATAACACATAAGCATTGTAATGAATATGTGGTTAAGATGTGATTGGTTTCCACAACCACTTTATCAACAACCAATCACATGCTTTAAAAAAGTCAAGAAAATATTAGATCAGTAGAAAATTCAAATCCGTAGGTGTAAGGGGCAAAAGACTAGTTTATTTATTTATTTTTTTGAAATATTACAATAATTCGGGATTTGAGGAGGTGACCAGTCTCGAATCCACAACCTCACGGTGTAGTTGTAAGAGACAAGCCACTAGATCAACTTCATCTTATCTGTTATATAAATGTTTATATTAACAATATTTTACTTTATTAATTATCTCATCAATTACCGGTCAAACCAATGATTAGTTATTATTATTATTATTATTATTATTATTATTATATTGATAGAGGAATGGTAGGAAATGACACTCTTTTTGTATTGAATTTTGAAAGTATCACTAGATTAATAACTTAAGTTTAAATGACACTAAAGGACTAAAATAACCCATCTCCTTCTATTATCACATTTGTGCCATTTTAAGTTCTTTTTTTTTTTTTTTTTTTTCATAAACCTCCATTGATGGAGAACTAATGGAGGTCCTCCATCAATGGAAATGAATGACCTCCATTGGAGGTCGAAATCAGCCTCTAATGGAGGTTTCAAGGAAGAAGATGACCAAAAAAAATAATTTGGAAACTTTTAAATTATTGTCCAAAAAGTCTACGAAATTGTAAAAGTCTCGGAAACTACAAAAAAGTCTTGAAAACTACAAAAAAGTCTCAAACTATCAAAAAGTCTCAGAAATTACCTAAAAAGTTTTGAAAATTACCTGAAAAGCCTTGGAAATTAGAAAATAAATCTCAGAAATACAAAATAAGTCTTAGAGACAAAAAAAAATTAAAAAAAAAAAAAAAAAACGATACTTATTTTTGTTAGTGTATTTTAAGAGTATTTTGTTAAATCTACATTTTAGATGCTATTTAAACTTAATTTATTAAAACAATGATACCCTTAAAATTACATCTTGAAAAACTGTCATTTAATTTTTAAACCTTATATTGATACCACCGTAAATGGTTGCGACATTTTTCCCCGGATCCCCAAATCCCCACGTCCCCGTCCCCGTCCCCATCCCCATTGGACCCCTCCCCATCCCCATTTTCCCCACAATTATATTGAAATGGGAATGGGGATGGGGATGGGGAAGAAGCTCCCCATCTCCATTTTTCCATTTTCCCTAAACATATATAAATATAATTATGATATATATATTTTTATTTTTTTATTCTTTGAAAACCTTAACTATATATACTCATTTACTCTTTTAAAAGACAAAACCTAAAACCTAAATCTAAAATCTAAAATCTAAAATCTTCTATCAGGATTTGTAATGGAATGTTTGTTTTTTTAGTTTAATTTGTAATTTTCAGTCAAATAGAAAAATGGAGAAAACGGAAAAATGGAGAAAAACTGAGAAAAACGAGAAAAAAAAAGTTTAGAGAACTGGGGTTGGGAATTGATATATACCTCCCCCCAAAATTCTCTATCCCCATTTTCCCCAAATTGTGGGGGTGGGGGGCATGAGGTAAGAGTCCGGGAAATGGGGATGAGAATAGGGATGGGGAGATCTATATCCATCACAATTCCCAAAATATGCATCTCTAGTTGCAAACTCTAACTTGTCATATATTCATTCATCCTATTCAAGATGTGTTAAATTAAATTCAATAAGAGCATATCCAACCAACACACTATCTCCACCAAACACACCAAACAATCTCCTTCAACCAACATATCAATTGCACCAATTAAATTTGGAAGCTACAGTTTTCACCAAACCTGATGCGTACCGTAGCTATACCAAATTTTTTTTTTTTTCCTGGTAAAATGTTATATCATATTTTAATTTTTGTTAAAATTACTAATATAACTATTTCATACTTAATTATAACAATATGTATTCCTAAAAAATATAACGTTAGAAAGATCTCATTGAGATCTTTAAAATGATACCTACTTTAATATATATTTTATGTCAATAAAATTATTAAACATTGTATAATTTAACTAATAAAAATTAATTTGTATTATATAAATATTTATTAGAAGAATATTATTTAAAGATGCTTTTTTTGTTGCAAAATTTGGTATTGATACATTGGAGTGAAAAAAAAAAATTGATATAAAATAGATACTCTTTTTATGATAAATTGATGTAATATTTAATGTATTGGGTTGGAGATACTCTAATGAACCAACTTTCAAATAAGATTTGACCGGAACAATCTGGTCAAATCCATATCCAATTAATATTATTATTATTATTATTATTATTATTATTTGTCTTTTTGCCATTTCTTGATCTCTTTATATTAATGTTTCATGGATATAGGTGCCAACTATACATGATTTGTTTTGTAAAAAAAATATCAGATTAGTCAAATTAGGAGGCACCAAAACTCATTATTTAATATTTAATTTTTTGTGGCTACTATCTTATCACGTTACAGATAATATATAGCTGGCATTTTTATTTTTCTATTTTTTTCTGCGGCTTCTTGACTAATTAATTTCATGTTTGAATTTCAATCACATATTCCGAAAATGCGTTCCCATGTGCATCAAGAAACTAATCCTAGCTAGAACCAGAATTTGACAAACTCATTGTACGGATGTTCTTTAATATATCTATACAGCTATATAAAAAGAGTGAGTTACCATATTTTTAAGGGGTAGTTACTCTAGTGGTCATCGATTTTTATAATTACAATCAAAATGACAACTAAATTGAAAATTGGTCTTAAAGTGGTTAGTTTTGACAAATATTGTTACACTAGTAGTCATTTTATCAAATTTCATCAATTTCCATTCAATTCCATCCAATAAGTGACATTTTTATAAATACGAGGATGTTATTAATTTTTTTTACATATTTTTTGGAAATAATTTTTTTTTTTTTGTTTTTTAAAACAAATAATATTTGAAAATCTAAAAATTCTAAAAAACGTATTTGAAATAAGTTGAAAAGAAATATATATATATATATATATATATTATTTTTTGAGAAGATTAAGTCTACAAAATTTAAAAGTTCTAAAAAACATATTTGAGGTAAGTTGAAAATAAATATATATACATATATATATTTGAGCGGTCCCGTTCCTATCAGAACATTCTTATATAACTTTATCAGGATATTGAATGTGAGCCACTTATTTATAAAAATAATTTGACAAGTGCATACATATCAAGTCAAAGTATGTAAAACGAGTAGTTCACATTCAATGTCCTTATATAATTCTATTAGGGCATCCTTATAGGAAAATTTCCGTATGTTTGAGATATGCTATACGTATATATACACTAAATATAATTATTTGTTTTAAAAAATAAAAGAAAAAAATTGATTTCCAAAAAATATATAAAATAAATTAATGACATCCTCATATTTACAAAAATACAACTTATTGGATGGAATTGGATGGAATGACCACTAGTGTAACAATGTTTGCCAAAAATGACCACTATAAGACCAATTCCCCATTTGGTGACCATTTTGATAGTGGTAGTAAAAGTTGATGGCAATTAGGGTAATTATCCCTATTTTTAATCCTGTTTTTATTTTTTAAATTTTTTTTGTAATTTTCTATTTCATTAATGTTCCGAATATAATTGGTATTTCATTATTTTATTTTATTAATAGTTATTAATACAGTAAAATGACATTTATATCCTTAGACAATTCTGAAATGACGATTATTATTTTTGTAACAATGGGTATAAACAAAAATAAAAGTGTCTTTCACATTACATGGTCAGGGATCATTTTGAAATTCTACTTATTATTTACCATCGGATAAACATCTAATTTTTTTTTTTATCAGTCTCTCTCATTCACTGTTCAATGATAGCACGTGTATTTGTTCTGTCATCTCTCTCAATGACTCCTCAATTTGGTTTTCTTTCATTTATCAACTTCGTTGTTTCCTGTCCATATGTGTAATTGGCAAAACAGAGTAGAAGAGATTTCATGTGGATATTCGCCTGGAAAATCACTAAAGTTTAGTTGAATTTGATTTTCATTTTCTAGCTTGAAAGGTCATTGATATTGTGAAACCCATTTAATAAATCGTAAATCAACAAGTGAAAACCCAACCACAGATAGTAGCTTAAACAGATAATCAAATGGTACCCAAAATGATACATCAAGAGTTCTCAACTACTAAAAATAATCATGCACGACATAAAAGAAACATAAATATAAAAGTCGAGTTTCAATTTTTGTTGCCAAATATTATTAAAAAAAACTTCGGAAGCAAATCAAGGACTTAATTTGTTTATGGATTGCCTCCTGCAGTTCAGCCACCATAGCCTGAAAAATCAGAACAATAAACAAACAAAAGTTGAATCTTTCTTTCCCCCATTTCCTCAGCAAACAAACAGAAATTGAAATTGAAAATTCTCAAAAAAGACTGAGTGAGGATACATACCGAGTCATTTAGTTCAAGTCCTCCTTTGATAACTTCTCTACCATTGCGAGAAACCACAGCCACCTGAGAATCTAAGATAGAAATTTGAGAAACTAAGACAGAAATCTGAGAATCTAAAGAACTAAAAGTAATAGATGCCGAAGAAAAAAAAATTAAAATCAACAATCTGAAGCAAAGAGGAGATTAGATATGAAAGAGAGAAGAAGATCGATTAGATCTGAAAAAGAGAAGGAGATTAGAAATCTGAAACCGAGAAGAGATCTAAAGGAGAGAAGAAGAGTTTGGTTTAGGTTAACTTAGAAAGAGAAAAGAGAGATGTTTGGTGTAACACCCCAAATCTGAGTATCATCCTTATCCGTCGGTATCGGTCCTAATCCATTGGTATCATATCTGGGGTGTTACATTTGGATTTGTACGCTTGACATAGTGTTATAGTTGTATATATATACCGTTCAAATTAGGTTTAGGTTAAGCACCTCTTTCTTTCTTTTTTATAATTTTTTTTTGTGAAAAGATTGTTTTCCGCTCTGACCTTTACCCTATTATAAAAGTGAGGACACGGTTTTTCCATATTGGCCGGTCTCTGTCCCGAAATAAAAATAATGTTCAAACACCCCCTTCTGTTAACATTTTACGCATAAAAGTTAATTCTGACACTGGGCAGTGGGTAAAAAGATGAAATTGCTCTGCTATACCTTTAAATGCAAGCCAACACGTGATGAACTAGCTGAAATTACAATGTTACCCTATAACATTAAATAAAAAATATATTAAAAAAATAGAAATAAAAAAAAAACAATTGAAAATAAAAAGATGGTTCTCCACCGTCCATCTTCGAGATGGACAGTGGAAATATCTTTTTTTCTTTTTTAAAATTTAAAAATAACAAGAAAAAAAACTAAGGTATTTTTATTAGTTCAGTATATATATATATATAAATAAATAAATGAAAAAAATAATTTGTAATTACCAATATGAAAAATAATAATTTTCAAAAAAAGTTTTTTATTTTATTTTATAAATTACAAAAAAAAAAAAAATTATAAACAAAAAAAATGAACCATACCACCCAATCTTCACAAAACTCATCTTCATCGATTCTCCACTCCAACACAAACCCAGAATCTAACTTCACAAACACAAATTGAATTCATATTCTTTCAATCCCAAACACAATATCTTAACTTCACAAACACAAATTGAATCCATATTCCCAAACACAATATCTAACTTCACAAACCCATATTCTTCATATTATTTCAATCCCAAACAAAAATTAGACACCAAAATAATTCCAAACAAAAAAAAGTTTGCACATATGTTCAAAAAAGAAAAGAAAAAAGAAAATTAAAAAGAAAGAAATAAAACAAAGAAAATATCTGCGTGAAAACCTAATGCCCAACACACAATAGCTAACCTTGAAAAAATCTTAGAAAAAAAAAAATCATCCAAACAAATTGAAACCTAATCGACCCAAATTGAAACCAAATTAAAACTGGTTATACGACTATCCCTTATCCCTTGGAAGAGGACTCACTTGACGTTGTGTATAGCGTAAATAGCTCTTTTTAGGATCCAAATACGCTATTTCTAAAACTTGATCGTTCTGATTGAGTTTAGGAAAATCAATCCCCTTTTGATTGAACTCACCAGTAGGAAAAATCAATTTGAGAGTTTCTAGCGGTTGCGGTAGGGGGTGATGAACTAATTTCTTTGGATGGTGTGTGTGCTTAGAGATGAACTGATGATGGAGATGAACTAATTGCTTAGAGATGAATGGTATGGTTTCTATTTGTAAAGAGGGATTCGAGAGAGAGAGTGTGTGTAGGATTCAAGAGCAAGAAAAAAATCAAATCGAGTGTGTGTATGATTTGTAAAGAGGGATTTCTGGTATGGTTTGATGATGAAGATGATGATGAAAAGATGAGAGAGATAAGAGATCGATCGTGAGAGAGGAGAGAGAAGGTGTGATCAGATTTAATTTTTAATTTTTAATATTTAACGATTTTGTTTTTTATTGAAGAGGGTGATGTGGCATTATAACATTCACTCATTTGATTTTTTATTTAACATATTATGAATTGGATATATCAAATTACATTTATAACCTTCAGCCTAAATTACAATTCATGTCCCCATTGGTGAGTTTACGAATTTACCCCCCAATATTAACGGTCAACGCTAAATTTGGACGGTTTACCTAACAGAAGAGGGTCTTTGATGAATAAGTCTGTTTCCCCCCCCCGCCGCCCCTGGGTTAACGGATATGGAGAAACTTTGTTCTCAGGGGAATGATTAAATGCCTTTTTTAAAAAAAAAATGTTATTATTATTATTTTTTTTAATATAGGTGTTAAAATAGCTAACTGCAAAAATTATAGAATATAAAATTTTAATTAATTGCGCTTTCATCAATTATTAAAAGTGAATTTGATAAATTAAATAGATAGAAAATTGTCAACAAAATGAGATTGGCTAAATGACTCGATGGTAAGCATCTTGCTTACACCTACATCAAAGAGGGTGTGATTCTGAGTCATGCCTATTTCTCTAATCTCAAAATATTAACCGCAATAATTCAAAAAAAAATGTTGAATTTTATGGTTTTACACAACCAAAAGTCTTTAGTCACTGGGTTTTTCTTTAACAAATAAAACTACGATATAGATTGTTCATTTATATGCTTAACCTAAATCATCGTCTCAATTTCAATCCCATTAATACCAATTGATTGACAAAAGTTGCCAAAGTTCCAGGTAGGTTTTTTTCTTTTTTATCATATTAGTCGATAACTTATGTTAATCACAATATTTGATTCAGTATTAATTCAGTATTTCTTATCTAAATTCTTTTGTATGCTTTATCTTAAGTTTACTATCGAAGTGTTTATATTATGCTATTTGTAAGTTTATGTTAATTTTGAATTATGTTTTGATAAAAGCTATTAGGAGCTGTCAAAAGCTTTATAGGTTATGTGCATTTCAAAAGTGTATTAAAATTTATTAATGATTATATGAAATTTTAAGAATAAAAATAAATCTAGCGAATTGTAACTCTTTTAAGTTTTTATTCATTTGCTGTGATTTGAGTTTTCAAGTTATTGAAATTTACAGTGAATTCTGAGTTATCTTTATGTAACATATTGTTACAAAATGTGCATTTAGAAGGCACATGTCTTGCATGTGCCTCCAAACCTAGTATTATAAAAAGTGAGAAAAGCAACAACCGAAAAGTAACTTATGTTTGAAGTACTTTTGTAATGATTAGTGTGGAGTGGGTACAAACCAATCAAACCAATGAAACTGAACCAAACCAAATAAATAAATAAAAGCTATTCGGTTCGGTTTTAGTTTTTTAGTTGGTTTAGTTCAGTTGCATATATGTTCGAATAGATATTTTTGGTTCGGTTCTCAGTTCAAAAGTCTAAAATCGTGAACCGAACCGAAAACTGAACTATATGTAAAAAAATAAAAATATATAACACAACCATATCATCCAAACTTGACTAAGCAACTCTTGACTGAGATTCATTTATCATTCTCTTACTATCTGCCAAGCCATCATCCAACATATCACAAATGGATTGTGTTGTTGATATCAAATGCTAGATCAAGTATCAACACAAATAAACTCTTTCTAAAGTAGTATGGAGGATTTTAAAATTTTTGTTTCTGCTTTTGCTTTGTTTGGTACAAAAATAAAAGTTTTGTATGGTATTTGAAACAATAGATGATGAGTTGACAAAGAATAAATAAAAAGAAAGAATGATGGGATACTATCAAAAAAAAAAAAAAAAAAACTTCGTTTGGGTTTTTGGTCAAAAACCACCCTCTAGTTTCGTTTTTGGCCAAAAACCACCGTCTAGTTTTTAATGGCCAACTACCCTGTTTTTATTTTTTATTTTTTTATTTTTTATTTTAAATTTATTAGTCAAAAACCATCCTACAATTAACATTTCTAACAAAAAATAAAATTTTACCCCTATATTCAAACAATATTAAATAATATTAATTTAAATAAAGCAATTATTTGATAAGAGACTAATATTAAATAAAAAAAAAATCAAATACATTATTTTATCCAAAATATATTAATTAAAAAATAAAAACTAATTCTCACTCTTTCTCCATTCTCTCTCAATCACCAATACATATATATATATATATATATATATATATCTCTCTCTCTCTCTCTCTCAATCCATGGATCCCTCACTCCTCTGTCTCCCTCAACACTATTTCTCGCCTTTTGCACTGTGCCCCCTGCATTTTTTTATTTGCTACTAAACCTCCTGAACTCTTGTAAATCGGCAATCGCTGAAGGAATCTGCTTCCTAGTGAGGGGGCAGATTCCTTTAGCTAGATTCTTTCAGCGATTGCCAATTTACGAGAGTTCAGGAGGTTTAATGGTGAAAAAAAAGGTATAAGGGGTAAATGTGCAATTAAACCATAGTTTAAGGGGCATCAGTGCTAATTAGCAAAAAAAAAAAAAAAAGTAATTGAAATTGGGTCTTATTGAAGACTTGAAATGTGGGCCCTTTTTTTATGGCTTCATTGGACTTGTTTTAAAACAAAGAATATGGGCTCATTTTAATTTTGTAAAATATTTATTGGGCCCTTAAAATACATGTAACTCATTAAAAAATGGCCTTTAAAATTATGGGCCCTGGGCGGCCGCCTCTCTCGTTCGGACCTAGGGCAAGCCCTGGGTATCAAAGCATAGCTAGGAAAAAGCTAAAGATCCTGAAACCCTAAAATTTTCTTTTCTTCCAACTTTCTATTCTCTAAACCTAATGCATAGCCAACCGTCACCATGATAAATCCAAACACGCCCGAATCCTCTACTATTACCTCTTCTCCTCATGTTGTCCTTACGGGAACAAACAATACCAATCCACACCAATCTCTCATTGAGATCAACTCCACTCAAGTTCCTATCAAACTAACCAAAGGAGAGAACTATGCAGCCTGGAGGTCTCAATTTGAAAAATCTTCTTTTCGGCTATGGGCTCATAGGAAACCTAGATGGTACCAAACCATGCCCTCTTGCATCTATCAAAGTTACCGCAACTACTGCTCCAACGCAATAGCCACCAACCAACGGAACAGCCGCCAATCCTGAACATCAAGTTTGGCTCCGTCAAGATCAATTTCTTCTTCATGCAATACAGGTATCTTGCATGGGTGCAGTACAATCTATAGTCACCCGGTCATCAACATATTTACAAGGATGGACTAAACTTGAGGCCATCTTTGTAAATCGATCTAACACTCGCAAATTCAGACTTCTCGACTCTTTTACGAACGTTTTGGCAGACAAATCTGCCACCGATTACATGCAAGGTATCAAAAATATCCTTGACAATCTTGAACTCATTGGACACCCGGTTGATGATGGAGCAACAGTAATTTACATCTTGAACGGTTTGGGACTAGCCTATCTACTTCTCACTTCCGCAATACGAGTCTGAGACATACCGATCACATTCGAAGAACTCTACGACAAGCTTCTTGATCATGAAGCTTTTCTTCAATGTGATGAGGCAAAGAAAGGCAATCCGGTAATTACGGCACAGTTCAATCAGAGAACATTCAACAGGAAAGGCCGTAACCAACAAGGAAATTCATCGAACCATATGGCACATCAACAACATCACAACTCCACCAACTCTCACGGTAACCAGTCAAATTTTAGAACCTATCAAGGCAGCGGTCGCAATTACTCCTCAAACAAAAATAGTCAATTTCGGCCCACATATCAGCTGCAGCTTCACTCTCAAAATCAGTGGCGCCATTCCACACCCATCAACAATTCTCGGCCAATATGTCAACTATGTGATAAGATTGGACACACAGCTCGGGTTTGTCGCTCGTGTCCACATCTAGGATCCCAACCTTGGCCACAAACGAATCATATGACCACTGACTAGCCTAACACTCGCAACAACAACTAGATTCTTGACTCAGGTGCCTCTCATCACATGACTTCAGACCTCCAAAATCTATCCATTCATTTAGAATACGGTGGCCCAAAGGACATCATGGTTGGGGACGGTAAAACAATTCCTATAACTCATACCGGTTTCACTACTTTAAATACCTCTGACAAATCTTTCTTTCTCACACGTGTCTTGTGCTCACCTCACTTATCTAACAATCTTGTTTCCGTGTCACAATTTTGCACTCATAATAACACATTTATCGAGTTCTTTCCTAACTATTTTCTTGTGAAGGATTTGACCATGGAGGCATCCTTGGTCCGTGGCCAGAATGAGGGTAACCTATATGTCTGGCCAAGGTCCAATCCATCTCGTCCGTCTACGTCTCCCGCTCAACTCCTTTCAGCATCTGCCCAACCGCAACTCTTCTCCCTAGCATGTCATTGCCGCCTTGGTCATCCGTCTCTTCAAGTTCTTCAGAATCTCGACTCCTCTCAAGGTCTACCCATTTCTAAGTCCAAGTCTCAATTTTCTCATTGTCCTGCTTGTCTATGTAATAAAAGTCACAAACTACCATTTGGAGTTTCATCATTATCTTGCAATAAACCATTAGAAATTTTGTTCACTGATGTTTGGGGCCCTGCTCACTTATCGTCTTTTGATAATTATCTTTACTATGTCATTTTTATGGATTATTTTTCAAAATACACATGACTATATCCACTCAAACACAAATCTGATGTCCCAAATGTTTTCAAACGTTTCAAGGCACTGGTCGAAAAAAATTTCAACACTAAATTCAAAACTGTCTATTCTGATGGTAGTGGGGAAGCTCAATCCATTGGACTTGACTTACAAAATTTAGGTATCCAACATTTGAAATCACCACCACACACACCTGAACACGTTGGCACTACTGAATGCAAACACCGACATGTAGTGAAAACGGCACTAACCATGCTCCACCACGTTTTCCATACCTTTGAAGTTATGGTCTCTTGCCTTCCAAATCGCAGTTTATCTAATAAATCGCATGCCCACCAAAGTTCTCTATAACAGTAACCCATACTCTATCATTTTTAACAAAGATTCAAATTATCGTAAATTACGTGTATTCGGTTGTCTATGTTATCCCTGGCTATGTCCGTACACATCTTACAAACTGGAGCCTAGATCCAAACTGTGTGTTTTTGTTGGATATTCCAATGCAAACAATGCCTACCTATGTCTAGATAGTCACACAAATAGAGTACTTGTTTCCCGTCATGTCGTGTTTGTCGAGTCGGCATTCTCGTTTGCTAATCTAGTCGGACACACTTCCTCGTCTCATTCGGTCCAAGTCAATCAATGGCTTCAGTCCCACCCTTCCACTGTCAGTTTCGACCAACAAAATGAGTCACACACACCCCTCCAATCTTCTCGCTAACAAGACTTCCACTACCCTAACATTATATAGATTTCTCAACCCTCCACTGCCAATCCCATATAGGTCCCGCTACACATACAACCCCCGCCACAAACACCTAACCTGTTGCAAACACATCAGGTCTCACAAGAACCTTCCTATGACCAGCATGCACCAACTCAGTCGACTAGCTCCCATAACACTGCTCTCCCACTCACCGAGTCTGATCCAACACCCACCTCCCCAATCAAAGTCATCCATACTCGGTCAAAAAGCAATATATTAAAATCGAGGACCATACTTGATCTATATACAGTCACTCACCTCTCCACCTAAACAGAGCCAACTTCCCTCATCCAAGCCCGAAAACATGTGGAATGGCACAAAACGATAAGCATAGAATATGATGCGTTGGTTAAAAACTCAACATAGGCACTGGTTCCAACTCATTCCTCCCAAAATGTGGTAGGATGCAAGTGGATTTTCTGGATCAAAAGACACCTGGATGGTTTCGTTGCTAGGTATAAAGCTTGCCTTGTGGCGAAGGGCTTTCATCAACGCCTTGGTATAGAATTTACTAAAACATTTAGTCCAGTAGTGAAACCCACCATAGTCCATCTAATTCTCACTATTGCTGTAACTAACGGTTAGTCCCTACGCCAACTAGATGTCAATAATACTTTTTTGTAGGGTACTCTTACTAACGATGTGTACATGGAGTAGCCACTTGGATTTGAGCATCCCTCTTTTCCAACCTATGTCTGCAAGCTCTGAAAGGCTATCTATGGCCTCCGTTAGGTTCCTAGAGCATGGTACAATGAACTCTACACCTTTCTACTGACAGCCGGTTTCACCAACTCCATGAGCGATGCCTCTCTCTTCATCTACAACCATTCAAGACACACAGTGTACTTACTAGTTTATGTCGACGACATCATTGTCACATGCTCATCGGATTCAAAGGTTCACCAGTTCATCACCATATTGGCTCAACAGTTCTCTCTAAAGGATCTAGGTCGGCTATCGTTCTTCCTCGGAGTTGAGGCTCATTATTCCACTCGCGGACTATTTCTCTCCCAACAGAAATATATCTGCGATCTTCTGGCCAAAGTAAACATGCTAGAGGCCAACTCCTTCTTCACCCCTCTTTCCACAACTGATACACTGAAACTGGTGGATGACAGTGCTCCCACGGATGCCACTCAATACCGACAGATGGTAGGGTCGCTTCAGTATCTTTCCTTCACCTTGGCCAGATGTCTCATTCACGGTAAAAAAATTATCTTAGTTCATGCATCGTCCAACCACAATCCACTGGAATGCAGTGAAGCATGTCCTTCGCTATCTTAAAGGCTGGCTAAGTTATGGCTTACTTATCAATCGAAAATCATCATCTCAACTTCATGCATTCGCTGACTCGGATTGGGTAAGAGATCCCGATGATCGGCGATCCACTACAGCATACGTCATCTTCCTTGGCTCCACATCGATAAGTTGAAGCTCCAAGAAACAGCAAACCGTCACGCGATCTTCCACTGAGGCCGAATACTGCGCCATTGCATCAGCAGCTGCTGAGTTGAGTTGGCTCGGTAATCTAGTCACTGAACTCAAGATACAAGTTCCAGGACCTCCGGTTATCTACTGTGATAATGTGGGTGCCACATATGTTTGTGCGAATCTTATCTTTCATAGTCGCATGAAGCATGTCGCCATCGATTTCTTTTTTGTTCGGGATAAGGTTGCTCGGAAACAGTTTCGAATCGCACATGTTCACACAAATGATCAGCTAGCTGACTCATTGACAAAGACACTCTCCCGGAATCAGTTCATCACTCATCGGAATGAGATAGGCGTCCTCGACGGAAGCTCTATCTTGCGGGGGCATGATAACAGTAAAGCAATTACATAAACTATCCTATACATGTTAAAACTGTACATCTGTAATTCTAATGTATTTAGGTCATGGAGTCAGCCTTAATCTCCTCATATACTGCATTGTGTATAAATACCAACTAATATGATGAATAACAAAAGACGTTTTTCATTCACAAATATCTAAACCTATTAATGGAATCGTCTATTGACGTGAAGAGGTTATTCAAACAATAATATATATGTCAACTAATGATAATCGGACAAATTATAGTTATGTTTTACCGGTTTTTCTTTAGTTTAGGTCTTTCAAACGGTACATAAGATATTCTAATCTAATTTATTATATTGATTTGGCAGATTTTCAAAAAAGTTAGCCAGATTTTGTGGCAAGACCGACTTAAACTATAATTTTATACAATATATATAGAGAGGGAGAGAGATTATATGATCTATAGTTAATAGTTGCGGATTTTGTCAAACATGATACATATATATCCTAATCTCTCATTGACTAGATGCAACAGACATATGAGATTCCTTCTTTTTCTCTCCCTCTTTATCTGAAATTCAAAATTCAAAGCTTTTAATATATACGATGTTAGAGCATCTCCAATGCTATTATGCATTTGGAGAAAATGGAGTGCCACATAGGATAGATATTAAAAAATTTAGAAAAACTCTCTCCAATGCTATTATCTAAGTTGAATATGAAGATGATGTGGCCAAAAAAAAGTTAAGAATATAGAGTTGAGTTTCTAATTCTAGAAACTCTCCTAGAAATGCTAACTAGGATTTCTAACTCTTTCCACTAATAATATTAAAGCTTTTAACTTTTTCCACCAAGAAATTAAACCCCATTTAATTATAAAATAAAAGAGGAGAGAGAGTAGAATAATTGTTTTATTAAGATTGGACAAAAAATGGATGCATATTTGACTTTAGATAATTGCATTGGAGATGCGAATATACATA
Source organism: Acer negundo (assembly GCA_035582765.1). NCBI lineage: Eukaryota > Viridiplantae > Streptophyta > Magnoliopsida > Sapindales > Sapindaceae > Acer > Acer negundo. Next base: position 14,776,879 of record CM069233.1, read on the forward strand.
TCTTTAATTTTTTTTTCAAAAGTGGGCCAATAATAAATAGAAATGCTGATGTGATATAAATCCCATCATATAAATGTAGAAACCAAGTATACCACTCGAGTCTATCATTTTTTTTTAGGGAAACACAAAATTAGAAACAAACACGGCATTCAGCCGAAACAACAGAACCAACACAAGAGGGATAATCCTCCGGCCAAAACAGATCTTCCACATAAGAGTGCCGTTTTTAGGCTTTTAGCTAACAAATGGGCTACCCGATTATCCTTTCTAGGAAAGAAACTAACGGAGACACAATGCACTAACACCAGCTGATTTTGGACCTCAGAAATAACAGTATCAATCTCTGAATGAAGGAACTTTTCGCCATTAATCCACAACAACAGCAGTATCAGACTTAATCTTGAAGGATATAACCCTGTTTCAACCACAAACTGGAGCCCACGCTGAATGGCAACAGCTTCAACAAATTGGGGAGAGAAGGTGGCAGCAAAGTTTTGGGAGCTAGAGGCCATAACAAAACCTTCCCAATCTCTAATCATAATACCAAAACCCACCAGCCTACCAGTTGTATGAATGGCAACATCACAATTCACTTTGTACATACCTGGATCTAGAGGTTTCCAAATGGGACTATACACAACCGATTGCACAAGTAATCTGTCAGACAGATCCGCATTATGGTATTCAACAGTATAACAGTGAGCCCAGTCAACAATATCAACAGCCCTGTCAGAGTAAGAGTTGTGAACATCCTCGTTCCGCAAAGACCAGGCCTTCCACAAACAAACATAGAAAATGCCCAACTCCTCTGCCTGCAATCGAGAGAAACACTCCAACAAAAAATCAAAAAACTGATATTTTCCTTTATGAACACCCACCAACTTTGAGTCCCAACCAGCACGAAGATTCTTCAATCTGCTGTAGCTCCAAAGACCATGAAGAATTGTCTCGGTTTTACATTTGCAAATGGGACATAAAGCTTCAACCGAAATTTTCCTTTTCGTCAAGCACTCATAAGTGGGGAGCATATTATTACAAGCCTTCCAAACAAACAACTTGACCTTTAAAGGAATAGGCAACTTCCACAATGACTTCCACCAGGAAATAGAGGAAGCCGAGAAAGAATCAGACTAAGAGGGACCATGATCCGCTAACATGGCTCGGTCCAACTAGTAGCCACTCTTCGCAGAATAAATCCCTTTTTGATCATAGTGCCAAAGAAAGGAATCCTTCCCTCTGTTTCTGCCGATAGGAATACTCAAAATTGCTACCATATCGTCATCACAAAAAGCACTTCTAACAAGATCCACATTCCAATTACCTGAAGACGTAAATAAACTATCCACAGCAGAGTTTTCGCCTAAAAAATGAGGAGAAAGAGGCTTTAACGTCGTAGGTCTCGGAATCCATCTATCTTTATATATCCGAAGATTTTTTCCATCCCCCACTCTCTAGCGAGTACCCGCAATAATTAACTCCTTTCCCCATAACAAACTTTTCCACAAAAAAGAGGCCATAGATTTTGGTTCCGCATTGATAAAATCTACCTCTGGAAAGTAACAAGCCTTTAACACACTGGCGGCAAGAGAGTTTTCCTTCTTCATCAGCCGCCACCCCTGGTTGGCAAGAAGAGATTTATTAAAAGACTCCTGATCCCTAAACCCCAACCCACCTTTAGCCTTTGCTTCACATAAACGACCTCAGGTGCACCGGTGGATCTTTTTGGACCTTCCATTGTCACTCGGGTCTATCATATAAATGTTTATATTCATAGTATTTTACTTTATTAATTATCTCATCAAACCAATGTTTAGTTATTATTTTTATTTTTATTTTTATTTTTATTTTTTGAATTATTATTATTATATATTGATACCACCTTGAATGGGTTGAGAGTTGAGAGTTAAGAGATCAAAAACCGTCATTGTCCAATTATATGCTAAACTCTAACTTGCAAATATTCAGTCATCACATTCAAGATGTTAAATTAAAGAGATTCAATAATGGGAGAAGAACTTGAGTGTATCCCGCTGTACCCAAGATTTAGTTCAATAATAGATCAGCTTGACAATCTTGTCAAATATGATTTGACTAGAACAATCTTGTCAAATCCATATACAATTATTATTATTATTTTTTTGTCTTTTTTGCCGTTTCTCCTTCTCTTTATATTAATGTTTAAAGGATATAGTTGCCAACTATAAATGAATTGTTTTTAAAATATAGATATCAAAATTTTCAAGTCAGTGCTTACTGATATAACTCCGTCAGTGTGTTGGATGTGGACTATTAGATTTACATACTTTGACTCAAAGTGTATGCATTTATCAAAACTTCTCCATAATCTATGGCCCATATACAATGCACTGATATAGTTATATTAGGACGCATTGATGAAAAAAGAATTATATATAAATATATATAGGGTCCTGTTCTTATCAGAGCATCCTTATATAATTTTATCAGGATATTGAATATGAGCCACTCATTTATAAAAAGTGATTTGACAAGTACAATATATATAAATATATATACGGTCCCGTTCTTATCAGAGCATCCTTATATAATTTTATCAGGATATTGAATATGAGCCACTCATTTATAAAAAGTGATTTGACAAGTACATACATACCAAGTCAAAATATGTAAAATGAGTGACTCATATTTAATGTCCTTATATAATTATATCAGGGCATCCTCATAGAAAAATTTCCGTATATATATATATATAAGATTAGTCAAATTAGGAGGCTCCAAAACTCATTATGTATAAGTATATAACAACAGATACTATTAATATTTAATTTTTTGGGCTGCTGTCCTATCACGTTACAGATAATATATAGCTGACTTTTTATTTTTATTTTTTTATTTTGTTGAACCCATCCTCTGATTTAATAATTAGTTGGGTCCTTGAGAAATTCAAGGTCACGTATTTGAGTAATAGTAATAATAGATAAAAAAAAAAAATAAAAAAGAAAATTCTATTTTGTTTCTGCAGCTTCTTGATTAATTAAGAGTTAATGATTCATGTTTGAATTTCGGTCACATATTCTACAAGGGTGCGTTTAGCACGGACATGTGATAGAATAAAGCGGAATGGGACGGGACAGGATAGGACAGACTATTTTGTATTGTGTTTGAAAGATCTGGGACAGAACTGTTCACTGTACTGTTATGCATTTGGTATGGTTGGGATATGATAGGACAAGAGGTTTAAATGATCAGAGTACCCTTCTTGTCCTTTCCAATGTTTGTTACCACATAATAGTGACATATGGGACATGACAAATCAGTATTTATTTGATTTTATTAAATAAATATTTTTATATATCATATTTAACAAAAATAATAGTATTGTAATTGAAAAATATTTTTAATTAATAATATTTTTGGAAGACATGTTAGTTTTTTTCAAATAATAATAATAATAATAATAATAATAATAATAATAATAATAATAATAATACCCAAAGATGTCTGCCAATATCAATTTTTTTTTTTAAAAAAAATTTAGCCAAGTTTAGAGGATCAAATTTCATTTTATAGGTCCACAAGAAAAAAAATCAATTAATAATATTATGGCCCATTACCTCAAATGTTTTTTATAAAATTATTATTAAATTTTATATGCTTGTAATTGTGCATAAGAACTGAACTTTACATTTACATCTCTGCAATGCATTATGAATAAATCTTCTGCAACAAAAATCCATTTGTTGATGGTTATCTTCTGCTTATCAATTGCACTCAAAGTTCATATCAAGCTCAACTGTGAAAAATGATCAAAATATTTAAACAAAATCATTTTTTTCCATTCATGTCCATGAGATGTATAATTTCATAGCCACTAACTACTATAACAATAATATACAATAGTGGGTATTGAAAAAATTTCTGTGGTGCATTCTTGCCAACTTGGAGAAGAATTGATGAAGCTGCAGCTATAGAGATGAGGGCTATACCAGCAGCTACTACTGCTGTGTTCACAGCTCCATCCGAAGATGATCCAGCAGTGTCCTTCTCAACATAACAAGTGTGGAAATGTTCCCACTACTTTCATCTTCTCGCCTGCTAACCATTCGACGCTCACCTTCTCCACCTATTTTCACACCTTGATCACCAATTTAAAACATAACCAAAAGCACTTTCAAATAGTAATAACAAATCTCTTTTTGTTTTTGCATTGTTTCACACTTGCACTCAAGTAAATAAAACTATGTTTCCTAATTTTTCTTTTACTGATAAAACATTTAATAAACTATTCCTATCCCTTGAAAGATTTTGCCAAAACTGGGCCATATACGCAGCTGCTGCAACAACCCATGTTGCAATATCTGAAATCATATCTCTGGTAAGACACCTGTGGTTTAAGAAGGTGCAAATACTATAGAGACGGAAGAAAAGAAATATTTTCCTGATAAGTTGACCCACCTTGTGACATGGATGAGCTTTAATATGTGGAAACTTAAATTCAGTGTAATTTGGATTCATGCACTTAATTCCTTCTCTTTTTGGGGTCCCCAGAATCTGATATAGTACAGCAAAAGAGGGAAAAACCTAATGAGGAAATGCAAAACATGAAAAATAAAAATAAAACAAGGGAAATAGAAGGCCCCGATATGTCACACCTTAATGAACAAATACTTGGCATGAACAAACAACACTACAATCAACAGCAGCAAGACATCTGAACAAACAAACAAGATTGGTAATTAAAATATGATTTTGGCAACATTAGATACAACAATGATTGCTCCAACAACTCTAGCAATTAGCAAGCATAAAAAGAAGCATATGAGCATATTATTGCAAAACCCAACAGCTCCAAAACAAGGAAACAATCTGAAACAAATTTAACGGGTGTGTTCTAATATTAATCTAGTGGGGGTGAATAGATTTTATCCGATTTTACCAAATTTTCGTTATTTGTCAATATTGACGAAAATACCCCAAACTAGTCAAATTAACAAATCAAGCATATAAGTGCGGAAATTAAAGAACGTTGATTTTTACGTAGAAACCCTCACGGGAAAAACCATAGGTTGATAAGTGCACCACACTCGAACCTCGAATCCACTAATTGTGATAGCTTAAACAACCTAATCCCGGTTTGACGGCCTAATCCTGGCTAATATCCTGCTAGCACTACCCGCAGGCCTTTAAAAGCGGACCTAGTCCAATTGCTTATGATTTAAGCAACCTAATCCCGGTCACAACACAAGTCTTAGATCTCAATGAAGAGATAAAAAGCTTATGTGAATATATGATGATATTCAAAGAACAAATAAAGCTAGGTAACCTTAGATGCTTATTTAGGATGATGAATATAACAATTAATACAATCCTAGATATTAATAGCTAAATGACTTGTCATAAAGCTTAGCTAAACATAGATAATGAAATCCTATAAAGCTATCAAAATACAACACTCAATCATGTCAACACAACAATCTCTATTTGTATCTAGAATATATTCTAAGGGCATACAAATAATATAAGAGATTCCTTGATAAATAAAAAACTAATTATATATGATAATAGTGAAGAACATACCAAGGGATGTGTGTTGAGCAAGACCCATGCAAGTAAGCATTCTAACTATGCTAGAAAATGCTTAGATGATATTTTGATGCATATGTAAATGGGTTTGAGTGATTAAATGAGCAATCTTGATTGCTATTTCTCTCAAAGATCTCTCTTTTAAACTTAGAGTTCTTGATGATCAAAGAGTCACCCTTAGAATATGAGAAAGTGGTGTATTTATAGAGGGCCATAAAAGTTTGATTGAAAGGACACAATTGCCCTTGAAATCACCGTTCGGAAGTTTCAAAACCACCGATTAAACCACCGTATTGAATTCCATGAAACAGGGGATCATCGGCGGTCGCATTCGGCAGTTTCACAACCACCGATTAGACCGTCAAATAAAACCGACACAAAAAATCAATCAGGTGTGTAACGGCGGTTTCAAAACCGCCAATTAAACCGCCGAATTGAGACAGATATTTATTTCAATCAGGTCTCAAACAGCGGTCAGGCCGCCGATCGTAATCGTAGAACCAATTCAAAAACTTCTGGAATCAAACGATGGTTTCATTAGGCAGTCATGGCCACCGATCAAACCGCCGATCAAATCGCCGTTTCACCACTGATGGTGAAACCAAAGGAGAAGCCAAAGGCATTCTCCGAAGGCGATCTTTGCGTTGAGCCAATCACACATTCATGCATGCGCGGACGTTTCCGAACAACATCGGGAAACGAATTACAAAGCATATAAACACACAACAAGATATAACAACCATGTGCAAGTGTGACAATGTGACATGTGAAGAGAATACACTCAAATGCACGAATGCTAAGTGTGTGTGTGCAACTAGATCTCTTCAAGGAAAAAATAAGCACTAGAGATATACCTTTGGAGTGCTTGTCACCTTGAGGTCTTGAAGAAGCATTTGAGCTTGATCCTCAAACACTAAAGCTACCCTTACAACAAACCCCAATATGTGGTTTGTTTACGAAATAAGCCAATCAAAATATGGGAATCCTTACACAATTTACCTTCAAATTTGCCACAATGTACATAGCAATTAGCAAGCATGGGATCTGCAGTGCTAAACATATGTATATGTATATCTCTGTAATTTTATTCAGTAACCAAACAAAACCACAAAATAAAATTTGATCATCAATTGAGAATTCAAAATCGGATAAGGAAGATACATTGGTGGTAATAGTTCCATTTCCATATAAATACAAGTCAATTGTAAAGTTTTTGCTTTCAAAATCTTTTCATGTCAGATATATATCCAGTACACTTCAAGAATCAAACTCAACTTGTATCAACCAAAAGCTCAATTAGTATCAAAATAGGAATCCAGGTCACTAACAAAAGAGATGATTTTAATTCAAAGAACTAAAATGGGGAATCTGGTCACAAATAGAGAGCTGGAACTTTTGGTGAACAAATTTTAATATAATACAAAAACTAAATTAGGAAAATAAAATATCCCAGAAAACAAAACCAATTTCTCACAAAACAATTTCAACCATCCAAACCAATTTCCTACAAAACAAGACCCTAGATCAAATTCGATCTAAATGGAGAAAGAAGAAACAAATTTTACTAAAAATAAGCAAAGCAAACAAAAAATTTACACCCCAACGAAGCAAACAAACAAATACACAAGTAGTATGAATACATGAACACGAAAACAACAAAAACAACAAAAACCCACCCAGAATTGAGACAACCCCCCAAATCGAAAACAATATAGAAAACAAACATTTCAAAACGAAATAAAAAACAAACAAAAGCGAAATCAAACAAAACCATACCTTGATCGGTGGTGTACGTGTGCGACGGCAACCAAGTCGGTGATGAGTTGCGGCGGCAACGAAAGACGATTGGCTTGGCTAGGGTTTGTTGGAAAGTGACAACGATCGGGGAGAGAAGAGAGAAAGAGAAAGGAAAAAAAAGCAAAGGTTTTAATTTATGTTGGACAAGTTCGTAATTTTTGAAAGTTTTGAGGGCAAAAATGTCTTTTTGACACTTGTCCCATGCATGGGACAAGTCTGTCTGAGGGTCTAAGGTGGGATATGTTTTGTGGTTTTTGTCCCACCTTATCCCGTCTCGTCCCATGCTAACAGCGCACCAAACGTGGAACAACAAAAAGTTGTCATGTCCTGTCTCGTCCCGCATACCAAACGCACCCCAAAAGTACAAATGCGTTCCCTTGTGCATTAAGAAACTGATCCTAGCTAGTTAGTACGAGAATTTGACAAACTCATTGTACGGATGTTCTTTAATATGTATGTTGAAAAAGTGAGAAAAGCAACAACGAAAAGTATTTAAGTTTGACTTTTGTAATGGGTAGAGCAACTCTGATGTATAGCACTAAATTTCAGTTCGATTTGAAGTTAAAAGGGAATATTTTAGGAATATGTTAACACCAAATTTTTTTTCACTCCAATGTTCCATACCAAATTTTATATCAAAAAATATCTTTAAAGAATATTCTCCCAATAAATATTTATACAATACCAATTGATTTCTGTTAGTTAATTTATACAATATTCAATAATTTTATTTACATAAAATATATATCAATATGAGTGTAATTTTAAAGATCTCAACGAGATCTTTCTAATGGTATTTTTTTTTAGAATACATATTGTTGGAATTAAGTATATGAGAGTTAAATTAGAGATTTGGAAAAAAAATTAAGACATTAATTTAACATTTAAATAATTTAAAAAAAAAAGGTTGGTGGCTTTTGTGCCGTGAACAATGCACGTCATATATACTGCTCTACTAAAGCACAACATAAAAAAAAATTTTAGGAATTATAAATTTGGTCAACGTTGGAGCTCCAATTGTGAACAGTATGCTTCAACTTAGAGTTTGGAATGGGGTTTGAAGTGTGGTTAGAGCAACTCCAATCAACACACCATTTACACCAAAAACACCAATTTAGTGTAAAAATCCTTTCCAACCAATACACCAAAAACACCAAAAAAAAAAAAATATATTGGATTATGCAGAATTTTGAGACAAATCTCACATCATGGATATAATAGACAATTATGAGATGATTATTAGTTATAAAACTTTCTTTTAATAAAGGGTGAAATTCATTTTCGTCCATCTAGTTTGACTTAATAGATAAACCGGTCTCCTAATTTTCAGTATTATGTTGACAAGTCCCTCTAGTTTCCAAAATTTTGTATTTTGGTCCCTACCGTCCAATTCCGTTAGGGTTTTCAAAGATTCTGTCATTGTTGTGAGGGTAAAATGGTAACTTACATAATTAATGGTATATTAATAATTGAAAAAAAAAAAAAACAAAAAAAAAAATTGATTTACTAAATTAAAAAATTAAAAAAAGATTTGATGGATGTGATGGATGATGGAGATCCAATCTAGATCTACCAAATACAAAAAGATTATGGTAAAATTAAAAAATAAAAAAAAAAAATTTAAACTTTGATCTTTCTCCGCCCAAGAACAAAGAACAATTTTTTTATTTTTTATTTTTAAATTCAAACTTTAGACATTAAAGCAAATCCATTTAATAATTAGTATAAGTTTAATTGAAACAATTACTATACGAATCTTCTAGCTAATAGAAGCAAAGCACTTGCAATCGATTTAATAACTATACCAAACCCAGAATCCAATACCAAACCCAGAACACTATACCACCACCTAAAACCAGAATCTGACCACCACCACCACCACCACACTTAGACCCAAAACTTGACCACCATCATAACCATTGAAAAATCCAGACCAAGAACCGAGAATCGACATCACTACCACTAGAACCCAGAACCCAAACACCACACCACTAAAAAAACCCAAGCCAAGTGTAAACCCTAGAGTCGCGCAGGGGAAGAAATTTTAGGCTTTTAAAAATTATTTGAGCGACTTATTAACCATATACGATATATAAGAATAAAGTAGGTAGGATTCGTAATCATACCTTAAGGCTAACTCCTTCGTTCTTTATTTCTTGATATTGCTTTCTGTAAGGATTCCCATATTTATATTGGCTTATTTCGTGGACAAACCATATATTGGGGTTTGAATGTAAGGGTAGTTTAGGTGATTGAGATTCAAGCTCAAAGTTCCTTTCAAGACCTCAAGAGATCAAGCACTTCAAAGGTAAATTTCTAAGTGCTTACTTGCTTTGAAGAGATAGTTGCACTCACCCACAACCCATGCATATGTCTTTTGTTGTTTGTTGTGTGTGTTTATATTGTGTGTATTAATGTTCATTAATCTCTCTTCTTGCATGTTTAATTGTTTGCATCCTGCTAGTTAAATGTCATAACATGTTAGGCATTAGGATGCATTCACTTCACTCACACACTTACACCCATTGCATGATCTTTATGTGAGAAGCTGCATGAGAATGCATTGACCTTCACTGCTGCGGTTGGATAACCGCGGTATGCTAGCGACAGAGATATCCCTTCTCTACCGCGGTTGAAGTGCCGCGATTGGATCAACCGTGGCACACAGGCTACAGAGATACATTCTCTGTGCCGCGGCTGAAGTGCCGCGGTTGACTCAACCGCGACAGTCAACGACCACGGCAGTCCGTATTACGTGAAAGTCCAAAACGCTGCAATTTTGTTGGGAGCCTATATATATCCCACTTTCATTTTAGGTCGTCCCCAAGAATTCCAAAAGCATATTTTTCTATTAGAACACTTTTTAAGAGCCAAAAATCCTCAAGAACTCACCTTTAATCACTCAAAGCTTTTCCTTTTTGAATCAAACTTCATATTGCATCATCTATGCTCACAAAAAGTGCATCCATGCATGATTTTGCATCATCACATCTTGCTTGGTAAGAATCTCACCAACTTTATCTAATTTTAGTGTCTTTCTTAACAAGTCTTCTCTTTATTCACTTGTATGTTTTTAGAACACATGCTAGATACAAGATAGAGATTGTTTGTGATGAAATGATTGAGTATTGTATTGTGATAGCTTTCTAGGTTGTGTTTAATCTTGATTGCTAAGCTATTTGAGATGTCATTTAGCTATTGATATTTAGGATTGCTTTTATTGCATATTCATCATCCTAGATAAGCATCTAAGGTTTCCTAGCCTTGTTTGTTAATTGAATATCATCATATATTCACTTAGGCCATTTTATCTCTTTATTGAGAAGTAAGTCTTGTGTGTAGCTTCCGAGAGTAGGTTGCTTAGATCGCAAGCAATTGGACTAGGTCCACTTATACCGGGATTAGGTAGGTGTGTTATTACTTCTGGGATTAGGTTGTAATCTTTATCACATTTAGTGGATTTGAGGTTCATGTGTGTTTCACATAAGAGCCCGTGGTTTTTCCCGTGAGGGTTTCCACATAAATATCTTCTGTTCTTTACAATTCCGCACTTTATACACTTGATATATTATTGTGACTAGCTAGGGGTATTTTCGTCAATTTGACCTTTAACGAAAATTTGGTAAAATCGGATAAAATCTATTCACCCCCTCTAGATTAATATTAACCACACCTTTATTTGTTTCAATTGGTATCCGAGGGGGTTCCTAGATATACTTAGGTGGTCTTTGCTCATTTTGGTGTGTTTTGCATTTGTGTGTTGTTTTGCTCATACATACATTTTGCATACATTTCATTTCGTTCATTAAACACAATGAGTGGAAACGGTGGGAACAACGAGGGAGCTTCTAGCATGAGACCTCCTCTCCTCACTGGTTTGAACTATTCCCAATGGAAAGGAAAGATGGAATCCTATATATGTCAAATTCATGACCATGCATGGATGGCGGTTGAAGATGGATATGATCTACCCATGATGACTTCTATGGGTGGAGGAGAGGATGTGCTCAAGCCTAAAGTGCAATGGAACGCGCAAGAGTTTGAGGCATCAAAATGGAATAGGAAGGCGATGTATGCCATCCTATGTGCAATGGACGAAAATCAATATAAATTGATTCAAAACACTAGGATTGCTAATGAGGCTTGGAACATCCTAGAGGTTACACATGAGGGAACCGAAGTTGTAAAGGACTCAAAGCTTCAAGTCCTCCAAACGCAATTTGAGATGCTTAGGATAGAGGAGGATGAACACTTCAATGACTTCGGGATCAAGTTGATGGATATTGTCAATCAAAGCCATCAACTTGGTGACCCATATTCGGATAAGAGAATCAAGCAGAAAATTATGAGATCTTTCCTCGATAGATTTGAATCCAAGGTTACGGATTTAGAAGAAAATAGTGGATATAAGGATATGAAGTCGAGTGAGGTAATTGGAAGACTCCTTGCCTATGAGTCTAGGAAGGCTCTTAGCTCTACTTCTCTGAAAAAGCATAAAGGAATTGCATTAAAAGTCTCTATGGATGAAAATGAGGAAAAGATTGACTCGGATGAAGATCTTGCCTTATTTGTGAAAAGGTTCAATAAGGTTATGAAATTCGGGAAGAAGGGCTTTGGTTCTAAAGGCCAAAACATGAAGAAAAAGGGTCCCTTCAAGAAGTTTGAGCCTAGGCAAGAGAAGACCGAAAGGAAAGGGGTCCGATGCTATGAGTGTGGTGGGATAGGTCACTTTGCCCCCGAATGTGCGAATCACAATGACAAGAAAAACGGAAAAGTGATAGCCGCCACTTGGAATGGAAGTAGTGATGACTCCAATGAGGGAGATGAGTCTTCGGATGATGAAGAACTAATGGCTAACTTCCTAGCCTTTGCCTTTTCATACAAGAGCAAAAGTGCTAGTGAAAAAGAGCGAGAGAGTGAAAAGGAAATTGACTCAAGTGAAGATGACTCCTCATGTCACTCCACAAATGGATATGTGGAGAAAAAGGTTCTTGTTGAATACCTTGCCGAGTTTAAAAGCCTTGAGATGAAAACCACAAGAAAGATTAAAAGATTGAGAGAAAAGAATCTAGAACTTTCATCTCATAATGACCACTTAAGTGAACAAGTGGAAAGGGCAAAGAAAATTGAAGATAAGCTAAAAGAGGAGTTAGACTTATCTAAGAGGAATGAAGAAGGCTTGAAGAAGATAAATAGTCTTTAACTAGGATGGCTTCTAGCACTAAGAAGCTTGACCATATGCTTGGTGTTGGAAAGAGTCCATGTGACAAGAGAGGTCTTGGATTTGAGGATGGTAAGGAGACCTCCACTTCCCACAAGACTGTGTTTGTTAAAAGTTTAGGAAACAAAGAAGCCTCACCCATCCTAGCTCCTAGGAAGAAAATTGATCTAGGACAATGCTCACATAGTGTATAAGTGATGGTGGCTCAAAGAAGACAACCATAAGCTCAACCCTCAAAAGCTCCGCAAGTTACCTTTCCTCAACAAATGGCTCTCAACAAAGGAAAGAGACAAATCATGCAACCTCAAGCTAGGAAGCAAGTTAGACCGGTTCAACAACGAAGATGGATTGAACCCACTCAACCACAAAGACATGGACATGCTCCCATGCGTGCACAAGGACAAGGTATGATTCCTTATTTCATTCCTACATGTCATTTTTGTGGATTTAAAGGTCATATTAGACCAAATTGCTTACGATACATTAAAATGTGTAGAATTAGAAGCATGATTGAAAAGAGAAAGAATAGAGCCATGATGCATGTTTCTAGGAATAAGAAAATTGTTTTTCATGATCCTAGAACATCTAGAGCCCATGTACCAAAAACCACTAGAAAAAAAAGAAGATAATATCTAAGTGGATTAGAAAGAATGAAAATGTTTGCCATGTTACTTAAATTTCTTTGAAAGCAAATTCTTCTAATTTTTGGTATCTTGATAGTGGGTGCTCTAGGCACATGATGGGAAACAAGAGTTTATTCGAGACTCTTGTCATGGAGAAAGGAGGATGTGTCACCTTTGGTGATGGATCCAAAAAGAGAGTAGTAGTGAAAGGAACCATTTCCATTCCCGGTCTACCCTCCTTGTCCAATGTTTTATTTGTTGATGGCTTGAAAGCCAATTTGATTAGCATTTCTTATCTAAGTGATGAAGGACTTTCTATCTTATTTAGCAAAAATGATTGCTCTATCCTATTGCCTAATGGACAAACCTTTTTAAAAGGTATGAGATCTAGTGACAATTTCTATTGTCTTGAAGCTAGAATAGTCTCAAACAATATGTCCAAGGAAGAGCAAGTTGAGTTGTGGCATGAAAGACTTGGTCACATGAGCTTTCGGGATTTACGAATCCTAAACAAGTTCAATGTTATGCGTGGCCTTCCCAAGCTTGGGAAGAAAGCCAATGGTGTTTGTGGACCTTGCCAACAAGGAAAACAAACCAAAAGCATGCACAAAAAGGGTAAGTATCTCTCCACCACGGAGCCCCTAGAGCTTTTCCACATGGATCTAATGGGTCATATGCAAAACGAGAGTTTAGGTAGAAAGAGATACATTTTGGTTTGTGTAGATGATTTCTCTAGATTCGCATGGACATATTTTCTTAGAGAAAAATCCGAAACTTTTGACAAGTTTAAAATGCTTTATAATAAAATTCAAAATGAAATGAACTATAATATTAAATGCATAAAACGGATTAGAAGTGACCATGAGAGGGAATTTGAGAATATTTCCTTTGGAACCTATTGTGATAGTGTAGGTATCTCCCATGAGTTTTCGGCTCCTAGGACACCTTAACAAAATGGAGTTGTTGAGAGGAAGAATAGGGTCCTTCAAGAGATGGCCCGTGTCATGTTGCTTAGCAACAATGTTCCTAGGAACTTATAGGCCGAAGCCATCAATACAGCTTGCTATATAGGGAATAGAGTTTTCCTAAAGCCCAGCACTAGACAAACTTCCTATGAGTTGTGGAGAGGTAGAAAGCCAAATGTAAGCTACTTCCACACCTCTGGAAGCAAATGCTACATTTTAAATGACTGTGATCAACTTGGCAAATTTGATGATAAGAGTGATAAGGGTATCTTTATTGGCTATGCTTTAAATAGTAGAGCCTATAGAGTTTTCAACTTGAAGACTCAAATCGTCATGGAATCATCAAATATTGTTGATGATACAAGGCTTAAGTCTAATAACCATGAGGAGTAGGTTGCTATAGTGGATGACTCTCCCTTGGAGAATGTTATGGAGACTCCTAATGTAAATGAGACACAAACTATTGATAGAGTTCCTCTCTTGAACTCTAAAGAACCCGCTCCATAGGTTAGGAAACTCCATGATAAAGAAGACATAATTGGAGAGGCTAATGAGGATGTTAGGACTAGATGTCAAATAGCTAATCTCATTAGCTACACATGTTACACCTCTCAAATAGAACCCAAAAAGGTTGAAGAGGCCTTAAATGATGAATTTTGGGTTCTTGCCATGCAAGAAGAGCTAAACCAATTTGAAATGAATAAGGTTTGGACTCTAGTTCCTAGGCCTAAAAGCACAAATGTGATAAGGACCAAGTGGATCTATAGGAACAAATTCAATGAGGATGGCAACATAGTGCGTAACAAGGCTAGACTTGTTGCACAATGGTACTCTTAAATTAAGGGTATTGACTTTGAGGAGACATTTGCTCCCGTTGCCCGTTTAGAGTCTATTAGGTTTCTCTTATCCATTTCTTGTGTGCACAAGTTCAAATTGAACCAAATGGATGTCAAGAGTTCCTTCCTCAATGGCTTATTGCAAGAGGAAGTGTTTGTTGAACAACCCAAGGGGTTTGTGGATGCTCACCACCCCAACCATGTCTATCGCCTCAAGAAGGCTCTATATGGGTTGAAACAAGCACCGAGGGCTTGGTATGAGCGCCTCACTTAATTTCTTGTTGACAATGACTACACAAGGGGTAGTGTT
Source organism: Acer negundo (assembly GCA_035582765.1). Taxonomy (NCBI): domain Eukaryota; kingdom Viridiplantae; phylum Streptophyta; class Magnoliopsida; order Sapindales; family Sapindaceae; genus Acer; species Acer negundo. Next base: position 14,792,193 of record CM069233.1, read on the forward strand.
GACAAGACCTTGTTCATCAAGAGAAACAAAATGAGTTATTTATAGCTCAAATCTATATTGATGACATTGTATTTGGCTCCACCAACAACACCAAGGTCCAACAAATCGTTAAAGTTATGTCTCATGAATTTGAGATGAGTCTTGTTGGTGAGCTAAGTTACTTCCTAGGTTTGCAAATTAGGTAATTAAATGTTGAGATTTTTATTACCCAAGCCAAATATGCTAAAAACCTAGTGAATAAGTTTGGGCTAAAAAATGCCAAACATTGTGATACACCCATGAGTACCACTTTGAAGCTAAGCAAGGATGCTAGCGGAAAAAGTGTGGAACAAACTCTATATCGTGGCATGATTGGAAACTTGCTTTACTTAACCGCAAGTAGGCCTGATATATCTTTTAGTGTGGGTGTGTGTGCTAGGTACCAAACGGATCCTAAGGAGTCCCACCTCTCTTCCGTTAAGAGAATCATTCACTTTGTGAATGGGACATTCAACTATGGGATTTGGTACTTTTTTGACACTAATGCTAGCTTGGTTGGCTTTAGTGATGCGGATTAGGCAAGTAATTGTGATGATAGGAAGAGCACATCGGGCGGTTGCTTCTTTCTAGGCAACAATTTGGTGTCTTGGTTTTACAAAAAGCAAAACTCAATTTCCTTGTCCACGGCCGAGGCTTAGTACATAGCTGCGGGGAGTGGATGCATACAACTCCTATGGATGAAGCAAATGCTAGTCGACTACGGATTCAACCAAGGTACACTAACTCTCTTTTGTGATAATATGAGTGCTATTAATATTTCCAAGAATCCAGTATAACACTCTAGGACTAAGCATATTGACATCTGTCATCATTTCATTAGAGAGCTTGTTGAAAATAAATGCATAGTGCTTGAACATGTAGGCACTAATGATCAACTAGCGGACTTATTTACTAAACCCTTAGATGCTACTCGATTTAAAACACTAAGTAGATCTATTGGGATATGTCTTATGGAATGATGTGTTTTGGTGTTTGACCCCATATGGGGAACTCAAGCAAAGAGAGCAATTGCTTACTTGTTGCATGCAATATTTGAAAAATTTTATGCTCTTTTTTTAATTGCTTGAGTATCTTGATTGTACATATGTAGATATGTTTTTATCTATAAGTGTGAACCATGCTTTGAATGCAATCCATGTCTTATTTATGTTCAAACATGAATTTTTGGACTAGGAGATTTAATTAGGAAGTACTTATTGAATGACCTATAATGATCTCCATGACAAGATGATTGTTGAATGACATGCTTAAAATGTGAAAAGCATGAAATTCAAATGACATGCTCAAATGAAAAAGCATGAATTGATGATTGCAATTCTTAAAATGCAAAACAATGTGTGAAAAAGCAAATGAGAATCAAATGAAAATCAAAATGTCTCTTTTTCTTTATTTGTTGAACTTGTCTACTATTATACAGATATCTTATCCGGAAAAATCAAATAGGGCGCAAAGTTGTTCATGACATGTTTCGCTCATAATAAAGTTGGATATAGCTCTCTAAAATTGAAATCAATAAATTCTCTATATCCTTGCTTTTATTCATGTTAAATGGTGAAATTGGTTTGAATTCTTATAGGAAACCTTTATCATTTTTGCTTTGCCAAATTCCATTGACTTTTGAACATGAATACAACATGTCTTGAATGCAAAGCATTTTAATCACACATTTTCATGAAAATAAATCTCCTTGTATCTCTCCATTTGATTGAGTTGCATAAAGTGTTTTATATGATTATGCAAATGACATGTATACTTCTGTCTCTCTTTGCTACAAGTGACCCGTATGGGGAATACTTCTTTACCTATCTCATGACAAAAAGGGGGAGTAGGATGTGGTAAGGGGTAACATGTTGATGGTAAAAGGATAACATGTTGGGGAGAATATTCATTAAGGGGGAGTAACCCTTTGAGGGGGAGCATTGCATTCACATACATTGCATGATGTTGTGCTATAATTCCTTAGAATACAAATGCTTGTTTATTTTATCACTTGATTAATCTCACATTTCATTGAGCTAGAATGTGTAGAAACTTTGTTTTGAAGAGTTGATAATTCTACAAGAGATTGAATACTTGTTTTTTTTACTCTCTTATCTCTTTATAATGTAGAATATCTTGTTATCTCGTAGTTTCTATTTTGTTGTGAGGAATCAATGTGAGTGATGGTTTTGTCACGAAATAGCCAAATGGGGAGATTGTAAGGATTCCTATATTTAGATTGGCTTATTTCGTGGACAAACCACATATTGGGGTTTGAATGTAAGGGTAGTTGAGGTGATTGAGATTCAAGCTCAAAGTCCCTTTCAAGACCTCAAGTGATCAAGCACTTCAAAGGTAAATTTCTAAGTGTTTACTTGCTTTGAAGAGATAGTTGCACACACCCACAACCCATGCATATGTCTTTTTTTGTTTGTTGTGTGCGTTTATATTGTGTGCATTAATGTTCATTAATCTCTCTTCTTGCATGTGTAATTGTTAGCATCTTGCTAGTTAAATGTCATAACATGTTAGGCATTAGGATGCATTCACTTCACTCACACACCTGCACCCATTGTATGATCTTTATGTGAGAAGCTGCATGAGAAGGCATTGACCTTCTCTGCTGCAGTTGGATAACCGCGGCACACAGGTGACAGAGATACATTCTCTGTACTGCGGTTGACCTAACCGCGGCAGTCGATGACCGTAGCAGTCCGCCTTGTGTGAAAGTCCAAAACGCTGTAGTTTTGTTGGGAGCTTATAAATATCCCACTTTCATTTTAGGTCGTCCCCAAGAGTTCCAAAAGCATATTTTTCTCTTAGAACACTTTTTAAGAGCCAAAAATCCTCAAGAACTCACCTTTAATCACTCAAAGCTTTTCCTTTTTGCATCAAACTTCATATTGCATCATCTATGCTCACATAGAGTGTATCCATGCATGGTTTTGCATCATCACATCTTGCTTGGTAAGAATCTCACTAACTTCATCTAATTTTAGTGTCTTTCTTAACAAATCTTCTTTTTATTCACTTGTATGTTTTTAGAACACATGTTAGATACAAGATAGAGATAGTTTGTGATGAAATGATTGAGTGTTGTATTGTGATAGTTTTCTAGGCTGTGTTTAATCTTGATTGCTAAGCTATTTGACATGTCATTTAGCTATTGATATTTATGATTGCTTTTACTGCATATTCATCATCCTAGATAAGCATCTAAGGTTTCCTGGCCTTGTTTGTTCATTGAATATCATCATATATTCACTTAGATCATTTTATCTCTTCATTGAGAAGTAAGTCTTGTGTGTAGCTTCCAGGAGTAGGTTGCTTAGATCGCAAGCAATTGGACTAGGTCCACTTATACCGGGATTAGATAGGTGTGTGATTACTTCCGGGATTAGGTTGTAAACTTTATCACATTTAGTAGATTCGAGGTTCGTGTGTGGTTCACATATCAGCTCGTGGTTTTTCCCGTGAGGGTTTCCACATAAATATCTTGTGTTCTTTACAATTCCGCACTTTATACACTTGATATATTATTATGACTAGCTAGGGGTATTTTCGTCAATTTGACCTTTAAAGAAAATTTGGTAAAATCGGATAAAATCTATTCACCCCCCTCTAGATTGATATTAGGCACACCTTTATTTGTTTCACTTTCCGATCTGTACCACCGGATCTTCCTCGCTATCTCTCAAGTTTCGGCAACTGTGTGTGGCCACGTTACGAGCTTTAGGAGGTTATAGAAACAACACAAAACAACTCCTGCTTTTGTGTACATGGAATTCGGGCACCCTTGAAAAAGCTAGAACAAAAACAATTTTTTTTTCTTTTTCTTCTTTTTAGGGCGCAGACTTTTTTTTTTTTTTTGGTTACGTACAACTCCATTCACTTTTTAATTAATTGTTTTAAAGTTCACCAATCACTTTATAAAAGAAATAGGTTTATTTAAAATATCTAATATTCAGAAGACCAATATCTTTTATATTGTTTTTTTTTTTTTTTTTTTTTTAAATCAAATCTTAAAAAAAAAAAAAAAACCAATATCCTGATATTTTATATATATATAATCAATATAGAGTTATAAGTGACCTAGATTAAATAGGATTCTAAATTCTATTTAATTTAATGTTGTCACTATGATTTGAACCCATGATCTCCTAGAAATAAAATAATCGATATTATTTATATATCTTTTCCTTGGTCTTGGTTTGAACTATTGATCTCCATTAAATAATTAATTCAATTAATAATTATTAATTATTAATATAATTAAATAATTACCTTATTTAATATAATTAATTATTAATCCATTAATTAAATAATCGCATCATTTAATTAATAGCCTAAATTAAATTCTTGTTACTGTTGTAACATAATTAATTGGACCGTCTAATTAATTAACTGTGACCCTTGTTACCATCAACGATCTGTGCTAGTAAGGGGACCTAATGGACCTACAGTTTTGAGCTCCAATAATCCTTAGAAAAATTAATTAAACTCTTTAATTAATATCTCATGATTATTAACCTCGGTGTTACTCCACTAAAAACCCTAGGCTGCACTCTTGTAATTGTATATGTTTTTACACAAACCAAAATTCAGTATCCATTGATATAGCTATTACATATGGTATGATCCTATACAAGTGGTTCATAATTAGAGTTGGGTCATAAAGTCCGTTATATCCCTCTAATTATATCTTTCCATTAAGTGCCATTGATTATCTAATGAACAATTATATCCTTCGGTCCTTTACAGAAGAATGAGAGCGCTCTTAATTGTTCAAACCTCGAATCAACCCTTGAGGGAACTACTTCTCTACTTCTCTACTTCTCACAAGAAAGAGTAGATTCCAATATTATGTACAGACCTTCCCAGCCATAAGCCAAACCGCGATTCCAAGATACGGAGATATTGATTGAAAATGCTATTTCGATCTCACCCATGGTAAATTTAAAACCACGATCTAACCTGAAGGAGTCATTAAGACACTCATAATTAAGATTACCCATATACAACCTTCATTTGTCGATATATATGAATCTCCCCATGTAACGAATATTGGAGAGAGATTCATATAGATTGTGGCCCAGTCTTATATGATCACATCGTATAAGTTGCCTTCATTCTTAGTAGTCTAGGATAAGACCACTTGATCGGACTATTTTATACCTATTTTAGGTCCCCCATTTCCGATCGTTTGTCTCGTTTTTGAGTGTATTTTTGTATATAATGTTTTGTTTGAGCCTTGTGTAGGTATATATTCCCTAAAACAAGGTTTTGATCTCAAATATTAGTTTGGGAGGCAAAATGAGCCAAAAAGGGCTGAAATTATACATGCTCATGCAAAATACTCAACTTTGGAAGGTCATATCTTCCTCTTCAGATCAAACCACGATGATATCTTTATATATTATCCTTGGAAGTCTAGTTTCCAGAATATTTTACGGATTGCGATTCTGAGCTTTCTGCAGGAAGTTATACTTATTTCTGTAATGATATGCGAAGCTGAAACTCTGTGAGGTCAAAACGGCTACTAGAATCGTCTGCCTGGTTGCCGATTGAAACCACCGATTACCTCTAGAAAGTCATTTTTGACCAAAAATTGAAGGGCAATCTTGTCCTTTCACCCAGATTTCAGCCCTAACCTCCCCATACTATTTAAACACCATTTTGCCTTTTCTCTCCACATAATCCACTCCACACACTTCTTCTTCTTTATCTTCTTCCACACCAAAAGAGAGAGAGAGAAGCTTTCAAGGGTATCTATGGACGTTTTTCCTCCAAGGATACCTTCCATTTCATCTTCTACCCATCATCCACCATATTTAGGAGTAGATTGCATAGAGATAGGAGTGGGTTTTGACCAATTTCGAGCTAGACAAAGGAAGAAGCTTTTGGAGGAGGTTTTCTTCAAGGGTTGTATCTATTTCTCACTCTTTATGTATTTCTTGTTTTCTTGAATATGTGATCACCACTTGAGAATATTTGTAAACCTAATTTGTGCTCAGTATATATGTTGTTTTTATATCTAATTTGTGTTTTGATTCACTCTTGTTATTTATTGATATATCTCTTATCTTGAAATGCATGTTTATGGATGATTGGAAATTGATATGTGTTCATGGATGGGATTAGGAGTAGATTAAATTAATTATAGGAGTAGTTGTAATCAAATATCCTATTTGTTTGTGTATGTCTTTAGAAGGCCGAAATTGCATGTCATGAATGGGTTTGAGTGACTTAGAGTTAGGATTGTGCCTTTGGAGGGGCTCTCCGGGCATAGTCTTAGCTAATTAGCTAGGAAGAATGGGTGAACCTATTAATTACCATATTAGATGAGGTTTGGTTCTATGTTTTTGTTAAATATTGGACTTTAGCTATTTCTCACGCTAGGGACTCTAGGTGAGTCATGGTTGGAGTTACAATTATTGGTCTTAGACTATTTCTCACACCAGGGACTCTAGGTGAGTTATGGTTAGAGATACAATCACTCTTTCTACATTCATTGTACTTAACGTTGCCATTTTACATTACTGTGTTAATATTGGGACTCAATTTAGCATCGGTTTGTAGAATTTGTTCACAAATGTTGGTTACGGTTTCGTGTTTGAGAGACTCTTAACACACTCTTCAACCGTTAGCTCTATGAATGGGTATAAATCAGATTGAGGCAAAAATGAACCCTTAACTAAAATTGGATATGTTTAATGCCTAACAATCAACTATTTGTGCACTTATGTATGGTGAATTTGTTAAACCTTGTGTGATCATTCTCATGCATCTCTCCTATCCACCATTTTATTTATCACTTTAAACACCATTCTCACCCTTCCTTATTCTCTTTGTTTTTATTTATTTTCATTTCCATTCTCTACACACACACACACACACACCACATTATACGTACATTTCACACACACCATTCTCACCTTTCCGCATTTTATTTACATGCTTACAATAATCACTAGAACTTGAAATGGTTGATGAATCACACCTCCTTACGGAACGATACCCTCGTTTGCCGCTTTACTAGTCTTTTTCTAGTTTAGAGTACATTGCGTAGGAAAACCCCTTTTAAATGAAACAATCTTTTGATCCTCGTGATTTTTTAACGACGGAAAAAGAGGAGTATCACCACTGTATATTACGGAATGGACCGTAACTGTAGATTAACCACAAATAAAGAACCCAACTTCATTTGCTCTCTACGGGCTCTTTAGATTGCACGTCTCAAACTTAATTCCTCTGCATATGATACTCATATACTTAGTTCGAGATTACATCTGGCAATCTTAGATGTTTAGCTCATATGATATAAAAGTATGAGATATAAATTGAATGAAAATGACTACTTCTTTAATTCAAATTAATCATCACTTACATATTACAAGCTTTGAGGCAAAAACCCCAACACCCAGAACATCACACCACCACCAGAACTGAACCACACCATATTCAAAAAAATAAAAATCAAGAACTGGGTTCGAGTTCGACCAAAACCCCTCTAACACCACAACCCAAACAACAAGAATTCGATGTCAATTTCCTCTCGGTGGAGATCGCGTGCCTGGGACTGGGTTCTTTTTTTTTTGTTGAAGAATTACGTTTTTTGTTTTAAACAAAAGAAAAATCAAGAAATGAGTTCTTTTTTTTTAAAGAATCAGATGTGAAGAGAGAGAGAGAGAGAGAGAGAGAGAGAGGGAGAGAGAGAATATGCGACTTCTGGGAGGAGATCGGCACTCGTAAAGTGTGGAGATTGGTTTGATTTCGAAGGTGGCTATGGCTTTAGTGGCAACGACGACGATGGTTATGGTTTTGGTGTTTAAGTGATGGTGGTGGTAGGGTTTGGGTGCTTGAGTTGTGGTCGATTAGGTTAGGGTTTGACTATAGAAGAATGAGAAGTGATATTAATATGCGTTGAAATTTTACATAAACAATTCTTGTTACCGTTTAAAAAAACCTTTCAAACTCTCAATCTTATCTGTTGAAATTCAAAGTTTGCTTCTCATTCTTCTAGAAGAATGCAATGATGGAGAAATTGAAAGGTAACGTAACAGAGAGCCGGAGAGGTGTCAAAGTTAGAACAGTGATGTTATTTGTTTTTATTTTCTTTTCTTTTGTTTAAAACAAAAATCAAGGGCAACAAGGTCATTTGACCCTCTGTCCCTGTCAGATTTCATTTTTTAACGAAAATCTTGATAGAAGAACTAAACGAGACAATTCTGAAAATCGAGGGACCAGTTTCGCTATTAGGTCAAACTAGAGAGACGAAAATGAATTTCACCCTTAAATAAATCATGTTTAGTCACTGATTAGGGGCGGATCCATGAAATATTTGTTACCGGGACTAAACATATATATAATTAGTGATTATCACCTCAGTTATACCTGAGATGTCCAAATCAGGGATAGGTTCTTAGCCATCAGATCAATGCAATGGTCAGGAACACAAATTGTGTTTTTATTAAAAAAAAATTAATACAAAAATGATGAAAAGCTGAAAAGGTTGAGTGTAGAGATGGTTTTGTCAAACTCTTTCTTTTTTGTCTTCCATTCTTTCTCTTCATCGACTTCTCTTCTTTTTTTTTTCTTTATCCTCTCTCTCTCTCTCTCTCTCTCTCTCTCTCTATTTCTCTTAACAGAGCAAAAATAGAGAATTTTTTAGACTACAAATCTAGTGACAGAAAACATCCTAAATGAAATTCCTAAATCACACTTCTCTGAAAAAACAAACCTAAATCCTCTCCACACTTTCTCAGTCGAAATCGACCTCTAAAGAAGGTCGAAATCTGCCTCCAATGAAGGTTGATTAAGAAGAAGATGAATAAAAAAATTGGTAAAAAAAAAAATTGGAGGTCATTTCCGAGACTTTATGGTAATTTTTCGAGACTTTGGGGTTCAAATGAAACTTTTCGAGACTTGGAGGTCATTTTCCGAGACTTCATGGTAACTTCCGAGACTTTGATAATTTTTGAGACTTTCTGGGTACAAATGAAATTTTCCAAGACTTTGCCAAGAATTTCATTTGTACCTAAAAAGTCTCAGAAATTACCAAAGTCTCGAAAGTTACCATGAAGTCTCGGAAAATGACTTTCAAGTCTCGGAAAGTTTCATTTGAACCCAGAAATTTTCAGAAATTACCAAAGTCCTGAAAATTACTATAAAATCTCGAAAATGACCTCCAACTTTGTTTTACCAATTTTTTCTTCTTCTTCTTCTTCTTAATCGACCTACATTGGAGGTAGATTTCGACTTCCTTTGGAGGCCAATTTTGACCTCCATTAGAGGTCGATTTCGATTGAGATAGTGTGGAGAGGATTTATATTTGTTTTTTCAGAGAAGTTTGATTTAGGGATTTAATTTAGGATGCTTTCCGTCACTAGATTTATAGTCTAAAGGATTCTCCATTTTTGTTATGTTAAGAAAATGGAGAGAGAGAGAGAGAGAGAGAGAGAGAAGAGAGAAAAGAGAGAGAAGAGAAATCGATGAAGAGAAAGAAAGACAAAAAAAGAAAGAGTCTAACAAAACCACGGTTGCACTTAACTTTTTCAGGTTTTCACCGTTTTTTTTATTAATTTTTTTTTTTTTTTATAACACAATTTGTGTTCCTAGCCACTGGTTTGATCTAATGGCTAAGAACCTATCCTTGATTTAGATATCATCTCAAGTATACCTAAGGTGATAATCACTGTATAAATATATATATAGGGACATAAATGGATTTTTATTTTTTGAGAAAGAAAAATGGATTCAACACATGAAAATTTACTTTCAAAGACTTATTTGAATTGTTTAATCAAACAACTAGAACAAAATTGAGTAAATATTGAATGTTTACACTAACAATTAGAACAAAATCAATGTGGATATTTTATATAAAACATGCATAAAATTACATATTTGTAAGAACTACTAGATACATGCAATGTTTTGTACTGAGTTAGAATAGGTAATTGATTTAGTGTAAGTGATTTTTATTATTATCTTTTGATCTTGAGTTATAATAGGTTAATTTTCAAACATTCAACACACTAAAAACCTATAAATTAGAAGTAATCTAAGGCTAAAGTTCTATAAATCACAGTCCAAATAAATGAATAAATATCACAAATAGATTACAAAAATTTAAAAGTAGTGTATGAAAATAACATTGATTAAAAGTAGAGTATGAAAATAATATTGATGAAAATAAAAAAGCATTGTGAATAATGTTATGTTCAAGGGTATATTTAGTAATATTAGTTGAAATTAAAGTTAATTTACCAATAATAGAATGTTAAAGGGAGTTTATGCAATAAACCAATAATAGTTAAAATAATAATAATAATAAAGTTCAGAAGGCTGCCTGAGCTATAGCCCGAGTCAGTCCTCTCATGGATCAGCCCATACGGCTCACTCCAATATGGAAATGGTATATTGGTACCACGTAATCTCGATGTTAATTAATATCGTTTATTTAGCTTTATAATTTTCAGATTTAAATTGTTGTCATCCAACATTCCAACACATGGTTTATAAAAAATAAATCGCAATGGTAACATACCGAGTGAATTGGGAATTTTTGAATCGATCAATGAACACAACACAGAAATAAAGTGAGAATTTAATAGACTATAGTTGTGAGTTCTGACAATTAATTAAATGAGTAATATTCAAATTGATCCATAATTAAATGGATCAGGATCCTCTCTTTGTCTTGTTTTTTCTTGGTTTTAGAATCTAATGACACCTAATCAAAATAAAAAATACATGGTCAATATTTTATCACTTTTTTTCTCTCTCGTACAACTTGGTGTTTTAATTACATTTGAAAAATACCAAAAAAAAAACAATGACCAAAGAGAGGATCCTGATCCTAATTAAATAGGTCATAATTAGTCGACACAAAAACTATACAATACAATGAGTAATGTTAGGCTACCAAACAATTCATCTAAATTTATTCTTAAATGATGTTGTATGAGAGTTGTCAACATCTTAAATATGATGTGGCATGTGAGTTGTCAACATCCTCTAAATCAAGAGATTATGGGATAAATGATAAAATGTTAACAACTCACATGCCACGTTGAATGAATTTGTGCAAACTTTTTTAAAAGCCAAGCATTACTCCTATATATTAATATAAATTTTGAATTACCACTATTCAATATGGGTAGTGATAACCGGTAAGAGCATTCATTCTAACAAAGTTCTACATTCGGTCTCAAACCCCACTTTTATATAAGTGGAAATAGTGATGAAGGACACTCTTTTGAGTTTGACTTTTAAAACTATCATCACTTTAATAACTTAAGTTTTAAAAATATCAAAGTAAGTAAACTTCCAAATATGCCGTCACTTTTCATATATAGTTTATTTACTTTTCAGTTTTTCAATTTTTAATTTTAATTTTTCATCTTCTTCATTGACTTTCATTGGAGGTTGAAATCGACATTTATGATCTCCATTGGAGGTCGATGAAGAAGAAGATGAAATTTTTTTTGGAAAAATTCATTTTTGTCCAATAAGTCTCGGAAATAAGTCTTGCTCTTTTTTAGTTTTTTAGTTTTTTAGTTTTTGTTTTTGTTTTTTTTTTTGTTTTTGTTTTTTTTTTTTGTTTTGTTTTGTTTCTGAGACTTATTTTTATATTTTCAAGACTTATTTTCTAATTTTTGAGACCTTTTAGGTAATTTCTAAGACTTTTCAAGTAGTTTTCGAGACTTTCAGGTAATTTTGAGACCTTTCGTCTATTTTTGAGACTTTTGGTAATTTCCGATACGTTTTGGTGGGTTTTGAGAATTTTTTCTTTTTTTGTTAGTTTTCAAGACTTTTCCGAGACTTTTTAGGTAAAAATAAAATTTTTCAAAATTTCCTTATTTTTTTTTTCATCTTTTACCTTGAAACCTTCATTGGAGGTCAACTAACCTCCAATGGAGGTCTTTCATCTCCATTAATGGAGCCTCCATCAATGGAAGATTTTGAAAAAAAAATAATAATAATAATCAAAATAGTGAAGAAAGTTACTCTAGAGTGTGGAGGGCATTTTTTGAAGGAACCTATTTTAGATGTTATTTAAACTTAAGTTATTAATTAAAGGAATGATACTCTTCAAATTGATCCTTAAAAAAGTGCTAATAAAATTTTGAACCATTTATATAATTTATTATTCCGTACAATACGTTATGTCTGTATAGTAAGGATTAGACATTGGACAGAGTAAATTGACTAAATTTTCAATAAATTTAAGTAATGATGCGGATATTGACATCCATAAATATGATAATCACACTCATATTTATAAGTATAACCATGTCTAAAATTTAAAATTAAAATACTACTATAAACACCTATATTAATGTCAATAGTACCTTTATTTAAATTAATGCTTTCATTTTAATATAATTTATTTATAAACTCTCTTAAGTTATTAACACACCCAATTTTCATAAATGATAAATTTTTAAGTTTATTTAACTATACATTTTGGTTTTGATAATAACCATTAATTTGAAGGAATTCATTTGAGGTTTCGATAACAATCATTAATTTGACAAAACAACACTTTTGAGGTATCGATGATAGAAATTAATAACGCATTGCAGATTCAGGATTAGGAGCTTGACCATCCGGTATTTTTGATTCCAACATATCTTTCCTCGGAGCCATCAACAGAATTCAAACAGGGTAAATCTTGTAATAGAATTTCTAAGAAAATAAGTAAACATCTACCATGACATTCAAAGGACGGTAAGATGAATAATGCATGATGTACACCTTAGATTTCTGTATAGCAGGAGCGAATCTCTCGATGAAAGCAACAACTTTTTGTGTTGTAGCTCTTTCACTTTGACAACAGTTACTATGAGTCTTTTCAATTGTTCTCGACAACAATAACTACTCCACCACCAAGGTATGCAAACTATCCAATAGTTGATGCAAAATCACAGAAAAATTAAAATAAATCTAGTTTCAAGCTTTGAAAAAGGTAAAATACAAGGTGAGATCTTACCTTTTGTTGCCAAACAAACTCAACGGTGGCATGTTGACTTTGAACATAAGCCCACTCACTTCTCTCTAAAACTATTACTTCTCTCTATTACATCAAAAAAATACCTAATTTTATAATTTGGTTAGAAGTTGGGCAAGGGAAAAGCCAGAAATTCCCTTGACGCGTCGTTCGCGGATTCAACCCGCGGGTTACATCCCACGGACAGATCCCGTGGGGTCTTCTTTCAGAGCCTCCGAGGCTTTGGGTCCACTGGTTTGCAGGTTCTTTCTCGCTGGTATGAACCAGCAAGCTTCTTCAATAGTCTTCCGTGGTTTCACCTTTTTCTTCCTAGCGGCTTCTTTCTTACGAACTGAACCCATGGGACAACTCCCTGCGAGTTCAAGCCTTTTGGCTAGCGGGAAATGTCTCTCTGCTGATTCTCACGGCTTTGTGTCGTGGGTTCTTTCCTGCGAGGTTCTTTTTCCAAGTCTTTTTCTTCTATTTTGACCTCTTTTCTCCAACTTTCATGCAAACAGCTTTCTAAATGGCATATCACCTGAACTTAACCTAAACACAAGTTATATACATAAAAATACTCAGAAATGAGCACAAAAGGTAGGAAAAGGGAGCGCTAAATGAGAACATTTAGAGCGCGATCAAACCCTCAAACCCCTAAACCTATCTTTTGCTCGTACTCGAGCAAAACAAAGAAAGGAAAAACAAAGAAAATACTAAGTAATCTAAACTAACTGAACTAATCCACTTTCGTAGGAAACACGATGGCACTTAGCATGTGCTACACGCTTTTTAAACCTCTAGGTGCCCTTAGTAGGAGGAGTGTATTCTATTGAGGGTTCACCAGATACGAAACCCACAACCGAAACTCTGCAATTCAACATTGAGAAGCTACAATATATATATATATATATACAAACAAAAACTTCATGCAGCTGAGCATTCTAAATTAAGACTAGTAAAATTCCACTTCCATCGAAACAACACATAATGCCAGCATGCTACACTCAGGATGTTTTTGGTCAATGCATTAAAAAATTCATTGCCTAGGGGTTAATTCACCTTGACTTCTATGTCTCACGGATTCAAGTCGATTTTCTCTCAAAGTCTTAGGCTATCTCTCTTCAACCACATGCATTTGGAAGATATGTAAAATTCGAATATCACGCATGTGAGTAAATGATCTCATGAATGAATTGATGAACCATGAAGGTGGAGAGAACATGTTTTAACTTGTATTCCCAAGCTAGATTTTACAAAAGATCAGGTAGGGCTTCCTTAGGTTGTAATGAGGCCATGGGTGAATTGTTGGGTGAAATGGAATGAATTTCATGGAATTCTCAAGTTGTTGATCAATTATTAATACTACTATACTAGCTCATTACTTGTATGTTTACAAGCCTCTATGCTATGATTAACATTTTGATGATTGTGCTATTTAGTACTCAATTTTGAGTATTTAGTCAATTAGGAACTATGGCCTTAAGTGTTTTATTTTACACTTTTTCATTTTAGCCTATATATTGCACATTTCTCTATCATCGCCTAAGTACACGCTAGTTACAAATTTGAGCTAACTAATTGCATTTACAACTTATGCAAAATATGATCAACAACTAGAGATTCCATGTGATGGATAGTATGTTGTGATGAAAAGAATGGTTTGTGTTTGGCCTCAAATTGGCAATTGGAGCACAGATTCACAAGGACAGTGTTTAGGTAATGAAGTTGAGCATATACATGCCTAGAATCATATCCGTCAGTCTATCTAACAAGGGAATACAAGTCGCACAAGCAGTCCACAATATTTCCATGTTCTGTGGCAATCAATGTTAATGTCTTGATGAGATCTCAATGAAATTCTATATTTGACAAGTGCTTTTTAAGAATAGAAAAGATTATAGCCTCTCAAATGATCGTTAAGGCTCAATGTCTTACACGGGTAGTGTCCACAATTCTCCTAGGGACAAGTCTAAGGTTCATTTACCTCGACATCCGAAGATCAGAGACAAGATCAGAGACAAGATCAGAGACAAGATCAGAGTCTAAGTCTAAGGGTCATCCTACCGCACTCCATCGGCACTGTTGCCAAGATCAGAGAAGCAGAAAGTGCACCTGACATTAAAGTGCTGGTCAAGTGCGGGTAATCTAACCGCACTCAAAGCTGGGATAGAAGAAGTGGAATTTGCACCTGACGTTAAAGTGCGGGTCAAGTGTGGGTCATTCAACCGCACTCCACCCGCACTCTGCGCACGACAGCTTCTGTTTTCAAGCTTAAGTGACCTATTTTTGCATCCCCTATAAATAGAACCTTATGTCATTCGACCTAGAGAGCTCCAGACACATATTTTAAGCAACTTAGTGTAACTTAGCTCTTAGAACATTCTCCCTTTCATCGAAACCCATCTCTACTCATCCAAAGGTAATTAGCAGAATTGAAATCAATCTTCAAGGAAGGAGTTCATCTTCATTGGTTTTCTCTCAATCTCTTCTCTTAGTTTTCATTTGTTGTAATAGAACATGAGTAACTAAATCCCCCACTAAGGGGTTGATGTGATTAGTTGATGGATATTGGGTTTATGTAATTAAACTCTATTGTATTATATTTGTAACAAATTATAGTGTGTTCAATATTAATCTAGAGTGAGGGGGGGGGGGGGGGGGGTGAATAGATTTTAACACTTTTTTCCCAATTTTCGTTATAAGACAATATTCCTAAAAAACCCCTAACTAGTCAATTTATATATCAAGAGTAATATGTGCGGAAATATAAATGACACTTGATTTTTACGTGGAAACTCGCAACAGGGAAAAAATCACAGGCTGGTAAGTGCGCCACACTCGAACCTCAAATCCACTATATGCGATGGCGTATACAACCTAATCCTGGTTTGATGGCCTAATCTCGACCAATATCCTGCTACCACTACTCGCAGGCCTTTTATAAAGGACCTAGTCCAATTTTCTTGAGTGAACACCTAATCCAGGTGTAGCGACCTAATCCCGGTCAATCACACAAGACTTACATTCTCAAAAGAGATCAAACCCTATTGGGAATATGCAATGATATCCAAATATGCAAGATAGAGCTAGGGTACTCTAGATGCTTACCTAGGACTATATGATGACAATAAATCAATCCTAGATATGAAAATAACTATATGTCATGGCATACAACTTTAGCTAAGTAAAGGATAACCGATCCTAGATACAAAGCTATCAAAAACAATCTCAATTAATAAATGAGATCAATTAGCTAGATGTATATATATCTGTCATGAAATCCTAGCTATCAAAAAACAATCGCAATCATGCAATGAGATTAATTAGCTAGATGGCATATAAAAAATAAAACTTAGCTATCACAAAATAACCCAATCAACACATAATCTCAATCTTGTATGTAGAAATTACTCTAAGAACATACAAGTAATAAATTAGATAAAATTGATAAGTAAAACCACTAATTATGTAAGATAATAGTGTTCAACATACCATACCATGTGTGTTGAAGAACACCCATGCATTAGCACATGCTAGATAAACCTAGATGATGCTTAGATGATGATTTATGCATATGGAAATGGGTTTGGAGAGTTAAAGAAGCAATCTTGGTGCTTTCTCTCACTAGGAACTCTTAATCTCTCTCTGGGGTTTTGTATCTTTTAGTTCGTTTGATACAAATGAGAGAAAAAGATGTATTTATAGTGCTAAGATGATAGCCCTATAAATTATGTGACTTGCCCTTCAAAAATAAGTAAAATCGGACTCCAAATGAGTGAGATATGGCCAAATTATGAAACACGGTCGGGACTGCCGCTAGCATGCCGCTATCACCCAAGGAGCGGCACTTGAACCGTAAAAAATTGCTGTTGCTAGCATGACGCTCTCACTCAAACCGCGGCACTCAAACGGCAGCGCAGCGTCACAGCACAGAGCTTGATTTTCAAGCGACTCAAAACATGACAAACAACATCGAAACCTTTCATATAATATATCGTTGGAAAGGTATGGAAGTCTAATATCTACTCCAATTTATGGAATGATATTTTGATGTCTGTAGAAAAAGTTATAGTCAATTGAGTGACCAAAGGTCAGATTCGGATAACAGCAGTGATGATCTATTTTAGTGGTCACTTTGGAGATTTCAAAACCAATCCAAATGGTCATGGAATATTACGAATAATATACCGTTTGAAAGGTATGGGTGTCTAGTTTGCCCAGAATTTTACAAAACTCAATTTCAATCTTTTTATAAAACGTTATGGTCACAAGACCATACAAAGGTAAGTTTTGAAAAACATTTAAATCATTGAAATCGAATCTTTTGAAACTAGACAGTTTACTCCAAATCACCAAACCGAATCTAACACTTATCCAAGAGAAGAATGAGACCTTTTCAAGGTGGTCAACCATCGCACTAAGACATGCACACCATCGTGCAAGCGCGGACGTTTCCGATCATCTTCGGGAAACGAATTACACCACACTTAAAACTAACAAACATGAAGTGCAAGTGTGGGAAGTGAATGCATCCTAATGCCTAACATGTCATGGCATTGTCATTGAACAAGGTGCACTTAATTAAAATCATGCATGAATAGAATTCATGGCTTTGCATCCTAATGCCTAAACATGTCATGACATTTCAATAAACAAGATGCAATCATATAAACATGCATGAAGAGACTTCATGGCTTTGCATCCTAATGCCTAAACATGTTCTGGCATTTCAATGAACAAGATGCAATCATATAAACATGCATGAAAATACTTCATGGCTTTGCATCCTAATGTCTAAACATGTTATGGCATTTCAATGAACAAGATGCAATCAAATAAAAAATGCAAGAAGAGATGTTCAAGAACATGCATGCACACATATAAAACACATAACATACAAGAATAAGATATATGCATGAGTTGTATGTGTGTGCAACTAGATCTCTTCAAAGCAAGAAAGCACTAGAATATACTTTTGGTGCTTCGTCTCTTGAGGTCATAAGTGAGCCTTGGTTGTGCAAAACACCAACCATCAAATACCTAAGCTACCCTTACATCAAGCCTCGATATGTGGTTTGTCCACGAAATAAGCCAATCAATAAATAGAGATCCTTACAATATTCAATCTATCTCTATGTTTTATTCTCTTGCTTTGAATGATTTCCAATATTGATTTGCCTTAGATACACCCTCTTAGCATGTTGATTTGAAGTCTTTATTGCTTATTGAATGGATGGAATTTCCGGAATCCCAACTCAACAACCACGTTCTTAATCTAACCTTGAACAAGTGTCTAGCACTATACACCCTAGGTCGGCACTTGTGAGATGATTAGAAGCCTTCACTATACACCCTAGGTTAGCTACTTTAGTGGTTTTATGAGAACTAACATTCGTGTAGAATCCGGTTGAATAACCTCGAGCCTCATCCGATCTCAAATGGGTGGCCTTCACTATACACCATAGGGCGGCCACTTGTGAGGGACTTGGAAGCCATCACTATACACCCTAGGATGGCTACGTTAGAAATAGGTTGAGCCATAGTTAAATAGATGAACTTCATGGTTAGAATCCCAATTGAGCAACTAGCCACTGTTGGTTGTTTAGGAGGGATTAATTGCTAGTAGGAGGTTTTCACTATACACCCTAGGTTGACCCCTTGCTAGTGATACATAGACAACACTATACACCCTAGGTTGGTTACATTTGTCATCACATGCTTAATTGAGAGTTTGTTGCATTGCCCAGTGTTCATTTACAAGTCCATCAACTCCTTAGTCTATATCACTTCATTCGCATCCATTTTTAGTTATTGCATTTACTAGTTTACTTTAGTTAATTCACACTCTACCACACCAATCATTTACCTTTACTTTTATGCATGCTAGTTATATTAATCTTAATCTTATCACCGCTACCCCGATCTCAGTGGACGACACCCGTGCTTACCACTTTACTCGTATTTATACTTGTGAATGCATCGCATAGGTTTTATAAATTGTTTTGACGGACGGTTTTCTAACGACGAAAAACGTTACCATCAAATGGCGCCGCTGCCGAGGATCGGTGTGTGTAGTAGTGATTAGATTTGTTTTAATATTATTAGTTCTTAGTTGTTTTTAGTCTTTTTAGTTTCTTTTTATTTCTTTGGTAATTTTTGTTTTTGTTTGTTTCAAGGCTCTATGGATTCCTTTTGGCAAACTTCAGGGCCAAGCTACGAGCTTAATGAGAATACCTACAACACGGATTTGAGGACCAACCAAGGCTCCATCTCCTCATCCCAATAAAATTCCATTGAAGATCAGTTAAGAAATTTCATGGAGAATCATATGTGGGAGAGTGAGCAGATGTTAGCTTCTCAACATAAGAGGCAATCCTTTATAGAAAAGAAAACCACCCAAATGCTCGAATCTGCCCAACAATCCACCCCGGTAAATCAGCTTTGCTTCCAAGTTAAAGCAACCAAACCGGTGGAATCCTCCAAGTTCTCAAAAGAAGACATGTATAAGCTCAGGATAGAATTTGAAGTGGAGCGAAACAAGAGAATGGATGAGATGGACAGGATGATCAAGATGAACCAGGAGCTTATGAGGGTGAGTACAGAGCTAGTGTTGGAAAGGGGTGTGTTGAAGGAAGAGAATGAAGCATTTCAAGTGAGAGTAGAAGAAGCCTCCCAAGAGAAACAACAAATTAGGGGAGACTACGAAAAGAGTATACAACCCTTGAAGAAGAAGCTAGAAGGCAAGGAAGCCTTAGAAATAGAAAAGGTGAATAATCTTCAAGAGCTAAACAAGAAACTCTTTCTTGAAGTAAAAATGCTCATAGTTGAGAATGGTACTCTCAAGAAGGAGAATGAAAAATTCTCTAATACGGACAGAGAATTTGAAGCACAAACTGAGAGACTTGAAGCCGAAATGAGTACAACATTGAAGGAGTTAGAGAACTTGGAGAAGGAATCAAAGGAATTTGAAGATAAGATCATTCGCAAGTCAAGAACAATGCAAGTGGATGTTGTACAAAAAGCCAAAGCTCTATTGGAAGCAAAAGGAGCACTTGGCAAAAAGGAGGAGGAGGTCAAGACGTTACAAGCAAAGCAAATCTAACGTCCTTAGATCCACTCATCAAAGGGGAGTTTCCCTAACTCTAAACTCTTTTACTATGCATGTTTTAGGATAGAGCATTTTAAGGCTAAAAATTACAAGCCAAATCAACATTGGAAAACTAGAGGTCCTAGGAATAGGTGGAGTCCACCAAGGGTTAAACAAGTTTGGGTAAGGATAGACCAAATACACTTATTTAGAAGCATGGGAAAAGAAAAGATAAAGAGACACATAAATTTGTTTGGGTTGTGAAAAATAGAGAATTTTCTAACTTGGTTAAACCACCCTTAGTTAATCCTGGCCCTACCCTGAATGCATCCAATTGAATAATTTTGATGCATGTAGTTAGTTTTATGTTTTATGTTGTTTAAATTCAATAAATTATGTTGTTGGGATGTTTTTATTCGAATGATTATTTTTGTGGATGATTGAGCCGGAGGCTCTTATGCATGCACTTAATGATTATGAGCCGGAGGCTCGATTACATGACTGTGATTATGTAGGTTTTAGTGCTTTATATTGTGTAATTCGGTTTGGGGGTTGTTCATGCCCCATTCCGTCAATTTTGATAAAATGCTTGATGGTTAAGCTTGACTTGTGCTTCAATGATATATTGCATGAATTGCCTTTATTTGTTGAGCCTATATTGAGTCATTTTTATTTTGTTGGGCATTGATTGTGGATGATTAGTGCCTAGGTTTGTTTTGAGTTGTGTTAGGTGGGCTCCGCTTGGTCGAACTCTCGTGTCTTCAACATTGAGGACAATGTTGAGTTTTGGTTTGAGGGTGTAGATGCCTTTTTGAGTTGTCTTTTGTGTCTTGTGTCATTTTAGTGTTTTAGTGTCAGTTTTTCAAATTTGTCGCTTGGCCATAAATTTCGAGCTTTAATTAGTTTGGATGTGATGCCTTTAGTTTGTGCTTTTGGCAAGTTCTTTTTATGCATTTTAATCTTTTGATGTAGCTTGGTGCCACCTTAGGGTCATGCTTGCGCTTTCAAGGGTTTGTTCCATCCTTTGGTGTTAAGTTGAGGGGACTCAATGTTTCCATGCTTAGTTCTAATAGTGGAGATTCACGTGAGATCACAAACACAAGTGTTCAAAGTGCGTATTTTGAGTGTTATTACTAATCATTCTTAAAAACTTTTCTCATCATATATGTCACATGCCATAGGACTTGCATATCATATTGTGAAGTGCGTGACAATGCTTTCATTCCCTTTTAAGATGGTTGTGGAAATAAATTAGGCAATGTGTGTGCACTTAAATACCTATAATAGCCTAAACACGTCCTAATCCGTAATGTGTGCTCCAAAGCCAAACTTGAGGCCAAACACTACTCTTTCATTTGGTACCACGTACAACCATATAACTCAAAGCCTAAACACATGCCTACCTTTGAACTAATCATGTTAGGATGTGTAATGATGGTAATGAAATTAGTTAAGCTCTGAATGGTCAAATAGCGTGTACAAAGAAACAATTGTTGAAAATGTGTTAAGGAAAGGGATAGAAATGTATAAGTACCAAAAATCGTACTTGTGAGCCCTAATTGCCAAAGAAAAGGGGAATTGTGCAACTCAAATGAAAAGAAAATGAGAAAAAGAAAAATATGCTTGAATTGTTTAATGCTAAATACTCACAATGTGTTGTATAGCATTGGAAGCATAAATGTGGGTAAAACGAATACCTAAACGCTAGCGTGTGAGTGATCAATGAAGAAAAAGAGCATTGTTTGGGTGTATGGACATATTCTAGCATGATTAGTGATTTTGAACTCCAAATTTCCATATTCTTTGTCTCACCTCATTAAACCCTATAACCATGCTATAACAAATGGAAAAGCCCTATTTGATCCATAATGAGTCTATATTGTGAATGTTTGTTGAAGCATAGTCTTCCACATCCATGACATTTGATTCCATTCTTAGGCTAGTTCACAAAATATTAGTGGTTTTTCAATGATATATTGTATGCAATGCATTAGACTCTTATGCATCAACTCTATCTTTGCATACCTAGAATGTGTGAACATAGGACTCCATGCGGAAAGAAAAGAGAGAATCCACGTGAGCTTTAGAATTGAAGCGAATTATGCTCAAGGTGTGGAAGCGAGTAGTCCTTGATGCATGAGTACCTTTAGGAGTGGGATTCGTGTTCGTGCGAGTTTCCTTTTGGTATCTCCAAGTTGCTCTAGATCATGTGCATATGTTTACTCCTCTCAATCACACATTTTTGTGTCAAATCACTAGTCGGACTTGCGGCCATTTTGAAATATTTGCTTAGGTGTCTAGGAAGTTTTTCAGTCCAGTCAGTTTGTCAGTGCGTTTTATTTATTTTGTTTTGAGTTTGCTCGAGGACGAGCAAATGTTTGGTTTAGGGGTGTTTGATCGTGCCTAAATTGTTGTATATTTTGGCCCTCATTTCATATTCCTTTGTCTCGCTCTTATGTGTATTTTATGTATATGTTATGTCTAATAGGATCATTTGTGCTAATTGCAGGCAATAGACGTAATTCAGGTGCTGTAGATGAAAAGCTATAAATTCAGATGTGAAACAGCCAAAATCAGCAACTTTAAAAGTACGGGTCCCAACCGCACTCCACCTGCACTCCTACCCACAGCCGGGACCTGATACATGAGGAAAAGTTAAAGTGGGGTTATCAACCACACTCCACCCGCACTACAAGTTGGAATAGAGAAGTGAAGTGCACCTGACATTAAAGTGGGGGTAAAGTGCGGGTCATATAACCGCACTCCTCCTATACTGTTGCCAAGATCAGAGAAACAGAAAGTGCACCTGACATTAAAGTGCGGGTCAAGTGCGGGTAATCCAACCGCACTCAAAGCTTGGATAGAGAAGTGGAATTTGCACCTAACGTTAAAGTGCGGGTCAAGTGTGGGTCATTCAACTGCACTCCACCCACACTCTACGCACGACAGCTTCTGTTTTCAAGCTTAAGTGACCTATTTTTGCATCCCCTATAAATAGAATCTTATGTCATTCGACCTAGAGAGCACCCAGACATATATTTTAAGAAACTTAGTGTAACTTAGCTCTTAGAACATTCTCCCTCTCATCCAAACCCATCTTTACTCATCCAAATGTAATTAGGAGAATTGGACTCAAGCTTCAAGGAAAGTGTTCATCTTCATTGGTTTTCTCTCAATCTCTTCTCTTAGTTTTCATTTGTTGTAATAGAACATGAGTAACTAAATCGCCCACTAAGGGGTTGATGTGATTAGTTGATGGATATTGGGTTTTTGTAATTAAACTCTATTGTATTATATTCAATCTATCTCTATGTTTTATTCTCTTGCTTTGAATGATTTCCAATATTGATTTGCCTTAGATACACCCTCTTAGCATGTTGATTTCGAGTCTTTATTACTTATTGAATGGATGGGATTTCCGGAATCCCAACTCAAAACCGCGTTCTAAATCTAACCTTGAACGAGTGTCCGGCACTATACACCCTAGGTCGGCACTTGTGAGAGGATTAGAAGCCTTCAATACACATCATAGGTTGGCTACTTTAGTGGTTTTATGAGAAATAACATTCGCGTAGAATCCGGTTGAATAACCTCGAGCCTCATCCAATCTAAAACGGGTGGCGTTCACTACACACCCTAGGGTGGCCACTTGTGAAGGAATTGGAAGCCATCACTATACACCCTAGGATGGCTACGTTAGAAATAGGTTGAGTTATAGTTAGATACATGAACTTCATGGTTAGAATCCCAATTAAGCAACTAGCCACTGTTGGTTGTTTATGAGGGATTAATCGCTAGTAAGGGGTTTTCGCTATACACCCTAGGTTGACCCTTTGCTAGTGATACATAGCTAACACTATACATCTTAGGTTGGTTACATTTGTCATCACATGCTTAATTAGGAGTTTATTGCATTGCCCAGTGTTCGTTTACAAGTCCATCAACTCCTTAGTCCATATCACTTCATTCGCATCCATTTTTAGTTATTGCATTTATTAGTTTACTTTAGTTAATTCACACTTTACCACACCAATCATTTACCTTTACTTTTATGCATACTAGTTATATTAATCCTAATCTTATCACTGCTACCTCGATCTCAGTGGACGACACCCGTACTTACCGTTTTACTCGTATTTATATTTGTGAATGCATCGCATATGTTTTATAAATTGTTTTGATGGACGGTTTTCTAAGGCGAAAAACGTTTCCATCAAGTGATGCAACAACTTCAATGGCATACATACTAGTCAAAAATTAGATTTCAAAGCATAGTATAACATGTTCTCATTGGCACACAACTGCAACTACTCAAAAACAAAATTTTTCAAAATTTTTGTTAGAGATTTGAAATTTTTTCCTACTAAACATATATATATATATATATATATATATATCTAAAATTAACCAACAAAAATTGTTTCCACACCCCCAAAACTAAACCAAACATTGTCCCTAATGTTCTTGTGGACAAGGCTAGCTAGAGTTTAGAGATAGTCAGAATAAAAATTTAACAAGATAGAAAAACTAGAACAAAACAAATCCTAAGATCTAAGCACGATATTCTCACACTCTTAGATCTAACTAAAATATATAAACCAAGCATGCATGGGAGGTGGGATAGGAGTTTGATACCTGCTGGAGTTCTCCGTGGTATTGTTCCTGCGGGTCATTGCTTTTCTGCATGAAGCCGTACACTTATTGGTGAGCTTGTCACCATAGACCAGCAGCTTCATTCCCGCGGGTTTGATCACGCAACAATTATCTTGCTAATTCTCGCGAGTTTGCAACTGCTGGTTGGTGAGAATAATCTCGCGGTATAAACCAGCAGACTATTTTCCTCTTCTTTCGCAAGATCATCTCTTTTGTCCCGCTTGTTTGTTCCTGCAGACTGAAGTAGTTAGGCCTTCCTGCGGCTTAGTTCTTGCATTTCTATGGGTATATTCTAGTGGATTGAATCTGCAACCCTCTGTTTTTGCCAGTTTGTTCCTGCTATTTTTCTCAAATTGATCCTAACACCTACATAACAATAAACACTACAAACCAATCATATACAATTGCTTGATATATCTATACATATATACTCTAAATACTTACTTACTAAGATACTAAAATAATAATTACAAAGAATATGTACCTAGGTGAAGTGCCTCCCACCAAGCCCTAAAGTTATCGTCTAGGCAAGACGCTTGAGAGCTCTATGGCTCTGTAAGCACTATCTATTCCAATATCCTTGCCTCATATATTCCCTATAAGTACGGCTTCACTCTATGCCCGTTCGCCTTGAACTTATCTCCGTTCTTCTCATTCTGTAACTCTATAACTCCATATAGGAACACTTGGAGTATTCTATAAGGTCCATACCATCTTGATTTTAACTTACCCAAAAACAACATCAACCTAGAGTTGAACAGGAGAACCAACATGCCCGGATGTAAGTCCTTCAATACTATGTTCTTGTCATGCATCCTTTTGGTTATTTCTCTATATATCTTGGCATTTTCATATGCCTTGTCTCTAAGTTCCTGAAGTTCATTTAGTTGAAGTGTCTGCACCTCTTCTGATTCCTCCATCTCACAATTCAGCTTCTGAAATGCCCAGTAAGCATTGTGCTCTAATTTATTGATAGGTGGCAAGCTTTTCCACAAATCAAATAGTATGGTGCCATCCCAATCGAAGTCTTAAACGCAGTCCTATAAGCCCACAAGGCATCGTTTAACTTGAACGACCAATCTTTCCTACTTGCGTTCACTGTCTTTTCTAATATCAGCTTGATGTTTTTGTTACTAACTTCTACTTGACCGGATGTCTGAGGATGGTAAGGGGTTGCAACCTTATGATTCACACTATATTTCTTCAAAAGTGTGGCGAATAACTTGTTACAGAAATGGCTTCCCTCGTCATTGATAATGGCACGTGGAGTCTCGAAGCTAGAGAAAATCGAACTCCTCACAAACTTTACAACTACCTTACTATCATTGGACTTCGTGGCTATTTCTTCAATCTATTTCAAAACGTAGTCCACGGCTACCATAATGTAGCTATTTCTGTCTGAAGGTGGGGAAGGTCCCACAAAGTCGATTCCCCAAACATCGAAAATCTCTACTACCATTTGACCAGACTGTGGCATCTCATTCCTCTTTCCTATGTTCCCTGTTCTTTGACATCTGACATACTATAAGCAGAAGTGATAGGGATCTTTGAACAACAATGTCAAATAAAAGCCCAAATGAAGAACCTTCATTGCCATCTT
The DNA here is from genome assembly GCA_035582765.1 of Acer negundo. Classification (NCBI taxonomy): domain Eukaryota; kingdom Viridiplantae; phylum Streptophyta; class Magnoliopsida; order Sapindales; family Sapindaceae; genus Acer; species Acer negundo. The sequence goes on from CM069233.1 coordinate 14,818,545, forward strand.
CATGGAACTATAGTGGCCTTCACACTGAAGCTCGTGATAAAACTTTAGGATATCTAACTGTTTACTATCAGGAATGCATCTCCTAATGATCTGGTCCGCCCCGTGTCTTAACAAGTACGGGTCATTCCAAAAATACTATCTTACATTGAAAACGCATCTTTTTCTCCCTTGACTAGTCATGCCTGTTGGGAAGATCCGGTTTGTGAGGTAGTTGACTATGTCAGCAGACCATGGCTCTGTGTCACTCAGTCTCAAAAGCTTCTCATTTGGAAAATTGTCTCTCAATGGAGAGGTGTCCTCCTCCGCATATGACTCTAGCATCATCCTACTCAAGTCATCCGCTACCATATTCTCACTTCCCTTTTTATCTCGGATCTCCTAGTCGAATTCCTGTAACAGAAGGATCCACTGAATAAGTTATGGAGGAGATATTGGAGTGCTGAGTGATCAGTGAACACTATGACCTTAGCTCTAATCAGATATGATCGACACTTCTCTAACGAAAAGATCACTGCTAGCATCTCCTTCTCTGTTGTTGAGTAGTTCAATTGTGCGTCATTCAGAGTCCTCGAAGCATAGTAGATGGCATCTGTAATCTTGTTTACCCTCTGTTCTAAAACTGCCCCAACTGCATAGTCGGAAGCATCACACATTAGCTCGAAGGACAAACTACAATCAGGCGGCCTCATGATGGGTGCAATGGTCAACAATTCCTTAAGTGTATCGGATGTTGCCACACACTTCTCACAAATTTGAATTCAATCTTCTTCTGAAACAATCGACACAAAGGTCTCAAAATCCTCGAGAAGTCCTTAATAAATCTCCTATAAAACCCAGCATGCCCTAAGAATGCTTTGATTTCTCTAACTGAACTTGGGGATTGCAAACTCTTCATGACGTCGATTTTTTCCTTATCCACCTCAATGCCTCTACCCGAGATGATGTGTCATAACACTATCCCTTCCTTCACCATGAAGTGACTCTTCTCCTTATTTAACACCAAATGAGCTTGCTTGCATCTTGCCAATACTGAAGCCAGGTTCCTCAAACAATCGCCAAACGAATTTCCTATCACTGAGAAATCTTCCATAAAGATCTCTATAATCCTTTCCACCATATCTGAAAATATAGATGTCATGCACCTTTGAAATGTTCCCAGTGCATTACATAGCCCAAATGGCATCCGTCTATAGGCGAATGTGCCAAAATGACGCCTGAAGGTAGTCTTTTCCTGGTCTTCTAGAGTAATAGCAATTTGATTGTACCCAGAGTACTCGTCCAAAAAGCAGTAATGATTATGACCTGCCAAACATTCCAACATCTGGTCAATAAACGGTAGCGAAAAATGATCCTTTTTAGTGGCCGTGTTGAGTTTCTTATAATATATGCATACTCGCCAACCTGTCTGAACCCTTTGTGGTACCAACTTGTTGTCTTCATTCTGTACCAAAGTTAACCTAGACTTCTTGGGTACTACATGAATAGGGCTAACCCACTTGCTATCTGAAATAGGGTAAATGATCCCATTTTCCAACAACTTGAGGACTTCCTTCTTGACTACATCCTTCATGATTGGATTGAGTCTCCTTTGAGCCTCTATAGTCGACTTGGAACCGTCATCAAGAAAGATCTTATGCATGCAAGTGGTACAGGTAATTCACTTCAAGTCATCCAACTACCACCCGATTGTCTCTCTGTAGTACCTCAAGACATTGATCAATTCCTTCTCTTCTTCAGGTTGCAAGTCTAATGCAATAATAACTAGAAGTGTCTCGTTACTCCTTAGAAATGTGTACTTCAAGGTAGAAGGGAGTGGTTTGAGCTCTAAACTAGGAAAAGGAATGGTACATGGCTGCTCATCCTATAAAATGGGCTCCCCGGTTTCCTTATCTTCCACTGTGGCGTTAGCCCAAACTAACATCTCTACCCAATCTATCTCTTAACCCTCTTCTACCACATAACCTTTACAAGCCATAGAGTCAAGGATGTTCCTCTCGGAGAATTCACAAATCAACATATCTTCGATGGCGTTTTCCATTTCCCTACAATGAACAAATAGATACTATATAGACTGTATGTTAGCAAGATTACTGGAACTAGTGAATACTGCTACTATCTAGATTAAATATCCTAATTACTACTTACAAAATCTACTTGAAGTGTGTGTGTGTGAGCTATGTACATATCATTCCATTCACTGCCTAGGAATATATTAAAATACAAATCATTCAAGCAATATAGCACATTCACTCATCCTATTCAATTCAGACCAACTTCAACTTAGAATGCAAATACCTCTATATTATCAAGAATCAAAGAAGATGTAGAAGGAGAGAATACTTGCTAGATGAGTACAAAAGATGAGTTCTCAGAAGTACCTTGAATGAAGATCCAGAAGAAAGAGTTTTTGAGTTAAGAGCAACCTTGTAGATTCTGAAAAGTTAGATCCAAGAAGTTACCTTTACCTTTTTAACCAGCTTAGGTCACTCCGTGGCTTTGTTCGCGCGAATGTTCTCTCGGGCTGAACTCACTGGAACAGAGCACCCTGGTTTAAGTTCCTGCTATGCATTCCTGCGAGTTCATCTCTTATGGATCATGGCTAATATCCCTCTAGTATGAAACTGCGACGATCTCCTCTGAAATCTCGTGAGATTGGTACTTCTGACCGGCCATTTCTTTCTCTCTGGTCAAATCCCGCCGGACTGAAGTCGCGACAAGCATAATACCCTTATTTTAGGCATTCTTCTTGGAATTAATGCCTCCAAAACCTGCACAAATACATTTCACACATAACATATACATCCCTAATTCAATGCTAAGGAAATCACACAACAAGTGATACACATTACATAATTAATATCCAAGCTTGTGGGTCAAGTGACCCCCAAACCTATCTTATTGTCCCTAGATTATAATTACAACCATAACGCAATGAACAATATATATAATAATCAAATCTGACCCTTCTTCTGGCCAAAAACCAGCACACACATGATAACCGTTAAAATGTTCATACATTCAAATGTGAACGAGACGTGCTTATGCTCCCAAACTTTGAACAAGATATAAGAGGTGAAAGTGGCAAACTAGGAAATGTGTGTTCTTTAGGGATCCACATCCCAGAACTTGGTGTGGACTTCACTTGAAGTGGAGGAGACTTTTTGTACGTGTCCTTTCGGACCCGTATTTGCCTTGGCTTCCCCAAAGGCTTCATAGGTAACACATTCCTAGTTTTGCAGAACTCATGGTATTTTATGCAATAGGGCCTTTTGTGCCCTTGAGTTCCACAATAATAACAAGTAGGAGAGTAAAAAATACCTTCTTGCTCGTCATCATTTGCCATGCTTCTTAGGTCATTGGTGGAGCTCTTCCTCGCTGGATAAACTCTGTTCAATTCATACACCATGTCCTGCACCTTCTTTTCCTTTATGAGGTCAAAGATCCTATCTTGCATCTTTTTTGTAGATAATGCATAGGCCATCTTCAGCACATCAATGAGCTGCATGGCCTTAGAGAGATATTTCATTTACTCTTTCTTCTCTTGTTCAACCTTCTCTATTCTCAACATCAAACTCTTGTTGAGGTCAACCAATTCTTCCTTCATCTTTGCCTCATGATCACTTGAGGTCATAACATCCGCTTCCAAGGCTCTTAGAAATTCATCCATCTCCTTGGATTCGGGAGAGACTTGGCTAGATGGGCATCCTACCTCATCCTTGATTTCTTTCTTAATCTGGACTTGGCACCAAACATATCAAACTCTACCACATCATCCAAGACACTCAAGGTGAGTTTTCCCCTATGTACATCCACTACTGCCTTAGAGGTTGCCATGAACGGCCTTCCTAGCAGCACGGGTTGTGAATTCCCATGCTCATCCCTATCCTCTACATTCAGTACTACAAAGTCTGTAGGGATAAGCAATCGATCAACCTTGAGGATAACGTCCTCAATCACACCTCTAGGATTCCTAGATGACTGGTCTGCCAACCGCAAACATATGGAAGTGGGTTTGAGACTAATGGTGGCAAGGTTCCGATTCCACCGGAACCGGTGGTTTTGAATCTGAATTTTTTTTTTTTAATTTAAAAAAAAAAAGACTTCTAAATTGTAAACTACTAAACTTGTAATAATGTAATTTTAAATAATAAAATAAAATAAAATATATAAATGACAAATTACAAAATAAACAAAAGACAAAATACAAATTACAAAAGGAAATTAAAATAAAATAAACAAAATGTCAAATTACAAATTACATATTACATTTCATTGGATATTTGGGAATTAGGTCACCCGAAGTTCGAAAATAACATAAAATAAATAAATGATAAATTACAAAATTAAATTAAAATAAAACAAAAAAAAATGTAAAATTATTAGCCTTGCACTTAATTTTCACTACAATTAAGTTGCCTACGTATCCTCTTGGGAGGTTTAGAGGAATCAAAGGCCACGTAGTTCTCTTACCTTTTATTTCAGGTTTGTTGATGACATGGAATTGTGATGACGTGAATACGTGATCCACATCTTCTATTCCGGGCCCGTTGCACTTGTCTCTCCACTTTCATGTTCGTCATCTTTGAAGAAATTGTATGTTATCTCATGTTCGATTTCTTGTTGTCTATATTGAGCCTTTGTCCAATCATCCACACAAACCTGTATCTGGAGTGCTTTTGGAGTCAAGCATGAACGCCTTTCATCCAAGATATTCCCCCCAGCGCTGAACTCTTGTTCCACCGCCACTGTAGAAACTGGTGTTGAAAAAATATTTTTGGCTATGATAGCCATGATTGGATAGTACTTTGCGTACTCTTTCCAATATTGTAATATATCAAATTGTCTGTCTGACGTGGATTCTATAAACTCATAATAATCATTTAGATAAGATTCAAGCTCAGAATACTTGTCAATACTTGATGAAGAAGAAGATCTAGGTTTTTTTGTTTTTTTTTTTTATAATAGACTAAGAGGATGATGATGTGGGCTGTGCAGTTTATGTTCTTGTAACATCTAAGTTGTGTGAGGATCCATAAACTAAAAGATATTCATCATATAAAGAATACAATTATTTCTTAATTCTATCATAACATGCATTAACATCATATTCTATGTTTAAACCTTGGATGCCATAATAACCATTGAGATAATAACAAAAAAATTTTAATTTACAACGTGGATCAAAAATCATGGCAACTCATGATAATAACGTAACCATTTTTCCTTCATAGCATTAACGGCTTCCCCTATTTCTATGTCGGATTCACAATAAGAAAATGCACCAGCAATATTTAGACTTTCAATAATAAATAAATGAGTTGTAGGATAATAAACACCAGATAAATTTGTTGTAGTAGTATGAAAAACTTTTAACAAATTGAAAACGTTGTAACAAGCATCCCAATGAGATTTATAAAGTTGAATGTCAATAACATGAAATTGAATAAAAGAAACTAATAGATCTCTATACTCGTAACTTTGAGCAAGCAATTTATAAGTAGAATTCCAACGTGTTGGAACATCACGAGGAAATCTAACGGCACGTCTACCATTTTGTTTACAATATTTTACCTATGCATTCATTACAGAAGAATGTTTCCATAAAAATTGAAGGGCTTGTTTAATAGGTAGAATAAAATGATCAAGAGTTTCTAATCCTTTTTGAACACATAAATTTAAAACATGGCATGCACATCTTTGATGAAAAAATACACCACCAACAAATGGTTTGCATAAATTAATTAAAGATGGAATAACAGCAGTATTGCTAGAAGCATTATCAAAACCAATTGCAAAAATTTGGTTCTCAATTTTATACTCTGAAAAAATAATTCTAAGCATTCTAACAATATTTTGAGCAGTATGTGAATCATCAAAAACTCTAAATTCAAGAATTCGTTTTTGGATATTCCATGCATCATCCATAAAATGGGAAGTGACACCCAAGTATGAATGTGATCGCCAATGGTCAGTCCATATGTCGGCACATACGGAAACACGACCGTTATATTTTTCAAAAAATCTCTCTAACTTTTTTTTTTCTTTTACATAAATCTTTTCAAGTGTATATACAAGAGTGGATCTAGGAACATGACATGCAGCAGGGTTTAATGCTCGGCGACAATAATTAATAAAACCAACCTTTTCACCAAAACCGAATGATAAGTGTTCTATTGCTACCATTCTAGCTAATTCTTCCCTATTTTGTTCATCAGTATAACGAAATAATTGTTGGTTAGGAGTAGCGTACCTGGGAATTTGTGTTTGTGACCTCGATTTGGTCTCTGCTTCTGGATGTTTGGTTTGAATATGCTTTCGATAAGTGCCATATCCTCTGGATTTGGACCACTTATATACTTTATTGCAATAATTGCAAGCCGCTACATAGCTTCCATCTTCTTGCCTAACTTTCTTCATATGTTTGACGAATAGATCAGATTTGCTTTGCTTCGGATCTGGTTCGTCCTCATCTGCTTCCGGTGGATCAAAATCATAATCTGGAGGTGTATCAATACCAGGCATATTTTCTGAATGGCTTATCAAATTAAGGCCCGGGGGGGTGGCATTATGATCGGGTTCTGAAATTATTAAAGGGGGAGTAGGAATGTTTAGGCCTAGGTCTTCAGCATAGGCCTCGCGTTGCAGATAATCATGATAGGTGGTGTCGTTATGATCGAGATTATCGACCATCTGATCCTTACCTTTCATCGAAATTGAACGCCTAGGATCTTCACGGCCGTGACCCTTTCCATTTCCACCACTTGCCATTGGATTGGACGAAATAAATTTGGGACTAGAGAAATACTGAAAATCTGAAATATATAATTGAAAACTTAGAACTTAGAAGAATAATACTATAAAGCATTAATCTATATTCTATAATAATATAATACTATAATAGTATAATAGTAAATTAGTAGTAACTAGTAAGTACTAAGTACTATTATAGTAAGTACTAAGTAGTAACTAGAAATAAGATAAATCGTAAATAAATGAAATTGGAAACTTAGTATTTAGTAAATACTAAATAGTAATTGGTTATTCAGAAATTAAATAAATTATAAATAAGATAAATTGTAAATAAAATTAATTGCAAATAAAATTAATTGCAAATAAAATATATTGGAAATAAAATATATTGTAAATAAAATTAATTGGAAATAAAATTAATTGCAAATAAAATTAATTGGAATTTTGAAAATAAAATTAATTGCAAATAAAATATATTGGAAATAAAATATATTGTAAATAAAATTAATTGCAAATAAAATTAATTGGAATTTTGAAAATAAAATTAATTGCAAATAAAATTTATTGGAAATAAAATTAATTGCAAATAAATGATAAATTGCAAAATTAAATAAATAATAAAAACCTTGGAAACTTGAAGTCTTCAGTCTTGGAGTCTTGGAGAGTTGGAGAGTGTTGGAGACTTGAGAGTTGAGTGTTGAAACAATGAAACTTGAAATAAAAATTAGAAATTTAGAATTAGAGATTTAGAGAATTGAGAATAGAGAGAATTGAGATTTGAGAGAAATAGAGAATGAGAGGAAAATAAGAAATTAGTGTGAGATTGTGAGAAAAAATGAAAGGGGAGGAGGCGTATTTATAGAAAAAAAATATATATAAAAAAAAAAATCTAAAAGGGTTAACCGTTGAGGCCAACGGTATGCTGAAGTTAGCATGACGTTGGGTCCAACGGCATACTGACGTCATACGTCAGCATGCCGCTGGGCCCAACCTCATGCTGACGTCAGCAGACAGTTGGGCCTCAACGGCGGAAAAAAAAAAAAAACAGGTCGGTTTGAACCGAACCGGAACCGTCGGTTCCATCACGGTTCGAATCGGTCGGTTTGTTAAATATTCGAACCGGAACCGAAACCGGATACCACCGGTTTTGGTTCAGGTTTTTCCGGTTTTGGTTCCGTTCGGTTCCACAGTTGGAACCGGACCCTTGCCAGGTCTATTTGAGACCACTCAATCCTAGCTGCTTATACATAGAGTATGGCATCATATTAATGCTGGCTTCTAAATCGAGCATAGCCCTCTTCTCTGAGGAGGTACCTATAGTGATGCCCAACTCAAAACTTCCTGGGTCCTGCTCCTTAGTAGTAAACCCACTCCTAGAACTAGTAATGGCATGGGCATGCACTTACATTGGGGCTTTCCCCCTATCTTGCTGCCCATTTGCCTCTATCACCTGCCCGTATTGAGTAGAGAACTTCTCTAGTGACGCTTTTATACCCATCATCAGATGGTCCATCTCTTGCTGATAATGCTGTGGAGGATTATAATTACTCCACTGGTTCAAGCTCTCAACACCTTGCTGGCCCTGATACTAACTCTGGTAGTTGCTTCCACCTCCTGATTGATTCTGATCATACCTTGGTTGCTGATAGGCATTGTTGTTGTTTCTCTTCTTTCCTTGATTTCATTGGTACATGGCTTGGGCCTCTACCTCTGAAAAAACCTCTTTCTGGGGGGTGCATGCGTCTGCTCCATGTCCAACTATACCATATGCTTGGCACACCTTCACCTGTTCATTCTGCTGTCCCTGCTGACTAACCATTATTGCCTTGACATTGTTATTCAAGGACTCCATTTGCTTAGCCAACTTTATACTACCACCCCTGATTCCATTTGTCCTTCTTTGTTGGGAATTCTGTCTCAACATCTCATACTTATTTAACACAAAGTCTACGGTGCACTGTCTCATCGCTCCACTACAGGCATTGTCAACGATCACCAGTGTGAGTCCAGTAAGACCATCATAAAAGGACTGCACTTGGGATTAAAGTGTAAAATAATGGTGTGAGCACTGAGCTACTGAGCTAGGAGAAGTTTAAATCGCTCTCATTATTCATGAAAAGCTTCTCCTTCTTCCTCTTGGAAGTTTGCAATCCATCTCTAAATTTCTTTGGTTTTCTAGGAAGGGAAAAACTTGGAGAAGAATTTCTGCTCCACCTCGGCCCAAGTAGTGAGAGTCCCTGCTGGTAAAGCCATGAGCCATTTCTTGGCATAGTCATTCATGCAATATGAAAAACAATGGATTCTCAGTAAATCCTCCGTCAATCGGCACAATGGTATTGTGGTGATAGCATTGTACTTTTCCTTCATAAACTGAGCTCATCTTCGTTCGGCTTCCTAAGCTGGAAGGATGTTGTAATGTTAGTTCTTCAGCTTATAGTTCCGCTGAGTGGCATTCTATTCTATAGCTAAAGGACCCACAATTGGCAATGAGAATTCTTTCATGCAGCGTATATCCTCCATCGAGTTCACAGTAATGGTTCTGCACAGAATTCAAGAAATGTAACGGAAATTAAATGCGAAAAAGGAAAGCATTATACTAAAGTATGACTACAAAGTAAGGTAACTCCAAATTTATCTAACAAGTCTACTTCTAATTCTAAAATAACCGCACTACATCTCCGGTAGCGGCACCATGAATTTTGACGCTCCCGAACTGGTCATACAAAAGCTACACTTATTTGCTCTTCTCTACCTCGGCTATACTAGAGGGGCGTGCAAGTGTTTCACCCTTCACAAGTGCACGAGTCGTTTAACTCATATAGGGTGCAAGAGTAAGGGTTATCATTCCCATGATAACTAGGACAATTAGTGAATAAGAGAGCTACATAATTGTTACGAGACTAAACTAATGCAATACTTAAACGATTTAAGTAATCAGCTAAAGATGCTAGAGGAGATATGAAATTAGCAATGATGCACCACCAAGTAATCACTCATATGCTTTTAAGATCAAAATCACCATGGTTAGTTCCATTTACAATTAAGGGCAATCAACAACTCACTCAATTATCCTCTAACGTCTTAGATGACATTAAGTGAGGTTTTGGTTGGAACTATGATTGAGAGTGTGGGTCATAAAGGTATTATTATTAATCAACACACTCTACCTAATGAGTTATAGGATGTCAGTGCATCATTCAAAAGTTATAAATAAGGTATTTCATCAACTCTTAGTACAATTAGCAATACATGCTTTTCTAAGGTCTGTGAGAAACATGTTATGATTTCATTAATTAAAAAATTCATCAAAACAAAGCGATTAATACAAATAAGAGTGGTAACAAAGTGGATCACATCATCACTTTCATAAATCCCCCAACATAAGTGGTTAGTTACACATGATTACTAAGAATAGCATAAGTATGAAGAAAAAGAAGAAATACAACCCTTGAAGTCTTGACAGATTCCAAGGCCGAATAGAACCCTTCTCCATAGCAAATACAAACCACCAAGATGATCACAAGCAACTCTTAGGAGCTGGTTTAACTAATTGCTTCAATAAGATCAATTTCTCTAAGCTAAAGTAATCTAAGATGAACACAAATACCTTGAACTCTTCTAAGCTAAAGGGAGAGTCTAACTATTCTCTAAAACTCTCACTTCTCTCCAAAACTCTCACTTCTCTCTATTACATCAGAAAACTATCTAATTGTATCATTTATTTGAAGTTGAGCAAGGGAAAACCCATAAATGCCTTTGACGCGTTGTCCACGGCTTCATCCCACGGGTTATATCCCGCGGGCAGATCTCGCGAGGTCTTCGTTCACTAGTTCGTGGGTTCTTTCTTGCTGGTATGAACCAGCGAGCTTCTTAAGCAATCTTCCGCGGTTTTACCTTTTTCTTCCCGGTGGCTTCTTTCTCGCAAACTGAACCCGTGGGACAACTCCCAGCGAGTTCATGCCTTCTGGCTGGTGGGAAATATCTCTCTGCTGATTCCCACGGCTTTGTTTCACGAGTTCATTCTCGTGAGGTTCTTCTTCCAAGTGTTTTTCTCCTATTTTGACCTCTTTTCTCCAACTTTCATGCAAACACCTTCCTAAATGGCATATCACCTGAACTTAACCAAAACACAAGTTATATACACAAAAATACTTGGAAACGAGCATAAAAGGTAGGAAAATGGAGCGCTAAATGAGAACATTTGGAGATTTAGAGTGCGATCAATCCCAAAGTCAATTTAGCAAGAGACTCTCTGGCCACTTTAAGCTCCATCTTCAACTCACCTTCATTTGCTTTCCACGTCTCACTTCTTCATCTAAGTTAGTTATTTTAGCTCTTAGTTGAAGATTATCCTCTTTCAACCTAAGGATGTCATTCTTCTTCTTCTTCAAGCATTTTTGAAGATAGTCAATAAACTCTTGATAATTCACCACATTATCACTTAAGTTTCCGGAGCAAGAACTATCTTGATCGAAGCTTTTACCACTTGTACTTTCGTGGTTCATATTATCAAGACTAGCTTCTCTCAATCTTGCTCCTATTTGGTCTTCGCTCTTCAAGTCACCCTTCTTGAATTCTTCAAGTGACAAAACCTTGGTGACGACTTGAGCTTCTTCATGGTAGGAGACCAAAAAGGCAAAGTAGTTGTTCTCACGATCAACCGAGCTTGTGGAACTTCCTTCAACTACTTCAACTTCGCTATCACTCCAAATGGCGATCATAACTTTTCTTCTTTTCTTGTTCTTAAAATTACCACACATGAGGGTTCTGTGACCAAGTTCGCCACACTCGAAGCACTAGATATCTTTCCTTGAGGACTTGTCCTTACTTGCCTTGCCCTTCTTGAACAAGGCCTGCTTCTTGAAGTCATTTCCTCTAGAGTTATCACTTTTCTTCTCAAGCTTCAAAAATCTTCGAACCTTCATTACCATGAGGGCTATCTTTTCATCAGAGTCACCATATGAAGTGGAAGCTAGAATGATGGAGTGAGTGCTCATAGAACCTCTAAGGGTTGGAGTATACTCAACATCAACCGCGGGGGGGGGGGGGGGGGGGGGGTGAATGGGTTGTTAAGCAATTACTTACCAACTTTTTTGATTAGTCAATATTAACATAAAAAAATCCAAATCAACAAACAACCAAAATCGAATATAAAGTGCGGAATTAAAATGACACTTGATTATTGCGTGAGAAACCTTCAATAAGGAAAAACCCATGGGGACTAGCCACACTAGCCGCACAAATTCGCTATATGAAAAGAAAGTTACACCCTCAAGTGATACAAAGACTCTCACTCTCGATAACCTCAGGTTATGGACACTTTCACTCACCACTCTTAGTTCAATCCCTAGTGATATCCTCCAACCCCCAACTCTTGGCATGAGCACCTCCCAATCTACCCGAATGCCTTTTACAGTGGAACTTGACAAATGCTTGCAAAAATATGCCTTGGCGCCCTACACACGCTCCACATAGGGCGGTTGTAGGACGCTTCATCTGGAAAATTTGAAGAACAATTTCTTCTAGGCTGTTGTATGTAGGGCGGAAAAAGGAAAACAAAGGGCTGCTGCTCTCAGGATTTTAAGAGCCGCCCTACACCTACTCTACGTAGGGCGGAATAAAGGCGGTTTACAAGAGATTAAAAAATCAACCAGTGGCCACGCTCTTTGTAGGGCGAACATAAAGCGGTCAAGAGCAAATTTGCTCTAACTACCTTACAGGCGCTATATGAAGGGCAGTTGTACAGCACCTCCTACAACTTTGATACATCCAAAGCCAAATCATGGCAATTGACACACAAGATACAATCAAATTAACCATGCAACAAGAGAGATAAATGAACATTAATGCACATAAAATAAACACACAACATACAAGTATAAAACATATGCATGAGTTGTGAGTGTGTGCAACTATCTCTTCAAAGCAAGTAAGCACATAGAGTTTTACCTTTGGTGGTTATCAACTTGAGGTCTTGAATCGGGCATTTGAGCTTGATCCTCAATTACCTATACTACCCTTTCAATTCAAACCCAAACATGTGGTTTGTCCACAAAATAAGCCAATCAGAACAAGGGAATCCTTACAATCTCCCCCTTTGGCTATTTTGTGACAAAACCACCACTCATATTGAAGCTACGGGGATATTCTACATTACAAAGAGATATTAAATGGTAAAAAAAAAAAACTTCAAGTCCTCAATCTCTTATAGGACTATCAACCCTTCAAAACAAAAAATTACACTTTCCAAAGCAAATGTATGTGAGATGATCAAGTGAAAATAAACAAGCATTTGCATTTAGAATTTAAGCACAACATCATGCAATGTATTTGTGTAATACAATGCTCCCCCTCAATGGGTTACTCCCCCTCAATATATGGTCTCCCTAATATGCACAATTGCAACTACAATTAGCAACTTCCCTTACCACCATTCTACTCCCCCTTTTTGTCATGATATAGGCAAATGAGTAGTCCCCAACCGGGTCACTTAAGGCAAAGAGAGATAGTAGCATACAAGATATTTGCAAAATCATATAAGCCACTTTATGCAACTCAATCAAATAGAGAGAAATATGGAGATTTATTTGCGTTTAAAATGTGTGATTAGAAATGCTTTGCATGCAAGACATATTGCATTCATGTCCAAAAATCAATGGAATTTGACAAAGCATATGACAAAGGTTTCCTATAGGAATTCAAACCAATTTTCACCATTTATCATGAATTTAAAGCAAGGATATAGAAATTTTTTGATTTCAAATTAAGATAACTATATCCAACCTTATAAGTGAAATATGTCATGAGCAACTTTGCACCCTATTTGATTTTTCCGGATAAGGTATTCATATGACAGTAGACATGTTCAACAAATAAAGAAAGAGAGACATTTGGATTTTCAAATCCTTAGAATGGATACAAGATCATTTGTTCATTTTGAGTCTCATAAGCTTTTCACACAATGTTTTGCATTTAAAAATTGTAATCATCAATTCATGCTATTTCATATGAGCATGTCATTAAGAATCATCATGTCATGGAAATCATTAAAGGTCATTCAATAAGTGCTTCTTAAGAGAATCTCCTAGTCCAAAAATACATGTTTGAACATAAATAAGACATGGATTGTATTCAAAGCATGGTTTACACTTATTGATATAAAAAACATATATACATATGTGTAACCATGATACTCAAGCAATTAATAAAGAAGCATAGGATATTTCAAATTTTTGCATGTGACAAGTATGCAAAATAGCTCTTTTTGCTTAAGTTCCCCATATGGGGTCAATCACCGAAACTCATCACTCCACAAGACATATCCCAATAAATCTACTAAGTGTTTTAAATCGAGTAGCATCTAAGGGCTTAGTAAATAAGTCCGCTAGTTGATCATTTGTACCTATATGTTCAAGTACAATGCATTTGTTCTCAACTAGTTCTCTTTTGAAATGATGGTGGATGTCAATATGCTTAGTCCTAGAATGTTGAACCGGATTTTTATAAATATTAATAGCACTCATATTATCACAAAAGAGGGTTAGAGTACCTTGTTTGAATCCGTAGTCGACTAGGATTTGCTTCATCCATAGGAGTTGTGTGCATCCACTCCCTGCGACTACATACTCAGCCTCGGCCGTGGACAAGGAAATTGAATTTTGCTTCTTGCAAAACCAAAACACCAAGTTGTTCCCTAGGAAGAAGCAACCGCCATATGTGATCTTCCTATCATCATAATTTCCTGCCCAATCCGCATCACTAAAGCCAACTAGACTAGCATTAGTTTCAAAAGAGTACCAAATCCCATAGATGGATGTCCCAGTCACATGGCGAATGATTCTCTTAACGGAAGAGAGATGAGACTCCTTATGATCCGCTTGGTACCTAGCACACACACTCATACTAAAAGATATATCGGGCCTACTTACGGTCAAGTAAAGCAAGCTACCTATCATGCCACGATATAAAGTTTGTTCCACACTTTTTCCACTAGCATCCTTGCTTGGCTTCAAAGTGGTATTCATGGGTGTATCACAATGTTTGGCATTTTCAAGACCAAGCTTCTTCACTAGGTTTTTTGGCATACTTGGCTTGGGTTATAAAAATCCCATAATTTAGTTGCCTAATTTGTAAACCTAGGAAGTAACTCAACTCACCAACTAAACTCATCTCGAACTCATGAGACATAACCTCAATAAATTGTTGGACCTTGGTCTTATTGGTGGATCCAAACACTATATCATCAACATATATTTGAGTTATAAATAGCTCATCTTTGTCTTTCTCGATGAATAGAGTCTTGTCAACACTACCCCTTGTGTAGTCATTGTCAACAAGAAATGTAGTGATGCACTCATACCAAGCCCTCGGTGCTTGTTTCAACCCATAAAGAGTCTTCTTAAGGCGATAGACATGGTTAGGGTGGTGTGCATCCACAAACCCCTTGGGTTGTTCAACAAACATTTCCTCTTACAACAAGCCATTGAAGAAGGCACTATTGAAGTTCATTTGGTGTAATTTGAACTTATGCACACAAGAAATGGACAAGAGAAGCCTAATAGACTCTAACCGGGCAACAGAAGCAAACGTCTCATCAAAGTCAATACCCTTAATTTGAGAGTACCCTTGTGCAACAAGTCTAGCCTTATTACGCACTATGTTGCCATCCTCATAGGATTTGTTCCTATATATCCACTTGGTGCCTATCACATTTGTGTTCTTAGGCCTAGGAACTAGAGTCCAAACCTCATTCCTTTCGAATTGGTTTAGCTCTTCTTGCATGGCAAGAACCCAAAACTCATCATTCAAGGCTTAATCAACCTTTTAGGTTCTATTTGAGAGGTGTAGCATGTATAGCTAATTAGATTAGCTAATTGATGCCCAGTCCTAACACCCTCATTAACTTCTCCAATGATGTCATCTTTGTCATGGAGTTTCCTTACCCATGGAGCAGGTTCATTAAAGTTCAAAAGAGGAACTCTATCAAGAGGTTGTATGACCTCTTCATCTAGGTTAGACGTCCCAACATTAGGAGTTTCTACAACCTTCTCCAAGGGAGAGTCATCATCTAAAGCAACCTTCTCCTCATGGTTATTAGACTTGAGCCTTTTATCATCAATAACAACATTGGATGATTCCATGATGCTTCGAGTCTTCAAATTAAAAACTCTATAGGCTCTACTATTTAAGGCATGGCTAATAAAAATACCCTCATCACTCTTAGCATCAAACTTGCCAAGTTGATCACAATCATTCAAAATGTAGCATTTGGTTCCTAAGGTGTGGAAGTAGCTAACATTCGGCTTTCTACCTCTCTATAGCTCAAATGAGGTGTTTTTAGTTCCAGACCTTAGAAAAACTCTATTTCCTATATAGCAAGCCGTATTGACGGCTTCGGCCCATAGGTTCCTAAACATCACACGGGCCATCTCTTGAAGGACCTTATTTTTCCTCTTAACAACTTTACATTGTTGAGGTGTCCTAGGAGCCAAAAACTCATGGGAGCTGCCAACATTATCATAATAGGTTTCAAAAGAGGCATTCTGAAATTCCCTCCCATGGTCACTTCTAATCCGTTTTATGCTTTTAATCTTTGAGTTCATTTCATTTTGAATTTTAGTGCAAAGCATTTTAAACTTATCAAAAGTTTCAGATTTTTCTCTAAGAAAATATGTCTATATGAACCTAGAGAAATAATCAACACAAACAAAAATGTATCTCTTTCCACCTAAACTCTCGGTTTGCATAAGACCTATGAGATCCATGTGGAAAAGCTCTAGGGGCTCTTTGGTGAAGAGATACTGGCCCTTTTTGTGCATGCTTTTGGTTTGTTTTCTTTGTTGGCAAGGTCCACAAACTCCATTGGCTTTCTTCCCAAGCTTAGGGAGGCCACGCACACAATTGAACTTTCCAAGGGTTCGTAAATCCTGAAAGTTCATGTGGCCAAGTCTTTCATGCCACAACTCAATTTGTTCATCCATGGACACATTGTTTGAGACTATTCTAGCTTCAAGACGATAGCAATTGTCGCTAGATCTCACACATTTTAATAAGGTTTGTCCATTGGGCAATAGGATAGAGCAATCATCTTTACTAAATAAGACGGAAAGTCCTTTATCACTTAGATGTGAAATGCTTATTAAATTGGCTTTTAAGCCATCAACAAACAAAGCATTGGACAAGGAGGGTAGACCGAGAATGGAAATGGTTCCTTTCCCTACAACTCTTTTTTTGGATCCATTACCAAAGGTGACACATCATCCTTCCTCCATGACAAGAGTCTCAAAGAAACTCTTGTTCTCCGTCACATGCCTAGAGCACCCACTATCAAGCTACCAAAAGTTAGAAGAATTTTCTCTTAAAGCAATTTGTGCAACATGGCAAACATTTTCATTCTTTCTAATCCACTTAGATACTATCTTTTCTTTTCTAGTGGTTTTTGGTACATGGGCTCTAGATGTTCTAGGATCATGCAAATCAATTTTCTCATTCCTAGTAACATGCATCATGGCTCTATACTTTCACTTTTCAATCATGCTTCTAGTTCTACACATTTTAATGTATCGAAAGCAATTTGGTCTAATATGACCACCAAATCCGCAAAAATGACATGTAGGAATGAAATAAGGAATCATACCATGTTCTTGTGCATGCATGGGAGCATGTCCATGTCTTTATGGTTGAGTGGGTTCAATCCATCTTCGTTATTGAACCGGTCTAGCTTGCTTCCTATCTTGAGGTTGCATGATTAGTCTTTTTCCCTTGTAAGCCATTTGTTAAGGAATGTTGACTTGAGGGACTCTTGTGGATTGAGCTTGATGTTGCCTCCTTGGCACCACATTCACTTGTGCAGTATTAGAACATTGTCCTAATTCTAACTTTTTCCTAAGAGTTTGCACGGATAAAGCTTCTTGATTCCCCAAACTCTTGACAAATATGGTCTTCTTAGAAGTGGAGGTCACCTTACCATCTTCAAACCCAATACCTCTTTTGTCACATGGGCTCTTTCCAACACCAAGTATATGATCAAGCATCTTGGTGCTAGAATCCATCTTAGCTAAAGACTCTTCCACTTCTTGAAGCTCCCTCTTTAAATCTTCTTCATTCCTCTTAGATAAGACTAAGTCCTTTCTTAGCTTATCTTCAATTTTCGTCAATCTTTCCACTTGTTCACTTAAATGGTGATTGTGTGATGAGAGCTCTAGATTTTCTTCTCTCAACATTTTTATCTTTTTAGAGGTCTTCTTCTCTAAGCTCTTGAATTCGGCATAGTGTTCAACAAGAACCTCTCTCTCCACATATCCACTAGCGGAGTGAGTTGATGAGCCATCTTCACTTGAGTCATTTTCCTCTTGACTATCTTCCTCTTCTTCACTTCTACTTTTGCTCTTATGAGAGGAGGCAAAAGCTATGAAGTTAGCCACTTCATCATCCGAAGTTTCTTCTCCTTTAATGGAGTCATCACTACTACCACTCCATGTGGCGGCCATCACTTTACCCTTCTTTTTGACCAAGTGATTTGCACATTCCGGGGTAAAATGACCTATACCACCACACTTAAAACATCACACCCTTTTTCTTTCGATATTCTCTTGCTTAGGCTCAAACTTGTTGTAGGAACCCTTTTTCTTGTAGTTTTGACCTTTGGGTCCAAAATCCTTTTTCTTAAACTTCATAACCTTCTTGAACCACTTCACCAATAAGGCAAGGTCTTCGTCCGAGTCATTCTTTTTCTCATTTTCCTCCTTGGAGGCTTTCAAAGCAATTCCTTTTTGCTTTTTTAGAGGAGTATGGCTAGATGCCTTCCTAGACTCGTAGGTGAGGAGTCTTCCAATCACCTTGCTCGGCGTTATGTCCTTATATCCATTATTTTCTTCTAATGCCATCACTTTTGAATCGAATCTATCGGGGTGAGACTTCATGATTTTCTGTTTGACTCTCCTATCCGAATACGAGTGTCCGAGTTGGTGACTTTGATTGACGATATCCATCAACCTGATTTCGAAATCATTGAAGCATTTGTTCTCCTCCATCCTAAGCAACTCGAATTGAGTTTGAAGGACTTAAAGCTTGGATTCCTTCACCACATCGGTTCATTCATGTGCAATTTGCAAGATGTCCCAAGCCACTTTCGCCACTTGAGTATTTTGAACTAGCTTGTACTGATTTTCATCCATTGCACAAAGGATGGCATGCATAGCCTTCCTATTCCACCTTGAAGCCTCAAATTCTTGTGGACTCCATTGAGCCTTTGGCTTCAGCATTTCTTCTCCACCACCAGTGGGGGTCATCATAGGTAAATCATATCCATCTTCAACCGCCATCCATGCACGATCATGAATTTGACATATATAGGATTCCATCTTCCCTTTCCATTGGGAATAGTTCAAACCGGTGAGGAAAGGAGGTCTTGTGCCAGAAGCTCCCTCGTTGTTGCCACCATTTCCACTTATTGTATAATGAATGAAATGAAATGAAATGCAAAGTGTATGAATGAACAAATATCACACAAATGCAAAACACACCAAAATGTGAGTAAGGATCACCTAAGTATATCTAGGAACTCATTCTGATACCTTGAAACAAATATACGGTGTGTATAATATTAATCTAGAGGGGGTGAATAGATTTTATCCGATTTTAGCCAATTTTCGTTAATAGTCAATATTCCGAAAATACCCCTAACTAAACACAATAATATCACAAATGTAAAATGTGCGGAATTTAAATAACACGTGATTTTTACGTGGAAACCCTTTTGAAAAAAACCATGGGCTGTTATGTGAGCCACACACAAACCACGAATCCACTAAATGTGTTGAAGATTACAACCTAATCCCGGAAGTAATCACACACCTACCTAATCCCGGTATAAGTGGACCTAGTCCAATTGCTTGCGATCTAAGCAACCTAATCCCAAAAGCTACGCACAAGACTTACTTCTCAATGAAGAGATAAAATGGACTAAGTGAATATATGATGATATTCAATGAACAAACAAGACTAGGAAACCTTAGATGCTTATCTAGGATGATAAAATGACAATTAATGCAATCCTAGATATCAATGGCTAGATGACATGTCAAAAAGCTTTGATAAATATAGATTATAAAAACCTAGATATCTATCACAATACAACACTCAATCATATCTTCACAAACAATCTCTATCTTGTATCTAGCATATGATACAAAAACATACAAGTGAATAAAGAGATGACTTGTTAAGAAAGACACTAAAATTAGATGAAGTTAGTGAGAATCTTACCAAGCAAGATGTGATGATGCAAAATCATGCATGGATGCACTCTATGTGAGCATAGATAATGCAATATGAAGTTTGATGCAAAATGGTTTAGCTTTGAGTGTTTAAAGGTGAGTTCTTGTGAATATTTCTCTTGAAATATGTTCTAAGGGAAAAATATGTTTTTTGGACTCTTAAAAATCAACCTAAAATGAAAGAGGCATATATATAGGGTGTCAATATGAAGTGACACCATTTTGTATATTTTTTCAAAAATATAGAAATTAATGTTCATCAATTATGACATAGAGGGTGTGTTAATGCGTTGTTAATCCGTTATTACCAAATTGTTCGGATTAGTCAATATTACAAATATAACCTAAATTCACAAAACAATAATCAAGTGTAAAGGTGCGGAAATATAAACGACACTTGATTTTTACATGGAAACCCTCAACAGGGAAAAAACCACAGACTGGTAAGTGCGCCACACTCAAACCTCGAATCCACTATATGCAATAGCGTATACAACATAATCCCGGTTTGACGGCCTAATCCGGACCAATATCCCCTTACCACTACCCGTAGGCCTTTTATAGCGAACCTAGTCTAATTTGCTTGAGTGACCACCTAATCCCGGTGTAGCGACCTAATTCTGGTCAATCACACGAGACTTACATTCTCTAAAGAGATCAAACCCTATTATGAATATGCAATGATATCCAAATATGCAAGATAGAGCTAGTGTACTCTAGATGCTTATCTAAGATTATATGATGACAATAAAATCAATCCTAGATATGAAAATAGTTATATGTCATGGCATACAACTTTAGCTAAGTAAATGATAACTAATCTTAGATACAAAGCTATCAAAAACAATCTCAATCAATAAATGAGATCAATTAGCTAGATGTTAGATAAACATGAAAAATCCTAGCTATCATAAAATAACCCAATCAACACATAATCTCAATCATGTATGTAGAAATTAATCTAAACAGATACGAGTAATAGATGAGATAAAATTGATAAGTAAAAACACTAATTATGTAAGATAATAGTACTCAACATACCATATCATGTGTGTTGAAGAAGACCCATGCATTAGCACATACTAGATGAACCTAGATGATGCTTAGATGATGGTTTATGCATATGGAAATGGGTTTGGATGATCAAAGATGAGTTATTAAGTGAATTTCTCTCTTTGAAAATCCTCTCAATCAAAAATATGGGTTTTTGAGTAATTAGGACGACCTAAGGTCAAAGAGGCATATATATATGATGTCCAATTGAAGCTATGTTGTTTTGGAAAATTTCCAAGAGTTTTCTTGCAGATCGCTCTACGTAAGGCGGTTGTAAGGCGGGTAAAGGGCGGATTGAAAAATCAATCAGGTGCCCGCTATATGTAGGGCGAGTAAACAGTGGTTTGGTTGCGACAGTGCATCAACTTCAACTTCAAGCGTCTCAAAATATAGCCAAACGACATCGAAACCTTTCGTATAATATATCGTTGGAAAGGTATCAAAGTCTACTTTCTACTCTTATGGAATGACATTTTGATATCTATAGAAAGATTTATGGTCAATTGAGTAATCAAAGGTCAGAAACAGACAACAACATAGCTGCCCTATTTTGGTGGTCACTTTGGAGATTTCAAAACCAATCCAAACGGTCATGAAATATTACAAATAATATACCATTGGAAAGGTATGGGTGTCTAACTTATCTAGAATTTTACAAAACTCAATTTAACTTTTTTTATAAAAATTTATGGTCACAAGACCATACAAAGGTCAATTTTGAAAAACATATAAATCATTGAAATCCAATCTTTTGAAACTAGACACTTCACTCCAAATAACCAAACAAAAACTACCACTTATCCAAGAGAAGAATGAGACCTTCTCAAGTGGTCAACCATCACGCTAAGACATGCACATAATCGTGCAAGCGCGGACGTTTTCGATCACACAAATGAAAATGAATTACACTACACTAAAAACTAACAAACATGAAGTGCAAGTGTGGGAATTGAATGCATCCTAATACCTAACATGTCATGGCATTATCATAGAACAAGATGTAATCAATTAAAACATGCAAGAAGAGATGTTCAAGAACATGCATGCACTCATATAAAACATACAACATACAAGAATAAGATATATGCATGAGTTGCGTGTGTGTGCAACTAGATCTCTTCAAAACAAGAAAGCACTAGAATATACCTTTGGTGCTTCTTCTCTTGAGGTCTTAAGCGGGCCTTGGTTGTATAAAACACCAACTATCAAATACCTAAGCTACCCTTACATCAACCCCAAATATGTGATTTGTTCACGAAATAAGCCAATCAATAGATGGGAATCCTTACATTGCCAACCAACCCTTGGTTGCATGACTTCACTTGGTTGTGCAACTACCACATGTAGCCACAATACTTTGACTCATTGAAAAGAATTCAGTCTAAGTGAATATGTATGAATATCCAAATGCAATCATGAGCTAGACAAAACACAAAATGCATAATTAAGAATTTAAAGATACAATCAATAAATCCTAATCATCAATGTCTAAATGTAAAACATAAAGACCTAGCTAAATGATATGGATGACATACAATCCTACCTATCAAACAATGCATACATGTGGATTCAATTAGATGTGTAGTGAGTTCTAACAACCTAATTGTCAATCAAACAACCATGAACATTCAAGAGAGTTTGACTAGATAAATAAACATAAATCTATCAACCTAGTCATTAAAAAATCTCACAAGAATATTCAAGGTTTAGCTATTTAGGTAAAGAACAACCTAATCATGCAAGCTATCACAAACAAATCCAAGTCATGTTATAACTCAAGAATAAAAGCATTCAATATATGAGTTTTGCAACTATTATGCAATAACAACTTATCTTGGAAAGATTGAACAATAAATGAAGATGAAATATGTAAGGTTCTTGATTTGTATTGGTTTGATTCCATTACAAAACTCTCTATATTTATAATAGGTGTTGTTTAGGTAGTTCTTGGTGAAAAGAAGCTTTAAAGGTTAACAGCGACATCTTATGCAAATATTGTCTTCAAGAGGAAAATCACATACTTAGATGCTAAGGTATCAAGTTTCTTCTTCCTCTAGCAAGGCGTGAGGCACACACACATATGGCATTAATTTGTTTCCCTACATAGTTGAATAGCATTTATTTAACACTTTCACACAATTGGTAATATATGCTCATGCATTAGATTTAAATTGATAATCATAGGAAAATGCATGTTCTAGGACTAAGTCTAGGAAACGGCATATGTGTGTGACTTGGTGTCTATTTGTTTCTATTTTATTATTTTTGGACTTGAACATGATCTCTTATGATTCCTTATTGAGTCCCAGTAATTTTAGTTACTCATTCATTAGGTTTCGAGTCCAAACAATGTAGCTATGCTACTTTACATTCTCATTCGTTGAGTTGTCTTCGTTGTCATTTTCTGAGATGAATTATTAACCTTTTGTAAAGATTTGTAGTCTTCGTTGTGCATATGGGAGTAACAATTTGTAATCTGAAGACGAATTCAAAATCGGAGTTCGAAAACGCAGATACGGTCGAAGAATGCAAGAGGTGCATGAGAGGGGCAAGTATGGCCAACGACCAAGCCTGTTGGCCATGTGTGGTGGCCGTGTGGTACACGAGCTGTACAATCCTCTGCTCACATATGCCACACATGGTCCACATGTGGATAGTGACATGGCAGCAACTAGTTGGTCCATTTTCCCGTCTCTTGAATTCTTTTAAATGCTTTTCATTCCCTCCCATTTCATTCTAAGAAGAAAATTTTAAAAATATAGAGTGCATAATTTTCTCTCCAATTTTTTCAATTTCCAAATACAATAACTTTCTCATTCAGACTTTGAATTGAGTGATTCAAGTTGGAAAATCTTCGTATTCAAGTCCCCTACCTTCTCTAAAAAGGTTTGTAGCTGTTTGATCGAGTTTTGTGATAGTTCTACCCTCAAAACCGAAACTGCACGAGATTCCCAAGTATTGAACTAAACTTTGTGATTTCTTCTTTTATGGTCTTCAATTACCATGAGTTTTCTTCTTCTATATGTATGTGTATGTTTGATGAAAGCTATTGAGAAGGATAGCTTCAAATCAAAGCTAATCTAGTCTAATTAGAGACTTGAATGTGAACTAGTTTTCTAGAATTCTAGGTTTTCACATATTTGTGAGTTGTATTGTAATTCGCTTGATATCTAGGGTTATTTGTGTTTTGATTGACTCATTTTATGATTAATAACCTTAGCATTTGCTTGGATCCTTTTATTGAACATATTTAGGATTAGCACATTTGATTTTGTGTTTAGAGCTAACTAGGATTTAATTGATTATTCATTATATCCTTGCTCTAAATACTTGCTACAGTATTCATTGATCATATTTTGTGATTCTAGAATTTTTTGTATGTGTTTCTAATATCTTGAATATGTGCTTCATATATATGATTTATTTAAGTGTTAGCTTTGTGAATTAAACTAGGAATCACATGTGTTAGGTGTTTCACATGCTCTAGGTTTCAATTCATGGTTTTATGACTAGACAATATTTGACTTGTGTTCTCACATGATTAAGTCTATGTCTACATGATTTGTACTTGATCCATACATTCCATATGTTCATGCATCATCTTGTATAATTGAATCACTTGGATTGTTAAACTAGAATATCATACACTGTGTGCTCATTGTATAATTCTAGTTTCCATAGTTCATATTGATCTTATGTCCTATGTTGAATGTGCTTGCATCATTTGCATCACTTAGATCATTTGCCTTGCAAAAGGTGAAAGTCTCTTGTTAAGGTGAGTGAAGCCTTAATTTGAGCATGAAGACTTAGCTAGGAAAGTGTTCCGGATAGCCAAGCATAGAGTCTTTGTTAGGATCAAGAGGATCCGGATAACTAATCAAAAGTTTTAGCTATGAGTGTGATACTCTGGATGGTTGAGATAGGGAAGCTTGAATAAGATCTTTGTGATCTAGATAGCTAAGCAAGGAAATCTTCCTAGAGGCTGGAGAGTCTTGGATAGGAAGTTGCTTCCTAGAGGTGTAGGACACATCTTGAATAGGGAGTAGGCTAGGTGGTTCACTAAGCCCGAAGGTAGACTAGGAGTTGATAGCTTATGGTGGATATCATGAGTTGATAATCTTGAGTGTATAAGTCTTTTTCGTCATAGTGTATTGTTTGCCGGTGGTTATGGATTCAACCCATGGATGTTTCCTCTTCGGAAGTTTACCACGTAAAAATCAATGTGTCAAATGTCTCTATCTCTATCTTTTTATATTTGTATGTATGAATAATAAACTTGTTTAAGATCTTCATTTCCTCACATCCTTGTAAACAAGTTATTGGTAAAGAAAGAGATGCACACATTATTGATTGAATCAACACTTGTCTCTTGTATGTTTTAAGTGTTTGAACATTGTATCTTGTAATATTCTATATCAAGCTGTAAAGTTCTACTTAGTGTAATTACATTGTAATATTCAAAGTACAACTTATGGAATTTGCTCTTCATTGAATATACTTGTATATGAGATATATTTTTTCTTGGTATATGTTTTTGAAGACTAAGGGTGGTGAATTGAGCATACATGTGTTATTGTTTTCTTATGACAATCATATTAAAGGTTAATTTGTGTGATCACCAAGGTTTTGACATAAGTCATGAAAGAGTTTTAAAATTAGAGTGTCAACCTATTCACCCCCTCTCCCTCTAGGTTGTTTAGTATAACCTTGTAGGTATTTTCAATTGGTATCAAAACGGGTCACTTAAAGTAATTAGTGTGATTCGGGATCTACAAGGTTATTTACTAGGATAATAACCTTTTGTCTATAATTGTATGTTATGGTTGTCCTCCTTTGTTAATTGGGAAAATGTTTGTTTTTGTTGAAAATGCTCATGAAAGACTTCACTAAGTCTAGTGATGAGCAAGCTTGGTTAGATTGTCAAGAAAGGTTTCTCTTCTCCGAGTTTTATATTTGATGGATTAGTTTCTCCAAACCAATATATTCATAAAGCATGAATGAGGTTTATTTTTGAGAAGTTGAAACTTTTAGACCTTTTTGCCATTAATAGTGGTGCAAGTTTTTAAACACCTTTCTCTTAATAAAGATTAAATATGGCAAAAGACGCATGGAATAGATTCCAAGCTATTTGTGAAAAAAGGTTCTTCTTGTGTTTCATTTTGCTTGTCTACTAATAATTTTGTTGATAAGCTTGAAAAGAATGTTAGTAAAAAAGCAAAGAAGTGGAAGTTTTCCATGAGGATGATCGATCTTGACTTGATCACTTGACTTTGCAACTCAATGAAGTGGATTGCAAATCAAAGATCACCAACTTCATCTTGATGGCAAGAATTCAAACTCTTGAAAAGGAAAGATATGAAGAAGTTGAAGGGAAGAATGAAGTGATCAATTGTTTAGAAGAGAAGACGGTTGAGGATGCTTTTGTGTTAGATAGTTTAATGAGTAATTTTTCTAATAATTTGTTTTTCTTTTAAAGAAAACTATCAAAGACAAGGAAGAGGAGTTGGCAATCATGAAGGCCAAAGAGCTTAGTAAGCTTTATGAAGATTCAAGTGACTTAAGCTTTGTAGTTGAGCAAGTTGAGTCTCCTACAACTAAAGGCGAGTCACTAAGGAATAAAAGGATTTCGAACGCCAATCTTCCAAGGTCAAGTGCAAAATCAAGAAGAGTAAGGAGCCTTCACCGTCGGTACACTCTCACCTAAATAGTATCATCTCCATATGTATTCCGGTTTGCCATTTTTGAAATGTTGTAGTGCATACTAAATTTAGATGCCATTAGTATATTAGATGATGCAAACTAGGGAATGAGATGCATGTTAGTGAGATGAGAAAATCTTTTATGAATGTTTCTTGCATGATAACACTTTGGATTTTATGCATGTTAATGATAATCATGTGCGGAAAATTGTCAAGAATATTTGGGTGAAAATGAGTGTTTCACATGATCATATGCATAGTCTTGATAATATCCTTGTTGATGGCAATAATTTTATGTATAACATGAGAATATCTTTATAGAGAAGATAGTTGATTATTATCTTCTAGATATAATATTACTATGAGAAATGATCATGATGGTTCATGTATTTGTGCACCTAAGACCAAATGGGTCAAGGGTGAATACTCTTACCATTAGAGTAAGTTGCACATGTGATTTAGCTTTAAGATTAATGTCTAGTTTTGAGTAACTTAGCTAGCTAGCTTTTTTTCTCTATGACTTTGACATGAACTTAGCTTTCTCACATAATCACTATGATAGTCAAAATTTGTTGATTAACTTTTGAGAAATTGTATATCATGAAATCTATATGGTAATGATTTTTGTTAAGACTTTTAAAGAAAGTCATTTTTGTGTTTGAGTTGAAATGTTGAGTCTTTATTTTCTTGGGTCGACATACCAACAACTTGTTGTCATGAGGATAAACAAGCCAAGAGAGCTCACAAAAAGAGCGAAGGCTTTGCATTTAATGAAAAAGCTTGCTTAGGTATTTCTATATCCTAATGCTTGTCTTCTAGCTTTTCATCTTTCAACTCTATGTTTGCATCACTTCATGGAGCATGTCATATTTGACAACTTGTATAGTGTTTATATGGTCCTTCTTGACATTTGCACATTTAGGATCTTTTGGTGATAATTGTTCACATTTATCTTAATCATGATGTGTGTTATTGTTTGTATGATTGTTGAGTGGTATGTTTTGAAAAATATGAGCTTCATATTCTTTGAAAGCTACTCTTTTGAGAAGTAGAGATCTTAAATAAGTCTCTTTACTTGCTTTTCGATCATGTGCTTTTAAGCTTTAAAACTTGGTTTCAAAAAATACACTTTGCTTCTCTTGCATGCTTGGTTGAGTAAGTTGAGTTTGATTGATGTAAGTTTTGGATAGACCTTGAAGTCCTATGACTAGTATGTTTAAAGATGAGATATGGTTGCTATTCATTTGCTTTGGCAACATAGAACTCAACGAGCACCTTCATGTAAAGGGCTACACACCTTGGTTGTGCAACCGTTCAATGTAGGAAAAAGATACGCTATTGTGATGACTGAAAGTCGCCATAAAGTGTATATGCTTATGTTAGAAAAATCAAAAAAGTGTTGAAAAGAATAATTTAAAAGAAAAAATCTTTGATTCAAGCCTAAAACAAAACAAAAGGTTTTATGGAGTATAGTTGAATAATCAAATTAGCTTGGGTTGTCAAATAGAAATGAAATATGAGCCACATGCACACACACGCTCAAATGTTGAATCTATTCTTTTTAAAAGCAAAATTTCAGATGATAATCTGTTTGACCTTTTTATGGAAAAGCTTAAGACGAATAGATGTTAAAAATGTATACATGTTTGATTATCAAATTACTTCTTTTCATATACTTGAAGCAAAATCTTCACACACACACTTTTACTTATATGGTATTTTGATACTCTAGCAATTTTAGAAGAATTATGAGAGAGATTGAAAATCTTAGTGTATATCTCATAGTTTGTAGAGCTTAATTAATAAATCTCATCAAAATTGCTTGAATGTGTGATTGTGTGGTTTTCTTTGTAAACAATATTCTATCTTGATCTTAGATAGAGCACTTGTCAAAAGGGAGCATAGTATGCTAGACTTTGTTCTCTTTTATGATATGTTCATATGTTTCAAGTTGATATTTGTTGGCATATTCTTTGATTGATATAATGAATCTTTTAGATGTTATTTCATGTCTTGATTTACATAATGATTCTTTGTATTATCATATGTCTTTGTAATTTTGATCACAATTAATGCATGAAACTTTTTGTAATAATTGTATGATTGTGTTTGCAATCATTTTCTCTTTGTGTGGGGTTGTATAGTAGTTGAGCTTGCAATCAATTTCTTCTTTCTTGAGGTTGATAAGAGAGTGATTGCAATGAGTTTCTCTTTGTGTGAAGTCGGTAGTAATTGTAGTTATAATCAATTTAATTGAGTGTAGTTGCAATGAGTTCTTCTTTGTTTTGAGTCGATAGTAATTGTAGTTGTAATCAATTCAATTGGTTATAGTTGCAAAAAATTCCTCCTTGCTTAGAGTGATAGTAATTGTGGTTGTAATCAATTCCATTGATTGTAGGTGCAAAAAATTCCTCCTTGCTTAGAGTGATAGTAGTTGTGGTTATAATCAAATCTCTTATTGAGTGGGGTTGAGATGATTGTTGTTGATACCAATTCCCTCATATTTAGGGTTGATATGATTGTTCTTGCAATTGTTGAACTTGGTAGAAATGTCCAATGTGCTTAAGAGTAAAATTTATGCATTTGTTATTTATTGTCCCATATGAACAAATCTACTTGATGATAATATGTGGAGCATATGTTAAGGGGGAGCTTTAGTTTATTCAACTTCGTTTTCTATACGATTTGTTTGCTTAATATCTCGTTCTTTATCTCTTGTGTTCCTTTGTCTATTCCTTGACAAAAAGGGGGAGAAATTGTATACCTCACCATGTTTGATATAGGGGAATCCATGTTTGATATAGGGGAGAAAAATTGTATACCTCATCTTGTGTGGAGAAATGTTCCAAATGTATGAGCCTCTTTGTCTTCAATTGGAGACTTTGTCTAAAGAGGAAGAATTCTTATATTTAGGGGGAGACAAGAATACTTGGTTTTATAGGGTTGAAAGACTTAAGAAGAACTTTAATATGAAAATATTCATTCACTTGAGATAATGCATTTTTGTATGAGATAAAGGAAGTTTTGTTATTTGTTTATGTGATAATATCTCACCATTCTTCTTTGGAAGAAAATCTCTTGTTGGTTTGCTATTTTGCTCATAGGTTCCTTGAAGATCAAAGAAGGGATTCTAGAAGACTCATAAAGACTTGAAGTTCTTTTAGTCTAAGGATCTCTTTGTAATGTAAGGATAAGAGAATGCTATCAACATTGAGTTTATTGGAGTGAACAATGTATGGTGAGAATGAGGTTTTGCCATGGAATAGCCAAAGGGGGAGATTGTAAGGTTCTTTATTTGTATCTGCTTGATTCCATTGCAAAACTCTCTATATTTGTAATAGGTGTTGCTTAGGTGGTTCTTGGTGAAAAGAATCTTCGAAGGTTAAAAGCGACGTCTTATGCAAATATAGTCTTCAAGAGGAAAATCGCATACTTAGATGCTAAGGTATAAAATTTCTTCTTCCTCTTACAAGGCCTAAGGCATACACACACATGGCATTCATTTGTGTCGCTGCATAGTTAAACAACATTTATTTAACACTTTCACACACTTGGCAATATATGCTAATGCATTAGATTTAAATTGATAATCATTGGAAAATGCATAATCTAGGACTAAGTCTAGGAAACGGCATATGTGTGTGACTTGGTGTCTATTTGTTTTTGTTTTATTGTTTTTGGGCTTGAACATGATCTATTATGATTCCTTATTAAGTCCCGGTGATTTCGGTCACTCATTCATTAGGTTTCGAGTCCAAACAATGTAGCTACATACTTTGCGTTCTCATTCGTTGAGTTGTCTTCAACTTCATTTTTCGAGATTAATTCTCAACCTTTTTGCAAAGTTTTGTAGTCTTCGTTGTGTGTATGGGAGTCATAATTTGTAATCCGAAGATGGATTCAAAATCGAAGTTTGGAGGCCCAGATAAGGCCAAAGAACGCGAGAGATGCGCGAGAGGGGCAAGCATGGCCAATGGCCAAGCTTGTTGGCCACGTGTGGTGGCCGTGTGGCACACGGGCTGCACCACCCTCTGCCCATGTATGCCACACGCGGTCCACACATGGATGGTGACATTGCAGCAGCTGGTTGGTCCATTTTTCTCTCTCTTGAATTCTTTTAAATGCTCTCCATTCCCTCTCATTTCATTCTAAGAAGAAAATTTTAAAAAGATAGAGTGCAGAATTTTCTCTCTAATTTTCCCAACTTCCAAATACCATAACTTTCGCATTCGGACTCCGAATTGAGTGATTCAAGTTGGAGAATCTTTTTATTCAAGTCTCCTACCTTCTCCAAAAATTTTTGTAGCTGTTTGATTGAGTTTTGTGATGGTTCTACCCTCAAAACCAAAACTGCACAGGATTCCGAGGTATTGAACTAAACTTTGTGATTTCTTCTTTTATGATCTTCAATTACCTTGGGTTTTCTTCTTCCATATGTATGTGTATGTTTGATGAAAGATATTGAGAATGATAGCTTCAAATCAAAGCTAATCTAGTCTAATTAGAGACTTGAATATGAACTAGTTTTCTAGAATTCTAGGTTTTCTCATGTTTGTGAGTTGTATTGTGATTAGCTTGATATCTAGGGTTTTTTGTGTTTTGATTGACTCATTTTATGATTAATAACCTGAACATGTTCTTGGATCCTTTTATTGAACAAATTTAGGATTAGCACATTTGATTTTGTGTTTAGTGCTAACTTGGATTTAATTGATTATTCATGATATCCGTGCTCTAAATAGTTGCTATAATATTCATTGATCATATTTTGTGATTCTAGCATTTTTGGTATATGTTTCTAATATCTTTAATATGTGCTTCATGTATATGATTTATTCAAGTGTTAGCTTTGTGAATGAAACTTGGAATCACATGTGTTAAGTGTTTCACATGCTCTAGGTTTCAATTCATGTTTTTATGACTAGACAATGTTTGACTTATGTGCTCAAATGATTAAGTCTATGTATACATGATTTATAATTGATCAATACATTTCATATGTTTATGCATCATCTTGTATGATTGCATCACTTGGATTGTTAAACTAGAATATCATACATTGTGTGCTCATTGTCTAATTCTAGTTTCCGTAATTCATATTGATCTTATGTCCTATGTTGAATGTACTTGCATCATTTGCATCACTTAGATCATTTGCCTTGCAAAAGGTGAAAGTCTCTTGTTAAGGTGAGTGAAGCCTTAATTTAAGCAAGAAGACTTTACTAGGAAAGTGTTCCAGATAGCCAAGTAAGGAGTCTTAGTTAGGATTCATAAGGATTCGGATAACTAAGCAAAAGTATTAGCTAGGAGTGTGATACTCCGGATGGTTGAGCTAGGGAAGCTTGACTAGGATCTTTGTTATCTAGATAGCTAAGAAAAGAAATCTTCCTAGAGGCTTAAGAGTCTTGGATGGGAAGTTGCTTCCTAAAGGTGTAGGACACATCTTGGATAGGGAGTAGGCTATGTGGTTCACTATGACCGAAAGTAGACTAGGAGTTGATAGTTTTGAGTGTGTAAGTCCTTTTCGTCTTAATGGTTTTCTTGTCGGTGGTTGTGGATTCAACCTGTAGACGTTTCCTCTTCGGAGGTTTACCACGTAAAAATCAATATGTCAAATGTCTCTATCTCTATCTCTTTATATTTGTATGTATGATTAATATAACTTGTTTAAGATCTTCATTTTCTCACATCCTTGTAAACAAGTTATTGGTAAAGAAAGAGATGCACACATTATTGGTTGAATTAACACTTGTCTCTTGTATGTTGTAAGTGTTTGAACATTGTATCTTGTAATATTCTATATCAAGTTGTAAAGTTCTACTTAGTGTAATTACATTGTAATATTCAAAGTACAACTTGTGAAATTTGCTCTTCATTGAATATGCTTGTATATGAGATACATTGTTTCTTGGTATATGTTTTTGAAGACTAAGGGTGGTAAATTGAGCATATATGTGTTAATTGTTTTCTCATAACAATCATGTTAAAGGTTAATTTGTATGTTTACCAAGGTTTTGACATAAGTCACGAAAGAGTTTTAAAATTAGAGTGTTAATTTATTCCCCCCCCCCTTCATAGGTTGTTTAGTATAACCTTGTAGGTATTTTCAAAATATTTGTTCAACTTACCAAGTCACTTAATAATGAATGATGAAGACCCATGCTAGATGATGCAAGATGAAGATAGGTTTTGGGATTTAGAGAGTTAAAGAATGAAGCTTGAAGTTTTCTCTCTTTAAAACCCTTGCCTCTATCTCTCTCTCTCTCTCTCTCTCTCTCTTCAAAGAGTAATTTCTTGATCTAGGATTCTTGAATAAGAAATGGAAGAAGATGTTGTATTTATAGTGTCTAAAAACTAAATGGAGTTAAAAACGAAATAGAGTGAAATACACAAAATACCCAGAAATCGAACGATTCGACGGTTGGTGGCCGTCGAATGCCAACCGCCGATTTGCTGTAGACAATTATGGATGAATACGATGGTTATATTCGGCGGTTCCCAACCGTCGATCACTAATAGCTGAATCCTCTGGATTTAAACAGTGGTTCAAAACGGTGTCAGCAAAACATGAGAAATCATACGGTGATCATCACGTTCAAACAAGTACACCATTGTGTATACGCATATGTTTTCGGTCAATCAAACGGAATCGAATTACACCACACTTAAGTCTATCATGAAGTGCAAGTCTGGTTGTGAGTGAATGCACACAAATAAACAATGAGACATAAATGCAAGACAAATAAGAATGCATGAATGTGAATGTGTGTGTGTGTGTATACCTAATCTCTTCAAGAATCAAGTCAAGTGATATACCTTTCACTCTTACTCTTGAAGTCATAGGAGAACCTAAGCTACCCATTACAAAATCAGTCTTGAATGTGATTTGTCTTGAAATAAGCCAATCATTAAATGGAGTTCCTTACACTTTAGTTTTTCAATATTTCCTTTTCCAAATTTTTTTATTTTTCATTTTAAATATGAAACTTATTTTTTATTTTTTTGAAAATTTTTATTGGTACACGTGTCACAATTATATACTAATTGTGTATAAAGACGTAAATATCCCTGATTCCATTAATTTTGACTAACCATTGACTGATGGAGTGACCATTTTGATTTATTTCCAAAAAGATGAAGACCAAAGACCGTAATACACATAAGTCGAGTAAAAAAGTAACTTTTCCTTAATACATAAGGACCTAATTGTAATTCCCCTATAAAAATAAATAAATAACTAAACAAAATATTCTCTTTTAATAACTATCCAACTTATCATAAGTTACTTATAGCATGGGCAAATGTAAGATTATATTCACAATATTAGTGTTTGAACCTGGTTGGCGAAGTTTCATTTCAATAATAACATATATTTTTCATTTCTATAATAATATATATTTTAACATTTGGGGGTCGTATGTTTTTTTAATCTAAAGACTGAATAGTCCTGAATTTTGTTGAAGACCGAATAGAGACTGAAACTTGAAATTAAATGACATGTTTGTTTTTATTTTTTCACCTCTAAATTTAGAATTAACTTGTTTATTTTTTAAAGATAAAATAGTTTGAAAACATGTAATTTGACATTTACACCATTGAAACTATTAATTGTTATGTATTTTCTATTTATATGATACAAACAACTAAATAAAAATAATTCAACAAATCATAAACCATTTTTATGTAATATTGATATGATATTATCCATGATTAACATATGATAAATAATTGCTTAAAAAATATGATAAAAAATGATTTAGAAATGGATTTGAGTTTATAAAAAAAAATAATAATAAAAAATAAAATAAAATAAAAAATTAAAGGTTTAACAATGGTGTGGAAAGTAATGACATGATTAATGCTTTTTTTTTTTTTTTCAAAATGTTTATCATAAGTAATAGGTTAAAAGAAACAAATTGGTAAAATAGAAAATTATGATAAAATTAGAAATATGTTATCTTTATGAGGATAGTCTTGAAAGAAAATATATTAAATACAATCCAGTGATTTAGAATTAAGTTAAAAGTTTGGATTTTTTACGTTTTATTTTAAGTTGTTTTTTGGTATTTTTAATTTGATTGACCATTTAGAAAGAAAATATATTAAATACAATCCAGTGATTTAGAATTAAGTTAAAAGTTTGGATTTTTTACGTTTTATTTTAAGTTGTTTTTTGGTATTTTTAATTTTATTGACCATTAAGAAAACAAACAAAAGAAAGTAATAATTGCAATTCAAACCTATTAAGTTTTAAGTGCAAAAAACAAACCACCTCTTAGATAATAATATATATTTTAATGAGAAGTTTTTGTAATCTATATTTTAAACATTTTCGATGAAATTTAATGATTTTGTATGGATGATAAAAGAATAAATATATTTAAAAAGGAAAAAAAAAAAAAGTTTGAAAATTTGTCCACATTTGCAAAATAAAACATTAAAAATAAGAGGAAATATTGTAAGATGTAAGAACTAGTTCCCATATCCAAATTTGCATTTAGACACATATTTTAATATTCTTACGTTAAAAAAAAATCTTATTAAAATATATTTTAAGTTTATCGATGCTTATATTCATTGTATTAAAATATTCATCGGATAAGTTTTCTACCTTTGAATTAAAAATTATATGGCTAACAAGGGCATAGCTCAGCTGGTAGATGGACGAGCTTGAAGCTTGGATAAATGACTCATAAATCAGTGGCTCAAATCCTACCAATGGCAGAAGCTTTCAAAAAAAAAATACATGGTCTCAGATTAATATATATTGTCAAAAAATAAAAAAAAATAAAATTTATATGTGTAATTATGTGTGCCTTTGAATTAAAAATTATATGTGTATTTATGTGTGCGTGTGTACATTTATATTAGAATTATATTATAATAATAATAATAATAATAAGAGTAATGTTATATTGGCCAAATGATGTGGCAACACTGTAGACCATTCATTTAAATTGTATTAGATTTACATGATTTAAATGAATGGTCTACAGTGTTGCCACATCATTTGGACATAAAATTTCGGCAATGTAGCATTACTCTAATAATAATAAATTAGTAATAAGAAATAAGCGGTGGGTACTAAATCATGATTCGGGCCCGGCACGGCATGGCACGGCCGGCCCGCCAAGGATGGCGGGCTGTGCCTGACATGGCCCTTCTGTTTAGCAAGCTAGGCCAAGCACGGTCCACATGCCTGGCACGGGCTGGGTCAAAGAATTGCAGCTCGGCGGGCTCAGTCCACCAGGCCGACCATTATATATATATATATTTTTTTTTTTTTACCGTTTGTGCCATTTTTTTATTATTATTTTTGAAAAATTTGATCGTTGCTGACGTCATCAAACGGTCAAATTTTTCAAAATGCTCAAAAATTACACTTTACCTCCTCATCTCTTCTATTTTATATTTTTACCCACATTTCAATATTTCTATAAATACCCCCATCCATTCCAATTTCCATACATTTTCTCTCGATCTCTATTCTCTCATTCTCTACGCTCTCCAACTCTCCATTACTCTCTCTAATCTCTATTTCTCTACACCATTTCATATTTTAATAATTCAATTCTCTCTCTCTCTCTCTCTCTCTCTCTATTCTCTACACAACTAATCTACTATTCTAAATTTCTAATGCTATATTACTAATATTATTCTCTAGTCTCTCCACCAAAGCTCAAATGTATCTTTTTCCTTTAAATGTTATTAATTAATTTTATGTTTTAGTTTTTAAATTATATATTTATACTTAATATATTTATGCTTAGTTATTAATTTAGATATTTATTCTTTTCTTTTATTTATATTTTATATTTATTGCTTTATGCTTAGTGTATTTATGAGTTAATATTTTTAAGCTTTGTTATAAATTTTAATATTTAATCTTAGAATCTTAGATTTTAGTAAATATATCATTTTATGAATTTATGTCTAGTAATTAATTTTAATATTTGTATATTTTAATTTATACTTAATAATCTTAGTATATTTTGTTTAGTTAGTAAATTGATGATTTTATGTTTAGTAATTAATTTTAATATTTTTATGATATTTATGATTTATGTTTAGTATATTTATGATTAAATGCTTAGTAATTAATTTTAATATGTTTATGCTTAGTATATTTATGATTTTATGTTTAATAATATATTTTTAATATTTTAATGATATTTATGATTTTATGTTTAGTAATTAATTTTAATATATTTATGCTTAGTATATTTAAGATTAAATGCTAAGTAATGAATTAAAATTTTTTTATTCTTAGTAATTAATTTTAATATGTTTATACTTAGTATATTTATGATTTTATGTTTAGTAATATATTTTAATATTTTTATGATATTTATGATTTTATGTTTAGTAATTAATTTTAATATATTTATGATTAAATGCTTAGTATATTTATGATTTTATGTTTAGTAATATACTTTAATATTTTTATGATATTTATGATTTTATGTTTAGTAATTAATTTTAACATATTTATGCTTGGTATATTTATGATTAAATGCATAGTAATGAATTTAAATATTTTTATGCTTAGTATATGTATGATCAAATGCTTAGTAATTAATTTTAATATGTTTATGTTTAGTATATTTATGATTTTAAACTTAGTTTTTAATGACTAATGAGTTAATATTTGTATTGTAGAAAATGGATCATAATTATCCTCAATTTATGGACGGTCTTTACATGGAAGAAGATTATTTTGACCTTTCCAGGCCGATGGAAATGGTAGGGGGATCTTCTGGTTCCAGCGCAACACCAATATCACATCCCTACAAACCTAAAAAGCACACATCAAATGTATGGCAGTGTTTTGAAATAGTACAGAAGGTTATGCCAGACGGTCAAGTCATGGACAGAGCTCAATGTAAGTTTTGTACTAAGCACTGTGTCACTTCTAGGGGGGACCGATCATTTGCGAAGGCATATGGAGAAATGCATGCCTGCACATGGACAAGTAGACACTACAACCTAGACACAACTACAATAAAACCAAGACTGGTCCGTTACAACATGGCGTTACGACGCCGCGCATGCTAAAGAGTGAATGGAACGTTACATTGCATGTACTGATCAACCGATTAATTTAAGTGATAATATTTTTTATGAAGATTTTATTCAAACTGCATACAACCCCCAATTTAAATTTGTTTCTAGAAACACTACTATGAACGATTTGATAAAATGTTTTCAAACCCAACGAGATGGGATGAAGGCTAAATTACAGCATCTAACTATCTCTATTGCATTAACTTCCGATATTTGGAATGCATTTTTTAAACATGACTATTTAACTATCACGGGACACTATTTACACTTTGATTGGATTTTACAAAAAATATTCTTGGTTTTCGTCCTATATATTTTGCATATACCGTACCAAATATTTTTAATGTCATTAAGGGGGCTTTAGAAACTTTTGAAATAACTGATCGCATCATTTTTATCACATTAGATAATGCATATACAAATACCAGCTTTATTGCATTGTTTTTTGAAAAAAATATATCCCACAACATAGGGGTTATATCTTCCATCAAAGGTGTGTATGTCATATCATCAATTTAGTTGTACAGTCTGGTATGAAGGTAGTAAGTGATCGTATAGATCGCATCAGAAAGGCTCTTACTTGGATCAGCAGTTCTAATCCAAGATTGAATGAATTCGGTAGATACTGTAAAACCTTCGGTCTACGACCCCGAAGATTCTTAACAGATATGCCGGTAAGGTGGAACTCTACTTAATGCTGCAAAATTGTTTGGATTATGATACACCTATTTCAAGTTTTTACAACATGAATATGTCCGAACTTGGCCATCCAACACTGACCCCAGATGATTTGCATGTGGCAAAGACCTTTTTTTTAATTTTTAAAGGTTTTTTACGATTCCACTGTAACTCTTTCTGGGGTCTATTACCCCACATCTTCCCTGTCAATCCATCATATTGTGGAAATGTCTGAATTGTTAAACAATTATAGGGGTGATAATATCTTAAGCCCTACAATTGTTGCCATGGAAACCAAGTTAAAAAAATACCGGTCTACAATTCATTTCCTTTATGCTTTAGGTGTTATAATAGATACTAAGGTTAAATTATCTGGTTTAGAAACATTGCTAGACTATCTAGGTGATATTTTGAGCATAGATTATTCTGCACAGGTTATTGACATTCAAACCAAGTTGTTCGA
This sequence comes from Acer negundo, assembly GCA_035582765.1. Taxonomy (NCBI): domain Eukaryota; kingdom Viridiplantae; phylum Streptophyta; class Magnoliopsida; order Sapindales; family Sapindaceae; genus Acer; species Acer negundo. Next base: position 14,857,529 of record CM069233.1, read on the forward strand.
AGTTTTTAGTACTTATAAGCGCAGGTATGGCGGCGTTGACGCTCAACCATCAGTAAAACCAGACACACTCTCGAATCAGACAAGTTGGAACATTCTAAAACGCCAAAAAAAAAAAGTAGGCTAATCAAGTTCTTCTTCTTCACGAGCTGGATCAGCTGGTGCAACTTCCGGTGTCGAATTGAAAAGCTACCTTGAAGCTCAATTCGACGACAGATTTGAAAAGGAGAAGGGATTTGATCTGTTGGTATGGTGGAAGACTTACGGCTATAAATATTTGGTCCTGTCACACCTAGCACGTGACGTACTGCTTATCCATGTCTCCATTGTTTCCTCAAAACAAGTATTCAGCACGACTGAAAGAGTTGTTGAAGAAAGAAGTTCTTTAACTCCAGAGATGGTAGAGGTATTGGCATGCATTCGGGATTGGGAGCATGCTCGAAAGAGGTTGCACAATGAAACGGTAGACGAACAACTTATTCAAAATTTCAGTAATTTATACATTGAAGAGAGTTTTGATAGTAACCAAATCTAGGACTTCTAAGTTATACATGTTCATTAACTTGTAATACGAATATACAATTGCACTCTTTTTCCCCTACCAAGTTTTTATCCCACTGGATTTTTCTTGGTAAGGTTTTTAATGAGGAAATCATGTAAATATGTAATACTAAGACTCCTAAATGAATAAATAATTCATCATTTCATATTTTTCATAATTTCATCTATTTTTATTTTCTTTAATCTTTTAGCTTTATTTATTCTTTGAATTATTATTTTTAAATAAAATAATAAATCTTTCTATTTTCTAAATTTTTTTATTAGACTAAAATAATAAATAAGATAGAAAAATTACAATTAAAAATGCTTAACAATATTATAATGTAACAATTGAATTAAAAAAAAAGTGAAATTAAAAATAAATAAAAACGGTCAGCCTACAGTGCCGACCCGAACCGACATGCCAGGCCGGCGTGCATGACCCGCCAGACCAACCATTTTTTTTTTTGTTTTCCGTTAGTGCCAATTTTTGTTTTTTTTATAAAAAAAAAAAATTGACCGTTGCTGACGTCAGCAAACTGTCAAATTTTTTTAAATGGTCAAAAATTACAAGTTACCCCCTTATCTCTTATATTTTATATTTTTACCCACATTTCAAATTTTTCTATAAATACCCCCACCCCAATTTCCATAAACTTTCTCTCAAGTCTCAATCTCTCATTTTCTCCATTCTCCAACTCTCCATTAATCTCTATTCTCTACACGATTTCATATTTTAATAATTTTTCTCTCTCTATTCATTCTCTCTCTCTCTCTCTCTCTCTCTCTCTCTCTCTCTCTCTCTCTCTCTCTCTATTCTCTACACTACTAATCTACTATTCTAAATTTATAATACTATATTACAAATATTATTCTCTAATCTCTCCACCAAAGCTCAAAGGTATCTTTTTCCTTTAAATGTTATTAATTAATTTTATGTTTTAGTTTTAAAATTATATATTTATACTTAATATATTTATGCTTAGTTATTAATTTTGATATTTATTCTTATGTTTTATGTATATATATTATTTATGGCTTTATGCTTAGTATATTTATGAATTAATATTTTAATGCTTTGTTATAAATTTTAATATTTAATCTTAGAATCTTAGATTTTAGTAAATTTATCATTTTATGAATTTATGTCTAGTAATTAATTTTAATATTTGTATATTTTAATTTATACTTAGTATATTCTGTTTAGTTAGTAAATTGATGATTTTATGTTTAGTAATTAATTTTATTATTTTTATGCTTAGTATATTTATGATTAAATGCTTAGATTTAATAAGTAGCATATTTATGATTAAATGCTTAGTAATTAATTTTATTATTTTCATGCTTAGTATATTATTATTTTATGATTAGTTTTTAATGATTAATGAGTCAATTTCTAGAAATAAGTTAATATTTTAATATTGTATTGTAAGAAATAGATCATAATCATCCTCAATTTCTGACGGAAACGATAGCGGGACCTTCTGGTTCTGGCGCAACACCGACATCACGTCCTCCAAAACCTAAAAAGCACATTTCAAATTCAAACGTATGGCAGTGTTTTGACAAAGAAGAAATACCAAACCCATACGATAGGTTCACAACAAAATATCACTGTAAGTTTTGTAAACTCTTATATACCAGTTCTACTTCTAAGTTGGGAACCCGTAATTTGAATAGGCATATGGACAAATGCATGGCTCGACATGGACTAGTAGACACTATAACCCAAACATAACTACAACAGAACTGAGACGGGCCCATTACGACTCCGCGTATGCTAGAGACTGCACTCTTTTTCCCTTACCAAAATTTTATCCCACTGAGTTTTTCTTGGTGAAGTTTTTAATGAGGCAATCATGTAATACTGAAATTCCGAAATAAATAAATCATTCTTCATTTCATATTTTCATAATATCTTGTATTTTTATTTTCTTTAATATTTTATCTTTATTTATTCTTTGAATTATTTTATTAAATAAAATAATAAATCTATCTATTGTTTTTATTACACTAAAATAATAAATAAGATAGACAAATTACAATTAAAATTACATAATTTAAAATTTTTAAATAATATTACTACAATTGAATTAAATTTTATAAAAAAAAAAAAAATTATGGGCATGTGCCCAGCCCGGCCCATCGGCCCGCCACATGAGCATATGTTGGTGGCACGTGCCGAGACCCCCATTTTTGAAAACAGGCCGGCCCGACACGGCACGACAACTTGATGTGCCATGCTAGGCCGAGCCCGTTTTCAAAAATGGACTCTTTCGGCTCGGCACAAATGGGCCGTGCCGGCCCTCTTGCCACCACTAGTTGTGGGAGTATATATCAATGCCACACATATAATGATTGATATTGATAGGTTCTAACAAAACTAAATCATAATTCATGCGAAACATGGTGACTAATAATGTATTACTAATGCTAGTTAATCCAAAAATTAACATAAATAATGTTGGGTATGCAACCAAAGTCCCACATTAGCTAGACATGGGGATGATCTTGGGTATATAAGTATGGAAACAACCTCCATTGGTATGAGACCTTTTAGGAAGTGTCCCAAGAGCAAATCTATGCGGACTTAGGCCCAAAATGGACAATATCATACCAATGTGGAGAATGTGGGTTTCATAATATCAATGCCACACATATAATGATTGGTATTGATAGGTTCTAACAAAACTAAATCATAATTCATGCGAAACATGGTGACTAATAATGTATTACTAATGCTAGTTAATACAAAAATTAACGTAAATAATGTTGGGTATGCAACCAAAGTCCCACATTAGCTAGACATGGGGATGATCTTGGGTATATAAGTATGGAAACAACCTCCATTGGTATGAGACCTTTTAGGAAGTGTCCCAAGAGCAAATCTATGCGGACTTAGGCCCAAAATGGACAATATCATACCAATGTGGAGAATGTGGGTTTCATAATATCAATGCCACACATATAATGATTGGTATTGATAGGTTCTAACAAAACTAAATCATAATTCATGCGAAACATGGTGACTAATAATGTATTACTAATGCTAGTTAATCCAAAAATTAACGTAAATAATGTTGGGTATGCAACCAAAGTCCCACATTAGCTAGACATGGGGATGATCTTGGGTATATAAGTATGGAAACAACCTCCATTGGTATGAGACCTTTTAGGAAGTGTCCCAAGAGCAAATCTATGCGGACTTAGGCCCAAAATGGACAATATCATACCAATGTGGAGAATGTGGGTTCCATACTTAAAACAATTGGTATCAAAGCTGGCTCCCAGACTTAGTCAGTTATAGCCGAACCAAACCAGGAGGTGGTGGGCCCCAGGTAGCTCGCAATGGGTCTGTGATGTTAGCTCTCGAGGCAGGAGATGCTCCAAATCTTCACGTAAGACGTGTGATACCAAGCGCGGTGGAGAGGAGTAACCTCGATGGAGTGTCCTTCCTAGCATTAACAAATGGATGATTGCTTGAGGGGAGGCCCGGACTATGAAGATAATGATGGTCTTTTGTTCAAAGGGAGGATTGTTGGGTATGCAATCAAAGTCCCACATTGGCTAGACATGAGGATGATCTTAGGTATATAAGTATAGAAACAACCATCATTGGTATGAGGCCTTTTGGGTAGGGATGGCCAACGGGGAATGGGGGCGGATGTAGGTCCCCCCAACCCCAACCCAACCCCATTTTCCAAACCCGCCCTCCATCCCGATCCCTATTCCTCCATTTCTCTCATTTTAATTTGGGGTTTCCCCGTTTCCCCATTTCCCCAGTCCTTCGTTTCCCCATTCCCCCATTTTCCCTATATTAGTAAAAATAATATATTAAAAAAACGCACAAATGCACAATCTATTAAATTCAAATATAAAATAACATCTCATACAAATTTAAATGAAAGCTAAGTTATTTTTTCATCATAATAACACAAAAAGTTTAGACTTCAGAATTTAAAATAGACAACAGTCCTTATAATAGACAGCAGGCAGCAGCCAACTACTAATACTATGAAGCAAATAAGGAATATGGTGGTGAGAAAGTGAGAAACGTTTTAGGGAAGGAAATAAAGAATATGATTTAGGGTTAAGTTTTAAATTATAAAGATGTATATATAGTTAGTAAAATATAAATAATAAAAATATTAAAAAAATTAAAAATATAAAGAAATATATACATATATATATTAATATATTATAATATTATATTATTTGGGAGAAATGGAGAAATGGGGATGGGGGCACCTGCCCCCAACCCCAACCCCATTTAAATTTGGGGTTAAAAAGCCGCCCCCCCCCCCCTCCTACGCACGCGCGCGCGCACACACACACACACATTACCCCATTTTCCCCCAAAAAATTTCCCTAAAATGGGGATTGGGGAGCGGGGTTTTGGGGCCCGGGAAAATGGCCATCCCTTCTTTTGGGAAGTGCCCCAAGAGCAAATCCGTGCGGGCTTAGGCCCAAAACAGACAATATCATACCAATGTAGAAAATGAGGGTTCTGTACTTATAACAAATAATGTAGCAAGTGATTTATCCTTAGTATATCAATCACCATATCACCTCATGATTTGTATAGTGATAACAATTCATTTGCCACATTATTTTGGTTGAATTTTGAGTTAACTTTTTTAGATTGTGACTTGTACGTATATCCTGATTGTACGATGGTAGGAAGATATTCAAACATATGAAGTGCTAGGTCTTGGCAAGTCTCCTAATTAGATCACTGAGCCTTTGAACTAGTCTTGACCCAATAGAACCTCTCCACCCAAGTATCGTCCCAATTGGGATAGGCAAAAGTTGTGAATCCCGACCTACCGGTCCCATTAGCCCTACCAGGGCAATCGGGCCTACCTCATCTAAACCTTTCTAGACACCTAGAAACCAACGCATATCTAGGGGTGTGCAGGATCCAATCCAATCCAATATGATCCATTGGATGTGATTGGATCCAGCGAGGTAATTGGATTAGATTGGATCCAAAATTCTAAAATTCATTAGATTGGATTGGATCGGATCTTTTAGGAGGATTGAAGGATTCGACGGATTTCCAAACGGAAATCCGCCGAATCCTTCAATCCGCCTAAAATTTTAGGCATTATTTTTATATTGGGCAATTTATTTTATCTACTACTTTCTAATGTAAATGTCCAACCCAAATACAATTTGATTCTCTGAATATCTGTAAAAACCCAACCCAAACACAATTTCTAATGTTTCTATTTTGGGTTGTCTTTGACAATTTCTCTTTAGCCAACAATCCACCATCTTCTTTTCTTCTACTCTTCTTAATCAACATCATGGCTTATTAAGTTTACATTTGGAGTTGATATATAATGTTTATAAATCTTTTGAATTATATAAAGTTTACAAGTTATGTCATGTATTTTTTTCATATTAACTTTATTTGAATTAATTAGTAATGTTTGAATAATTTATTTGATTTTATTTATTTCAGATTATAACTTTTATATATTAAGAACAACTTTATATAAATTCGATCCATCCGATCATATCGGATCGGATCGGATCAAATAATAATTAGATTGGATCACGCTATAAAATTTGATCGGATCGGATCTTGGATCATGGTGAATCTATTGGATCCGATCCGCCGCACACCCCTTCTTATATCCCTATTGCCAGGTCCGACCATTGCCAGGCACCAGTACCTCGTGGCTGACCGTTGTCATGAAAGCCCCGACCGATTTCCTCGATAACATAAGGTTTAACAAAGGTGTTGAAAGTAACGACATGATTAAAGTTTTCTTTTCTTTTTTCAAAATGTTTATCGTAAGTAATTGGTTAAAAGAAAGAAATTGGTAAAATATAAATTTTGATAAAATTATAAATATGTTATCTTTGGGAGGATAGTCTTGGAAGAAAATATATTAAATCCAATTCAGTAATTTGGAATCAAGTTAAAAATCAGGATTTTTTACTTTAGATAATAATATATATTTTAACAAGAATTTTTTGTAATACATATTTTAAACATTTTTGATGAAATTTAATGATTTTGTACGGATGATAACAGAATAAATCTATTTAGAAAAAAGCAAGTTTGAAAATTTATCCACATTTGGAAAAGAAAACATTAAAAATAAGAGGAAATATTGTAAGAAGTAAGAACTAGTTCCCGTATCCCAATTTGCTTTTAGATACATATTTTAATTTTCTTAAGTTAAAAAAAAAAAAAAAAAAGTCTTATTAAAATATATTTTAAGTTTATCGATTCTTATACTTCGAGAATCTCCGATGCAAGCGTAGCTTATGAATTAAAAAAAAAAAAAAAAAAACAAAACAAAATATGTCACACAGGATTAATAGAAATTATGTTATTAAATTTTTTTTTCAATGCAGCCATGTATATTCAACCTCAAACTGAAGTGGTAAAAAAAATATTAAACATTGTTAACATAACCGACTATTTTCAGATGGTCTATTGTATATCTATTTTTTCAGTTGACTCAGCAAGTATTTAAAACTGATATTAATTTTTTATTAATTTTTTATAAGGAAATAAAATAAAAATTAAAACAGGAAAAAATAAAATAGACCCATCATTAAAAAAATTATGTTTTAGACAAAAATATTGAAGACCAAATTTTAAATTTATTATCTATCAAATCTATTTTTATGACACATAGAAAGTAAGTCCCAGGATATTATTATCATGTCATTTATTATTTCTATGTAAGTTACTTTTGCATGATACTTTTATAATCATTTTACTAAAATATTGGTGCTCATCGAATAAGTTTCCTGTCGTTAAATTAAAAATTATATGTGTATTACGTGTGCGCGTGTACATTTAAATGAGAATTAAAAATAATAATAATAAATTAATTAATAATAAGAAATAAGCGGTGGGTACTAAATCATGATTCATATGAACATCTTAAAGCATGTATTTTGCAAATATATATGAAGAATTATCCACTTATATAGTATAGAGTAGATATTTCTCAATTGTGGGAGTATATATCAATGTCACACATATAGTTAGAGCCATCATCAAATATTTCAAGACCCAGTCGATTTAATAATATTAACAAAATTTGAGACCCCTAAAAAAATTATTATCATTAACATAAAAATGGACCCAAAAGATTGTCAGTAGTTTAACATTTCAATTCAATCTAAAATGGACCCAAAAGATGTGGGTAGTTTCACACTTTCACAAATCACAATTCAATTTAATCTAGGCCCAAAAGCAAAGAAATGAGAAAGATTAGGCCGTGAGCAATACCAACAATAAAAACAATGATTATTTATAGAGTGGCGATAATGGCACCCCTCAAAAATTATATCTACACTCCTTTCGTAATCACACCCATCCAAATTTTTTTTTTTTAAATCTCTAATTTGTAAATAAACCCCACTTAATACCAAAAAATACCCTTTTTTTTAATTATACTATATTGTATTTTTGTAATTACACACCACCTATAACTATTATTATGTTATTTAATCAACTTTATTATTATTTCAGATTTTGTTATTGTCTTTAATTCTCTTACTATTCTTTATCTTCTCGTTGTTTCAAATCAAACTCCATTTTTCGTTAAAATTCCATTTTAAGATTTTATTTTATTTTATTGGAGAACCACTTTCTTTTTGAGATAGTTTTAGGAATGCAAGATTTGTACCATGTCTCAATTAATATAGAAGTAGATATGTGTTAAATGATATTTAATATATATATATATATAAGAAAGAACATCTAATATTGATAAATAAATAAAAAAGTCTAAGTGTGTTCGAAAGAATTAAAAAAAATATAGATAATATAGTTAATTTAAAAGTCTGTTTATATACATAATGATTTTGTTCTTCTAATAAAAATAATAAAAATTAATTTAAAACTTACTTTTTCATGGCTAAATTTGTCTCATGATTTACCTTTACTAATCAATTTGTATTTCCATAAAAGAGATTGAAAATATCTTTAAAAGAGAATATAGGATTTGTTAAAATGGAAAGGATTTTTATGATATATGTTAATATCAAATCATTAATAGGAAAAAAAATTACAAAAAATTAAAATAGAAAACTAATTAATAATTATCGGTGGGTGTACTAACAATCAATTAGTTCTCTTAGTAATTTTACTCAAGTGTATTATTGGATTTTTCAATACAAACTAATTTGGGGAGTATATACAGTTTTTAAAAGGTGCAAATATCGTTACTCTTATATACATATATATATATATATATATGGATATTTGGCCAGTTGGGGGCCCCAGCAAAATGTTGGATTTGCTACCCTCTAAGGCTAGGCTTGCATATAGCAATTGATATTGATAGGTTCCGACAAAACTTTACCCATTCACTTATAAATATATATATATATATATATATATATACAGTCTTTTTATTGTCAAAGTATGTAAATCTAGTAGTCCACATTTTTCGTCTTGATATATTTATTGTCAGAACGAACTGACAATTGAAAATCTATATATATATATATATATATATATATTAATTTATGCAAAACATGGTGACTAATAATGTATTATTGATGCTAGTTAATCCAAAAATTTAGTCTAAAAATTAACCTAAATGATGTGGCAAGTGATTTATCCTTAACATATAATCACATCACCCCATAATTTATACAGTGATAACAATTCATTTACCGTATTATTTGGGTTGAATTTTGGATTAATTTTTTTTGGATTGTATGGTATTACTCATAAGTGGAATTGGTGAGAAATGTCACCTTTTGAAATTGATTTGGTGACATTGTCAGTGCTTTAATAAGTTAGGTTTAAAAGGCATCTATTATGGTGAACTACCAAAATTGCCATTAGATACTCATTTATGTTATTCTCTTTGTACTTTTCTCTCTCCATACTTCTAACAAAAACGACAGTAGTGTTAACTCAGTAACTCTCTCTCTATCTACAAATAAAAGTTCAAGGTTGGTCGACTTTCTTCTTCGACTTATAAAGAAGGGAAGTGCTTCAGTAAAATAAGGTAACATTTCTTGAACTTTCTTCCTTTAATTTATTCACATTTTCATTTGTGAGAAATGAAAATGTGTTTTCCGAGTATTTTGTTAACCTTAAGCCATTGTGAGAATTTTTGGATCTCCAAGCCTTTTCATGTGTTATCCGAGCCTTTTCATGTGTTACCCGAGCCTTTTCATTTGTTACTCAAGCATTTTCATGTGTTACCCGAGCCTTTTCATGTCTTCACTATCCGATCCTTTTAAAGACTTCACTATCCCATCCTTTTGAAGACTTCTAGGAGCCTTTTGATGTCTACCCCGAGCCTTTTCATGTGATTTACCCAAGCCTTTTAAAGACTTCTCCGAGCCTTTTCATGTGATTACCTGAGCCTTTTAAAGACTTCTCTGAGTCTTTTCATGTCTCCTCCGAGACTTTTCAATATCCTCACCCGAGCCTTTGTAAATGTAATATTTGACAATAGTTTGTAGTCCTGGGTTTTTATTAATGGTTTGTGATGATTAATTTGACAGCATCATGAATCGAGTTAGAATAGTAATATCTTACAACGGTCAATGGGAGCAGTTACCCGACGAAAGTCAGAGATTTGTTGGATCCGATAACCAGGGAATGTATGTGTCAAAGGATATGACTTACGAAGAATTGGTTTCGATCGTGCATACCATTGTGAAGTACGATGTAAACAAATTCAATGTTGATCTGTCATCAATATCAATCGTTCCTGGCAGTACATGTCACACATTTATAAGAAATGACGACGATGTCCAGTTTATGCTAAAAAAGATCGGGTGATCCCTCAAGTATGTGTCAGCGTAACTGAGAGGACAGCTGGAGATGTGATAGGGAATGATATTCCTCCTCCTGAAAATACCTAACAATTTGGATCCTTTAACGATAGCAACCAAGTGTTCACCCAAAGAAGTGCCACCAAAGGTGGGGGAAATATGTGTGTTGTCCCACCGGTAGCGGTCGACCATGCAGATTTAGTTTAACCTCAATTTGGCGATGTGTTTGGTTGTCGAATTGAGCAGTACAATGTGAGTAGAACAATTATCCGAACCATGAGGTGGATAATGAGGCAAATAATGAACAGGTTGATGATCTACAAAATATGGATGAAAAGCCTGCACAAATTCAAACATATGGTAGACGTGTACAAGGAGTTGGTTGTAGTGCACCAGATATGTATGGGAGTTCCGAGGTCCTGTATAATGTAACAGCATCTGATTATGATAATACGACAACGTGGGTTATTTCCGAAACAGATTCATACTTGTTTGGTATTGGTAAAAGCAGCACCTTGGCAGTGCAAGAACCGAGAACCATGATTTATAAAGGTCAATTTTTTCTGAGTAAAAAGGATTTGAAGAGGCTAGTTGGCCATTTTGCAATGCATCAGAACTTTGATTGGAAGGTGAAAAGGTTCAATAAGACAACTTTACATCCAGTTTGCATCATTGACGACTGTACGTGGAAATTAAGAGCAGTGATGAAAGAGGAAGAGACTTACTTTCAAGTCAAAAGTTTTATCAACGAACATAGTTGTCCCTTAGAGGAGATTCACCATCGCTACGGACAAGCTAGTGCAGTCATAATCGGAGAAGTCGTTGCACCTAGACTTCAACAACATGACGATCGTCTCATGCGTCCTAAGAACGTCATCGCTGATATGAAAACAATGTATGGCATAAAAATCATGTACAGTAAGGCACACGATGCCCTGCAATATGCATTGTCATTGACCTATGGAACGAATGAAGAAGCTTTCCAACTCCTGCCATATTTTGCATACGTTCTGGAACAGTAAAATCCTAGCACAATCACTGATTTACAGTGCACAGACGATGGCAAATTCCTCTACTTTTTCATGTCGTTAGGGTCCTCAATTAGAGGTTTTCTAAGGTGTATACATCCTGTGATTGCAAATGATGGTACCCATTTGAAGGGAAGATTCGGGGATACAATATTTGTGGCAACTGCACAAGATGGAAACGAACATGTGTATCCAATTGCTTTTGGGTACAGTGACTCAAAAAACAACCTTTCATGGGAGTGGTTTTTGGAATGCTTAAGTGGTGCCCTTAGTCATATAGATGATCTGGTTTTCATTTTCGATCATCATGCAAGCATTGAAGCAGGGATTTCTAAAGTGTTCCCTTATGCAACTCATAACATATATTGCTGGCATTTTGGTGAAAATATGAAGAAGCGATTCCATAGAAAGGATAATGCCAACATAATGGATGACGCAACTAAGTTGTACAGTGAATTAAAGTATAATCTCCACATTGAGGAGTTACGTAAGCTGCACAAGGCTACATTCGATTATGCCATTACTGCCGATCCATGTAAATGGTCTCGTGTACACTATCCCTAAAGAAAGTATAGGGTGATGACCACAAATGTTGCAGAGTGCATAAACTCATGCCTGAAATTCACATGACAATTGTCACTGATGACACTGGCAGAGTTCATTAGGAATATGCTACAAAAATGGTTTCACGATCGTCATGCAGCTGCACGGTCCATGCATCATCGATTGACCGACGTAGCACATCTTGTGATCCTAAAATGTGTTGAGAAGTGTGGTTATATGACCGTCAATCCAGTTGACTGGAATATATTCTCCGTCAGACACAAGAGAAAAAATTGGACGGTTGACTTAGCCCGGAAGACTTGCACATACAACAAATTCCAAATGGTCTTTTTTCCATGCTCACATGCACTCGCAGCAGCAAGGTACTTGACAAGTTACAATTAACACTTTATATTAACCAAACGTAAATCTCATTGTTTTCATTGTTGCAGGGAGCGAAACTTGGATTTCACATCTCTGTGTGTGGACTACTACAAAAGAGAGACACTTATTGATGCATACTCGGTTCCTATTATGCCTGTTGACCATCATTCTTCATGGGTAGTGTCATCCGACATCACAGCGCGGGTGGTTTTAAATCTAAAGACAAAGAGACAATCAGATCGCCCGATGAAGGGTCGACATGCGTCGTCTTCAGAGAGGACAATCACACAGTCGTGTAAAAGATATGGACAACTAGGACATAATAGCAGGAGGTGTTCCAACCCCCGCCTATGGTTTATGAAGGGCCCAGTATAATTTTCCCCGAGGAATACCATCGCAAATGCAGTATCTGTCATTCAATTGGACACAACAAACAAACGTGCCATGAGAAGGACTCTACCATGGAATAAATGGACCCGTTAAGGAAGGCAATCAAACATAACAAGACAGTACAAGAGGAAGACAAATTGCAACCAGAAAAGCCTGCAATTGCTAATGTGGGAAGGCAAGATGCTAAGAAGCACCCTTAGGAACATGTCTCCAACTTGATGTCTGCCATCATCGTTCATACTTTGGGAACTATGCTTGTTACAATTGAGTTGTTTACATCATTCAGCTAAGAAGCACCTTGAGGAACATGTCTCCAACTTGATGTCTTCCAACATCATTTAGACTTTTGGAACCATGCTCGATACAGTTATGTTGTTTAAATCGTTCAACTTTAGTTCTTCATTTTCATTGTATTGTTGAAATCATGTTGGAATTCACCAAATTGTTCACTTAAATCGTACGTGTTGGAATTGAAAAAATTTAATTGATTAATTAAAATATTAAATTCAAATGTTATGTACATCAACTACAACTCAGGGAACAACCCGTATATACATCAACTATAGAACAGTGTTGTGAAGCAAGTTGCAATAAACCTCCACAGCCATCTTCTCCTGGATGGTGCCCATATCCTCTTTTTTCTAGTCGAACTCCTTCTTGTTTGCCAACAAGTACTCTGTCAATCTCAAAGTATGGGCACCATAGTTACCGCTGCAAATCACCATATGAACAACCGTTATACTAGAATTTAATTAAAACGAAGTGGGATAGAATAAAATGTTGAAACAGTCATACCTCTAATGATGTTGGGGCACCCTATGGGATCTGTCCATGATGCTCATCCGAAAGGGCTTCTTCGCCAATTTGTACTTCACATCATCCTTTGTTCTGTTGGCTTGAAACCCCGATCTGATGTAACATCGAAGGTATAAACCAATGTAGGCACGTGACTTGCTTATTCTTGTACTCTTATGTAACCTCCTGCCTAAACGGGTCTAATAGGTAGATCTTCCCTTGTGTGAGGTCAACGCTGGCCAATACCCAATGGTGCCATCCAAGGTTACAAGGCATCATAACCTATAGGTGTTTCAACAAAGTGTTATGTGTCTAAAATCTAAACATAGTATTAAACACATTGAAACCATGTAATTTAAACACTCACCCAATCAACCGCGTGCCATGGCTGGTTTCTTGACGGGACCAATACTCGGACCGTCTTCAGGTCATCATTGTGTCACGTGTGTTTCAGCATAGACTAGTCCTTAGGGGGTATGGCCACCCACTACCGAAAATTTGCCCCCACTGAATATCTAACCATGACTATACATATAAAATTTACCACAATGTTAGGTAAAAGATCTATGAAACAAATCAATGCAAAAGCGAAAATCGTCCAGTACAAAAACTTACATAGAACTGGGAATCCAGTAAGTTGACCCTCTGAGCGTAGACAGTGGGATATGCTCGCTGACGCTTCTGTAAAATCAACAAGTACACGTCGATGTGCTGACAATGTAGACATTTTATATTGTTAGGATTCTACCATTACTGATAAAAACTTTTACAGACAATTAAAGTAAGGAGCATACCGTATCCTTCAACTCCATGAAGTTGGTTTGGAATCATTGGAACCAAGTGACACCAACTAGTAAATGTATATCCACATCACGTCTGCATAATTGCTGAAGAAGTTAGATAACCAAATAATATTACTTAAAAGATTGTGAAATGAATGATTATACTTACAATTCCGTCGTGGTGTTCTTCTTGTAGTCTTGGTACGTTGCAAAGTAGTCAGGATCTAACAAATCCTGGGGCCTGAATACATGCACTGATGACGCTGGCCTGGTCCTTGGCTTCTTCTGCGTACAGAGGTCAGTGAATGGGGACATCATTTGCTAACCTGGCTTGCGAACCCACTACTAACATTGAACCTGAGGTGGACAACGCTCTTGAGAACTGGGCTCCACCAGAGGGGTGCACAGTGAGGAAGAACTCTGCCTCTGTAGATCGCTATGATGATGGCTACGCTGTGAGGAAGAACTCTACCTCCGTTGATCGCTTTGAAGAGGGCTGTGATGTGAAGAGGATCTCTCCCTCCGTGTATCACTTGATGAGTGGGGGAGCTACGTCGGGATCGCTTCAAGGGTCGTAATGTGTTGGGATAGACCGAAAGTGTTGTGCGTTGTGAGGATAAACTCTGTCTTAGGTCATGTGGAAGAACATGATTGTGCAACAGTGCTGGCTCAGATCCACCAAGTGGCTCCCGTACCAAAAGTGTTGTCTCTGTAATAGCCGTGTTGTCAAGTAAAACCAGAGGATGTACCTGCTCCAATGGTGCTATCTCTGTACCACCAGGTACCTCTGCTCGTTTTGTCATAACATGACCCTGCTAATCGGATACTGTGTCTGTAGTATGTGCTTCCGTAGTAAGTGCCTGCTCATGTATGGTCTTTAGGTCTGTCCTATGCTGATGAGTACTTGTCCTGCATGTGGGACTAAAGTCTCCGTGATGGTCATCGAACGGTCGGTCATGGAATAGTGGACCATCCATACGGGACTGCGACATCTGACCCTGACCCTGAAGTGCCCAGATCATATCAAACAACTTATGATATTGCTAATCTCATTTCTTATCACCCTTTCACACAGCCTCCATCACATCATCCAGTACAAATCGGACAACATCCATCACTTCAACGAATTTACTGTCCTAGCTCTGAAAGGATTTCGCACTCTGTCAACAATTAAACCGTTCACTCGATTGAAATTAAATAATGCGGTTGAAATATTTTTACGTACCTGTGGATGCCCGCCAATGCCTCATCGGGAATTACCTCCAGGTCGAGGCTGTTTGGGTAAAGTGAATCGTATCGCCTATACCTCTCGGGACTCCTATTGCCACCCTCCAGATCTGAATCACCTCCAGGTCGAGGTTGTCTGAGCAAAGTGAATCGTACCCGCCGATGCCTCATGGGACTCCGACTGCCACCCTCTTAGTCTGAACCCTTTATATCACTGGGTCCAAAATACACACCCTCCCTATCACTAGGTCCGGAATAAGGACCCTCCGTATCACTAGGTTCGAAATACGCACCCTCTGTATCACTGGGTCCGGCACTCCTATGTCGTTCATGCTTCGAGACGTGACCAGGTATATCAGCAGCATCAGAATCATACAGACTGCCTCTCAGGTTTATGTCTTCGTAGTAACGTTGAGCCGGCTTAACATCCGTCTGCACCAATTCACGCCGCACAAACATCTGAAATCAGAGTTAGATCATTGTAATTATATACATACTAATAACTATGAAAATTAACAACAACATTACTTACCCTTTCAGTGAAAATGCCATCCAGTTTTCTCCCCCTTGGTCGCTGACTCAACTCCCATTTCAAAATACGTGGGGGGTCGGGTAGCTTGTCGATTACCCTGTGGGTCCCACATTTTTATTCCCAAGCTTGGGGATAACCTCAAAATCAAATATCTGTGTAATATAAAGGTATGATAAGAAGTAAATACATCAGTCATATAAAAAAAATTACAATTAAAGTACGGACTCAAATTCTAAATTCTTACCAACAGTGCTTGCGGTAGACCATATATGTTGTATGTCACGGTAATGTGTATGTTAGCGCCCCTTTCTTGCTGTCGTTGTTCAAATCTCTCCCGTCGACCATCCATTGCATGCTTGAAACCAAAAATAGACCGTCTATACACGTGTGCGCCCCACAGGAACGCATCAAAAGCGTTCAAGTCCTCCACTAGCCGAAACTGTCATACTGGAACTTTATCTCGCTCATCCAACCCTATCAGTATCCAGTTGAGCATAAACAAGAAATATAGTTTCACCGCATCATATTGCTCCACAAAAATACCAATTTGCGGCACCGCTCTCAGCTCTTCAAACTCGATGTCTCTACCTTGAAAGTACCGCTCGTGTATGTCATTCTCTACCATATCATACCTCACCGTGTTAAGAATGACTTCGAACTTCAAAAAAGTGATTAGACAAAACTCAACTTTCGATAACAGAACCGAATGTTTACCTAACAAAAATCTCATCTCATTTTCCGGCCCATCGTGATGCAATGCGTGCAAAAGCAGCCGATGAACAATCCCAGTAGAAAACTGAATCTCACGAAACATCTGAAGGAAATGAACAAAACACGACTCAGTATACCGACGTCGGTCTTTAATCCTCAGATGTTCTGGTACACTGTTAAGTGCGTTGTCGATATCTTAAAGGTTATCGAAATGGTCATGCCGAATAATTTTTCCCTTGAACCATTCTCCCACTGGGATTTTAAACGAGTCCTTTAACTGATTCCTCATATACATTCACAGAAAAAAAAACATATGAGTTCATAGAAAGGCTCGAACAAATAGGCTCGGGCAGTGTATGAAAATGCTCGAGCACTTCATTAAAAGGCTCGGGCAGTATATCAAAAGGCTCGAACACTTCAGTAATAGGATCGAGTAGTGTATCAAAAGGCTCGGGTAGTTTATGAAAATGCTCGAACACTTCATTAAAAGGCTCGGCTAATGTTTAAAAAGGCTCGAACTGTGTATTAAAAGGCTCGAACAATTTTAAAAGTCTCGGAGAATCAAAATTCCTAATCTATTCATAAATTATTAAAAATCTCGAATAACAGTTTAAAATGCTCGAAAAGGCACAAAAAGGTTATAATGGTTGTAAAAAGGCTCGAAAAGAAACGATAAGCATCAAATCTACTGTAAAAAGGCTCAAAAAGGCACGAAAAGGCTCGAAAAAGGTTGTAAAAGAGCTCGAAAAGGCACGAAAAAGCTCTGAAAATGTTGTAAAAAGGCTCGAAAAAACACGAAAAGGCTCGGAAAAGGTTGAAAAAGGCTCGAAAAGGCACGAAGAGGCTCGGAGATTCTAAACCGATTAAAACCTATAAATTTTCCTTTAAAAGGATAGGGTAACATTTTAAAAAGGCACGGGTAACATTTCAAAAAGGCACGGAAACAGTTCAAAAAGGCTCGGAAACATTTCAAAAAGGCTCAAAAATAGTTCCAAAAGGCTTGAAAACCCAGAACTTCTTCGTCTTCAAAGCAATTTTTTGAACTAAACTAAAACTCACATAATCAAATCAAATCAAATGGCACCCAATCAAACCTAATCTACATGATGAAAATGGCATCCAACATCAAACACACAAACTTATCAACAACAAAAACGCATGAAGAAAAAAAAAAAAAACTTACCACTGTCTGTTGAGTTCGTCGGTTTACTCTCATCGACATTAGTACTGCAGATCCGTCGCCGGTGATTCGCCATCAGATTTGGTCGACTTTAGGACTGTTGTGCCTTGAGTTTTCTTTTCTCAAACTTTTCTGTCAACGTTTGAAAAACACACAAAGCAATAAAAAGAGGTATTTTTATCTGATCATCTAAATAGGTGTCTTTTAATCTTATATTAGTAATGTACTACCTTTTTAACAAAAAGCGTCCCAAATTATGACATTTAAATTTTGAACCCTTACTCATAATGTATTACGAGTTCTCTCAATGTTGTGACTTGTGAGTATATCCTGAGTATACGATGGTAGAAAGATATTCAGCCTCGTGAAGTGCAAGGTCTTGGCAAGTCGATCTCATCAGATCACTCAGCCTTTGATATTAAAAAAATAAAAAAAATTTAAAAAAAAATAAAAAATAAATAAAATCACGATTCATGCAATAATTTGTGTCGACTAGGAATGGTGACAACTAATCATATATTCAGTTGTCTAAAGTGGGGTGGAATCTGTCTCAAAAAGTCACAAATGAACGATCGAATCCTTCCAAACAATGAGAAGCAAATGGTTAAATTGTCTACGAAATCTGTTAGGCGGTCAAATTAGGAGGCTCCAAACAGCATCTTATCTTATTATTGTAGTTAGTGTCGAAAATCTATCTCCCTTACACAAAAAACAAAATCAAAATCTGACTATGACCAACCAAAACAGCATAATATATTTGTTATTTTGCATGGATGTTGACTTTAGTACAGTACGTATTTCTGGAACTAACTGGCATGGGTCCTGCTCCTGCATAGAGAAAGGCATCTTCTCCTTGATCTCCGGCTGTTCTGAGTTGAAATAGGGTGATACATACATCACCATTCACATTTTAACAGAATGTACATTAATTAATCTTTGCTGATTATAAATTAAAAGATCATAATGTTGTCGAATCTACTAATGTTAGCACAAAGATTAGTAATTTAACATAGAATCTCAATTCTAAAAGCTATACACATGCCTGCTTACTGGGTAGAGAACCTAACATGCATGCAGTGACGGACCTTGGGCTGGGCTAGCATGATCTAGTCTTTCCAAAAAAATTGATAAGTTAAAAAAAAATTAAATAATTAATATTATTTGTAATATATACAGAACTTGTATAAGTGGACTACACACTACTAGGATTGTAGGGCTACATACATTGTACTTTGTAAAATGAGGGCTGCATACATTGTACTTAGTAAACATTTTCAGCCTTCACGATTCACGAGGTATGAATCATTTTTTTTTTAATTATTACAAATTTTAACAATCTATCCACTAATATTAAGAATTGATTTTCAAATTAGATATGTTGTTGTGAATATTTTGAATTTAAATATTTTGTTTTGCATTGAAATTTTAGAATAACTACAGTTCTTAGTTTACAAATTTTTTGGAGTAATCTAATTATCGGTTATTCTAATTTTAAATTTAAAAACTAACAATATTATTTATTGAATTTCTTTTGTTTTGGTTGAAATTTAAATACATTCATTTTAAGTTTGTTGACGGTGATTTATGGATCGCCACGCGTCTCATAATAAGTTTCTAATAATGTAAATAGCAATGTCAATGAAAGCATGCAAAACACAGGGTTTATGTGGAAAAACCCTAACACAGGAAAAAACCACGGGGCCCCTTGAGGGCAAGAAAAATAACACTATGATCTCCTTTTAGTTACACTTTGGTATCACTTTCTTCTCTCATACAATAACTCTCAACTCACTAGAGTTTTTCACCTCTCTCCCCGTAGAATACATGATTCTATTTATAATAAGTGAGTTAGGGTTTTCTTGTTCCGTTTGCCATGTAGATGGTAAATTCTTAAACAATCGTCGCTTTAGGATTTCAGCCTTAACTGATTAGGATTCGTTTTCAACTTAGCGTCTTGTTTCTAGGGAGTCTTGAGTCCTTTTCTATTTGGACTTCTCTTATCTCAAGAGGAAATAAAGATATTTTCCTTACTGGGATCCCAGTTTGAGAGTCCTCGTTTTATGGGTTTCCTGTATTGGCAATAAAGGCAACTTGCTTCTATTGGCCGAGTAAAGCTTTGGCGAGCAGGTCTTGTGGCGAGTACTTTGTCTGTTTTGGGCGAGTAGGAGTTACGGCGGACACGGTTTTTGGCTACAAGCTGACTTATCTGGCGAGTATATTTAGTTTATTGACTTCTTCGGCTGATGTGGCATAACGGTCAACACTTCCTCCGTTGACCATTTTGAACATATGATTCAGACCTATTCTCACATCCTTCTTGTATAAATTGCTGATGTGTCCCCTAGCCGAAAACATATATAAAACAATACCCCCATAAATATCTTGAGCTGATAAAGGAGGCAGACCGCTTTGTCTTCTTTGTTCCTGCGAGTAGTATTTATATCATGCTTTGTTTCGGAAAGTGTTTTTAAAAGATTTCTCTCTCATTTCTCACATTTGTCACCCACATGGTCTTGGAATGTTGCTCTCAAACGTTAAGAGCTTCCACAATACGCTTCATTTCAGCCACAAGTTCCTTTTTTTTTGAAAAACGTACGACTTGACATCAGAGTGATGTTTCTGATTGCAAAATGTTCCCTAGGATGCCACGTGTCTTCTTTTTGGTGGGCAGTTGAATCATCACCCTGAGTTTCAGTGGTTTTCGTCATTATGACCCTAGTTTTGAATTTTGAAACTCTTTCCTATAACTATTGGGGGCCAACTGAGCAGGTGCGAGCTCGGCATCAGCAAGGAATCTAGCAATAAAAGGTTGAAGAGGGAGAGTGACCCCACAGCTAAACATCTGTCCATAGAAGGCAACCGCATTCTGAGCAGGATTCCATATGGCCCGATCGCCAGGGAGCATCAGATTCACGTTATTGGGAATGTCGAATCAGGACTTGTACTTTTAGATTTCTTGCTCGCCAACAACATTCACCTCACTATCAAAAGTGCTCGACCGATCAAAAGAGAAATGTAGTCTATTTCCATGATGATCTTCGACATCAGAATCTACTATTGTCTGGGCGCTAACCAAAGATGCCTTGGGAATCTTAGGTGCCCTTCGTTTACTACCACCGGCCTTTGAAGATTTTGTCATTTCTGAGGAATTACTATCAAAAGATGAAGCAGAAGAGAAATTAGGAGCACTGGTTTCATGAGCAGTAGGAATGTAAAAGGAAATTGGAACGATAGAACTTTGGTCAAAATTGCGTATCAATAATTCGATTTTGTCTGCGGTAATTTTATCACCAAGTTCCAAGGCTCGCATCATTTGATTAAAAAGTAAAGAATGTTGAAAAGAACCCATGGGAACTCACTAGAAAAACCCACTGAACAAAAGATGTACAGATAGCCCGAAGAAACAAGTGGAAGAGCTCAGTCGAAGATCTCGTATCGTCTGATTAACAAAACTAGAAACAAGAAGAGAAAATGCTGGAAGCTTCAATCTTGTAAAAAGGAAAAGAAAAAGAACGGAATTGTGCAACTCTAGGTTTTATAGAGAGACAATCGGGAATGCTAAGAGTAAAGAGGTAGTTGAAGCGATGTTGAGCTTTTATTTGTGTTTAATATGGAAGTTGAAGGGTTATGGATCTCCTTCTCCCCGTGAGATTCGCCACCTCTATATTTTGAGGCCATCGGGCCATGGGGGTACTTACTTTCTCCTTTCTTCAGTTGCAGAGAATTGGATTCCCAAAGGTACGGTGAATCCAGGCCAAGTGGAAATCTCGGACGATGAGAAGAAAAAAGGTTTTATCTGGGGTTTACCAACCTCGAACAAACGATGGAAGAACATTTGGTTCTTCGTTAGTGGCGCATGGGGAAGAGATACGTTGGGGAGTGCTCACCGAAATCTTCTAGCGAGGAAAGTTCCAAGACATTTCACATCTCCTGAAGTTTGGTCCAAGATGCTGTCTATTTTGTCGGACGATGAGATTTCTCATCTCACAGCTGTCGCTGTGCTGCCTTTGGCTAAGAGAGGGGAACCTTTTCTTCTAGACGAGGAAAAAATGATTAAAGGGAGACTTTTTCCCCGTTTACATGCTTAATTTAAACGCTGTAAGTTTCCTTCTCCATACTTGATGTTTCTGATTTTTTTTTAACGTATCGGTTTTTGTTAACAATGTTTCATTCCTCTTTTTAGTGAATGAATTTGACGTGGTGTGCGATTCGGCTGCTCGGGCAGTGAAGAAATCTGAGGTCGCTAGCCAAAGACACGCTGCTGGATTGGCTAAGGAAGGAATCGCACCCCCGGATGGTGATGATGTTGAAGATAGTGAGGACGCGAGGGACAATCCTGATTAATCTGGAGAGATCAACAGTCAGCCCATATCTCAAGAAGTGACGACAGGTCGCGCACCCAGTCAAAAAGGCAAAGAAAAGGTGGGTACTTCTGATACGAATAAGGACATCCCCATATTTGATGCTAATGCTCCAGAAGACCTAGAAGATCCTGCCAGTGGTCTAAATACAAGAAACAACCAGGGGAAACGTGTGGCTGAAAACCCCCCGGAGTACTCCACTCATCCTACCAAGAGGGCATCAAGGGTGGTGCAGTATATGCTTTCCTTAGATGAGGAAGGAAATGGCGAGCCCAGGCTTGGCGAGACTACTTCCATGGAAAGGGTAACCTTGGAGGTCCCTTCAGTAGAGGTCACAGATTCTACCGCTACAAAAAAGTTACTGGTGACTTGCCCATCCCCACTTTCGTTCCAGAAGTCCCTACCTTTGATCCGTCAATCACAGAGGCTTCTGCTCTCATTCCTACTGATCCAAATGTTTCTGATCTTGCCCCTCCAGCTCCATCCGACCCAAATGTTTCTGATCTTGCCCCTCCAGCTCCATCCGACCCAAATTTTTCTGTTCCTCCAGCTTCAGCCGACCCAAATGTTCAATCAGTGAATAATCCTTGTTCGAACTTGCTTGGCCCGTCCATGTCAGCGTCGGTCCCGGAGGGTGTTTCACAAGGGCCTGCTGCTTCCTCCGTTGATGCGAGAGGAACTTCTGATTTTTTCTCTCTCTTAGACTTCTCTGCCCTAGAGATTCTATCGCATCTGGTTCAAAACGATGTTTATGTTGGGCAAGGTTGGGAGCATGTGAAAAATAAGTTGTGCAACAGAAAGATGGAGTTTTTCTTCAACTGCCATTCGCTGGTAAGCCCTTAAACTACATCATACCCTTATTGCTCTCTTTCCCCTTTTTTTTTTAATTTTATGTGTTCTACACCTTGGTCCAGATGATGTCTAAGATGGCTGACAACTATAGACGAGGGAATGCAGTTTCTTCGGAAAACAAGAGTTTTCGTGAGCAAGTGTCGCGTTTGGCAACTGAGAAGTTGATCTTTGAAGAAACACTCTCACAATAACTCAATCAAGTGAGAGAGCCTGCTGATGGATTTTTGGCTACTCAGCTAGCCACCGAAGAAAAATTGCTTTCGGCTGAGGAGGAAATCAAGGTTTTGAGAGATCAACTCTCTATAAGCCAGTATTATCTCGCAGCTCATATGGAAGCTGCAAGAGTTGCTGAGAAAGCCAAGGAAAAAGCCGAGTGGTAATCTGAGGACTTGCGGAATCAACAGGCATTAGGTGAGGCCATTTTCATGGATTTGAAGAATGAACTCGAGGTTCAGGCTGTTGATCGCTTCAAAAGGTCTCCTACTTATGACGTATTCCTTCTGCGGGAATTTGAGCGTGGTATGAGACAATCTAAGAAATTCTTCACGATAAAGGACCATTCAAATGAGAAGGCTTTGAGGCGTTTCGACAGGTCCTTAAAATTGCATATGGATGGCGCGGTTGATTCGATCTAAAGCTAGATAAAAAGGTGGAAAGCCCACTGTTGCTATACTAAGACTGACCCCCACCCAATGCACCTCGAGATTCCTTCGAAATCTGCCTTCAACAAGTATTATTCTGGGAAGAAAGAAAGTCTTACTAGTACTGGTGGCGAACCAGACTTGGGACCTATTACGGGCCGAGACTATGAACCCTTTATGCCAGTAGAAGATGAAGAGATTGTCTAGCCATCAGAGGATGAAATCGAAGATGAAGATGAGGGTGTTGGTGGAGCGGATGCATGACTTGAGGGTTGTTTCGTTTTTTATAATCTGCCCTGCCACTTTGTAAATGTATGTTGACTTCTATTTATAAAACCAGTTTTTCCTTCTCATCCAATACGTTTGAACGACCTATATATTCTTCATCGTTCTGGTTTTGCTATCATCGCCAGGCTTAACGCCTTTATTTTATTCAGCTGCCATTGCTGAGTTTTTGGCTTACTTAGTGTTTGTCAGGATGTATCCGACCATACACCAAGTCTTTAAGCATACTATTGGGACGTCTCCTACTTTTGCTTATATTGTTATTATTGCTAGTTTGTTCAACCCCCAGCGCGTCTTTATGAATGTTTTTCAAGCACTGCTTCTGAATAATTTAATCGCATCTCTATGGGTTTTGCTTCGCCAATGGTGGCGAGCACCAATTGGTCGTATAACATCTTTCTAGCTCAAGCTGTTGTGACATATTCATCTCAGCCTGCTATACTGGGTGAATACCCTATTCGCCCTTTTTGTTTGTTGCTGGGTTTTTTGACCCTATGTAGTGGCGAATAATTTTTACCTTTCGAGGGTAATACTTTAGTAACGACTTACTCTAGTGAGCATCACAAGTATTTTAGTAATAAATTACTCTTTATTGAATGTCTTAAGTACTTTGGTAATAGGTTACTCCAATGAGTATCTCGAGTACTTCAATAATAAATTACTCTTTTATTGAATGTCTTGAATACTTTGGTAATTGATTACTCCAACGAGTATCTCGAGTACTCCAGTAATAAATTACTCTTTTATTGAATGTCTTGAGTACTTTGGTAATGGATTACTCCAATGAGTATCTCGAGTACTCCAGTAATAAATTACTCTTTATTGAATAACTCCTGCAACTTTTAACAATGCTTAACGGGAAAATACTGAAAGAAATTCTAAAAAAGTAAAAAATAAACTTTAAAAGATGAGGTCTCAGGGATAGTATATCTTCAAATATTGCGCATTGCATGGTGGAGGAAGCTCGCCGGCTCCCACTCGGGCGATGCGATATGCTTCATGCTCTGCTATACCGGTAACATGATACGATCCTTCCCATTTATCTACGAGTGACCATGCGGCTCTATCTTTAGTTCCGAGTGAAACCCTTCTCAGCACCAAGTCACCGAGTGAAAATCTTCTCAGGCGTAAATGTGAATTATAATATCTAGCTGCTCTTTGCTGATAGGCTGCGTTCCTGATTTGAGCGAGCTCTCTCCTTTCCTCATTTCGTCTAAACCGTATTTTAACATACCGATATTCAGTTAGGGTTGAAAGAGTTGTACCCTTGGTGAAGAAAATGATGTTTCTACTGGGATGACAGCTCCGGCTCCAAAGGCCATGGAGTAAGGCGTCTCACCTGTTGAATTCCTCTCAGTAGTCCGATAGGCCTATAGTACATGTGGTAATTTTTCTACCCAATTTCCCTTTTTGACAGCCAGTTTGGCTTTTAGATTGTGTTTGATGATCTTGTTCACTGCTTCAGTCTGTCCGTTTGTCTGTGGGTAAGCTGGGGATGCATAATAATTGTTGATCCTGTATTTTTTGCACAGCTCCCAGAACTTTCTATTATCAAATTGTGTTCCGTTGTCGGTGATGATGGTATTCGAACCTGTATAAGATGTTCTTTTTTACGAAACTAGTGGTGTTCACCTTAGTTATGTGCACCAGTGGTTCGGCTTCCACCCACTTTGTGAAATAATATACGACCACAATAGCGTGCTTCGCTCCTCAGGGTGCCGTGGGCATCGGACCAATGAGATCAATTCCCCACATGGCGAATGGCCATGGGGAATTAATACTCTACAAGTGTTTAGGCGGCTGCCAGATGTTGTTCGCGACTTTCTAGCATGTTTTGCACCTAGCTGATATTCTTTTGGCGTCCACGAACAGCGTTGGCCAGTAGAACCCTTGTCTTAGTGCTTTGTGGGTTAGGCTAACGCCCCCTGTGTGGTTTCCACAACTTCCACTGTGTATGTCATTTAGTATCCCTTCAGCTTCACCCGATCTAACACACCTCTGTAACACTCTAGAAAATCCTCGTCTGGACAGTTCACCACTGAGGACTGAATACCTCATAGATTTGTATTTCAGTCGCTTTGCTTCTAGTGGGTCATCTGAGAGTATATCATCGGTGAGGTATTCTTTACTTGGCGTTGTCCATTCATCTAGTTTGTGCTCAATTACGCCAACTTCAGTTTGTCCTGTTATGCTCGGCTGAGGTAGATAGGCCATAGGGACTGTCCGCGGCCAAATTTTAATCGTCACTAAGGCTAGTTTAGCTAGTGCATCAGCCTGTTCTTTCTTTTCTCTGAGGATTTGTACGATCCTGAATTCTTTAAATCACCTCAGTAATTCTTTTGTTAACTCCAGATAGGTGATCATGTTTTCATCCCTCGCCATGTATTCATCCAGTACTTGGTTGACAATTACTTAGGAATCACTGAAGATTTCTATCTCGTCAGCTCCCAAAGCAGTGCATACTCTCAAACCAGCTATTAATGCTTCAGACTCTACTTGATTATTGGTAGCTTTGAAATCAAAATGTAGGGCACATTCTATTGAATCTCCTTCCGGGGTTGACACTACTATCCCTGTCCCGCTGTCGTGCGTATTTGATGAACCATCAACATGGAGTTGCCATTAGAAATTTTTCTTAGATTGCTCTGCCATCATCTTTGCTACCTCTACGTTTGGTTCTGTAAACTCTGCGACAAAGTCTATGATTATTTGACCTTTGATTACTGTTCTGGGGAGGTACTTGATGTTGAACTCACTCAACTCAATAGCCCATTTAGTTAGTCTCCCAGATACCTCTAGTTTTTGTAAGATCAGTTTGAGTGGACAATTCATGTATACCTTGATTTGATAGGCTTGGAAATAAGGTCTCAATTTCCTCGCTGCTGTTATTAGGGCGAGTGCCATTTTCTCGGCTGGCGAGTACCTCGTTTCGGTGGGTAACAGTGACTTGCTTGTGTAATGTACCAGTTTTTGGATTCTATCTTCTTGTCTAACTAACACAGAGCTTGTGGCTACCTCCGTGACAAATAGGTACATGTATAGTGTTTCTCCATGAAGTGGTTTTGAAAGTATTGGTGCCCGACCAAGGTAATCTTTCAGAGCCCGGAAGGCTTGTTCGCAACCTTAATCCCATTCGATTCCTTTACCTTTTTTTAGGGCCCTAAAGAATGGTAGACATTTGTCAGTTGATTTGGATATGAAACTGTTTAGTGACGCCAAACACCCCGTGAGTTTCTGAACTTCTTTCAAGCTTTTTGGCGAAACCATGTCGGCTAGTGCTTGGATTTTATCAGGGTTTACTTCTATTCCTCTCTGACTTACTTGATAGCCGAGGAATTTGCCCGACGACACTTCGAATAAGCACTTAGCTGGGTTCAATTTCATGTTGTACTGAGTTAGTATGTCAAAGGTTTCCCGTAAATAGCTTACATGTTTGTCTTTCGTCACACTTTTCGTCACCATGTTGTTGACGTATACCTCCATATTCCTTCCTATCTGTCTGGCAAACATTTTATTTACCAACTGTTGATACGTTGCCCCCGCATTCTTTAAGCCAAATGGCATGACTTTGTAGCAATACAACCCCTGATCAGTTGTGAATGCTATTTTGTCTTCATCAGGTTCGTGCATCTTGATCTGATTATACCCTGAATATGCATCCATGAAACTCAGGAGTTCATGCCCGGCAGTTGCGTTGACCAGCTGGTCGATTCTTGGCAATGGGAAACGGTCTTTAGGGCAGGCTTTGTTTAGGTTGGTGAAATCCACGCACATTTTCCATTGGTTATTCTTCTTTTTCACTAGTACAACGTTGGCCGCCCATTCTAGGTATTTAACCTCTCTAATCTACCCTGCTACAAGTAACTTTACTACTTCTTCCCTTATGGCTGCGCTTCTTTCTAGGTTGAAGCTTCGCCTTTTCTGTATCACTGGTTTGACTTTGTCATTTATTGCCAAATAATGAGAGATAGCATTCATGTTAATCCCAGGCATATCTTCATGATTCCAGGTAAAGACATCTTTATATTCCTTTCATTATGTATGTCTTGACCGGTTCAATCAATTCCGCTTCAACCTTCACAATTCTGTCGGGTTTCTTTTCGTCTAGAATGATGGTTGTTGATTACTCCTTCTCCCTGTTTGTCTTATCCCTTGGGTCGAGCTCAAAACTTTTAGGCACTTCTTTCTCGACCTGATCGAGTTCAAACACGCTCAAAGTTTTCGGCCCTACTTTGTCTTTGAAAACTAATAAGTTAGCCCAGCGAGCCATTTCCTATGAATCTCTCAGCTCCCCGATTCCAAATTCGGTTGGAAATTTCATTTTCAATGCGTATGTTGACATGACTGCTCGAGCTTTATTTAGGAATGGTCGGGCGAGTAATGCATTGTATGGCCAGTTATAAATATCGAATACTACAAAATCTAACAGTATTGTTCTCCGGCAAGGTGCGGTGCCAAACCTTATAGGTACCTTCACGGCTCTCAACGATCTTACTTCTGCACCCCAAAATCCCTTAAGTGGCACGTGGAATGGTTCTAGGTCTTTTCTGTCCAACCGTAGTTCGTCATATACTCTTGCGCTCAAGATGTCAGCCGAGCTGCCATTATCTATCATTACCCGCAATACATCTCTAAGAGCTATTTGGATTCCCACAACAATTGCATCATTTGGTTTTGCATCGATTCCTTCTGCGTCATTGGCGGTGAAGACAATCGGGTACCATCCTTCCTTACCTCTCTTGGGTTCTCGCTACACAGAGTTTACTTCCATATTTCTGCTTTTGTTCATCACTTCTCGGACTTCTGACATTCTTTCCCTGTTGCTGTGACCAGTGTGTGGTCCGCCAAATATAGTGTTTACGGCGGCTACTCTTCCTCAGACTTTTCTATCTTGTCCGCCTCCCCGACCGTCCTGGCGACCCCCATGTTTGTCCCTTCTTAAGGTGAAATCTTTTAGATGTCTGTCTCTGATTAGGCTCTCTATGTGATCCCTTAATTGGAAACATTTAGAAGTGTCATGCCCATGGTCTTTGTGAAAACGGAAATATTTTATCGTGTCCCTCCTGGCATTGGCGGACTGTTGCCTGGGATATTTGGCGAGCTCTTTATCCTCTATTACTGAGAGTATGTCCTCCTGGTCTCCTGTTAAAGGAGTGTAGCTGTTGTACTTGCTCCGGAAACCACTATTTCGATTGCCCTCTCGGTTTTCCCTGAAACAATCTTTCTGACTTCCCTCGTTTCTTTGGTAGCCGCGTGATTGTGTCTTCGTTTTTTCACCTTTAGATTCATATTTAAAATCCGGTTTATGGCCATTTATGTAGCTACCCCTTGTGCTACCTATTCTTCCTCAGCTAAAGCGTAATCGCCGGCTATGTCCATCATTTCTTCATAGGTTTTTGGTCGGTTTCTGCCAAGTTGAAAGACAATCATCCGCTTTGTAACCCGTTAGTGAAAGCAGCTACGACAGTTACATCACTTGCATCTTCAATCTGAGCGACTTCCTTACTGAATCTAGTTAGATACTTTTTCAGTGACTCGTTCTTATCTTGTCTTAGATTTGAGAGGTGGGCGAGTGACTTCCTTCTTTGTACGCTGCCCATGAATTGTCTGATGAACGCCTCGCTGAAACCTGAGAAGCTCTTGATGCTCATGGGTGGAAGTCTCCCAAACCATTTAGATACAAGGTCTCCGAAGGTTTGTGGGAAGGTTAGACATAAGAGCCCTTCATTGGATGCGTATTTTGCCATGATGTTGCGGAATCGCCTGACATGCTCTTTCAAGTCTCTGGTTTCTTTATATTGCTTGATGGTTGGCATCTTGAATCTCTCTGGGAACTGGGTGTGGGCGATCTGTTCAACAAAAGGGTTGTCTGATTCTTCGTCGGACGAAGCGTTGTGTCCATATCTCCGAGCCATTGCTGAGACCTTTTTTGACAATTCTTGGAGCGTGATAGTTCGGCGACCCGTGGGTTCTCCTCCTGGGCCAAACTTGCTCTTAATAGTCATCTTTCGATATTCATTCTCCCGGCTATCTCTGCTTCCTCCGGATTTCTGATCATATATACTTTTGGATCTTCTCTGTCTTCCCCTTTTAAACCGCAGGCTCTTTCTTAGGCGAGGATTTTTATCTTCTGATGAAATAGATCGGCGCCTCCTGTGAGCCTTTTGGTGTTTACTGTAAAGGGCTGGTTTATGTGTCCGACCATGGACTCGTCTTTCTAGTGACTCCCTTTCGCTCAGCGAGCCTCTCTTTTGTGTTTGAATTTTTTCTCCAGGATCTTCGGGAGTTTCCTCCGTAGATACTTTTGTTTAGACATCTGGAGTGGACATATGAACATCCAAGCGCAACCTTCCTGGCGGATGGTTCCTTTGTGTGATTGCCGTCAAGTCATACGGAGAAGAAAATTCTAAGCCGATGGGGAGTGCAAGTCCCAGCTTATTGGCATGGCTTACCAGATTCACCAAAGCGATTTGGAAGTGTCGTAGGTTTCCTGGATCCACTATTGTTCTGTTCTCTTGCGTCATCGAATGTTCCCCTATTATCAATGTTTCGCCCTTTGCAATTCCGGTCTCATCACCTGGGGGTTCGGCGGCTCCAGGATCCTGGTGCGAATTTCCTCCAAGGGAATTTCCATCTTTGCTGCTGGCTTGTTCATGTCTGATGTGTCTACCTGAGGGTTCCTCGAAGTTTTTTATGTTTTACCCCCCTCCTTCTAGCGCCAATTGTTGACAGTGATTTTTGGATCGCCACGCGTCTCACAAGAAAGTTCTAATAATGTAAATAGCAATGTCAATGAAAGCATGCAAAACACAGGGTTTTCCGGGAAAAACCCTAACACAGGAAAAAACTACGGGGCCCCTTGAAGGTAAGAAAAATAACACAATGATCTCTTTTTGGTTACACTTTGGTATCAGTTTCTTCTCTCATACAATAGCTCTCAACTCACTAGAATTTTTCACCTCTCTCCTCGTAGAATACATGATTCTATTTATAATAAGTGAGTTAGGGTTTTCTTGTTCCGTTTGCCGTGTAAATGGTGGATTCCTAAACAATCGTCGCTTTAAGATTTCAGCCTTAACTGATTAGGATTCGTTTTCAGCTTAGTGTCTTGTTTTTAGGGAGTCTTGAGTCCTTTTCTATTTGGACTTCTTTTATCTCGAGAGGAAATAAAGATATTTTCCTTATTGGGATCCCAGTTTGAGAGTCCTCGTTTTATGGGTTTCCTGTATTGGCAATAGAGAGACAACTTGCTTCAATTGGCCGAGTAAAGCTTTAGCGAGCAGGTCTTGTGGTGAGTACTTTGTCTGTTTTGAGCGAGTAGAAGTTAGGGCGAACATGGTTTTGGCTACAAGCTGACTTATCTGGCGAGTATATTTAGTTTATTGACTTCTTCTGTTGATGTGGCATAACGGTCAACACTTCCTCCGTTGACCATTTTGAACATATGATTCAAACCTATTCTCACGTCCTTCTTGTATAAATTGCTGATGTGTCCCCTAGCCGAAAACATATATACAACAAAGTTATTATTATTTTTTGGGTTTTTAAACAGTCTTTTCTTTTTAGATTTGTTAGTAAATAGTAATAGAAGTGTATATTTATTTTTCTTATGTGAATACTCCATCATAACTAAGGTAATATAATAATCAAATAAATTAGATTTTTTTTAATAGTAATATAGTACTGGTTCTATTAATCATGATTTCATAATTGACAAGTTTGATCTTTTGAAAACTCGTATGATACAGCTTAATTAATATAAGATTGTATTTATATTTCATGTTTATTTTATAATTTGTTTTGACTTTATTTTTTTATTAATTTTGTTAACGTATTTGTTTATAATATAGATGTACAAGGTAAGCCTCTCTATGTCTTTTTGACCGTGTATATCTTTATTTTTAATTAAAAAAAAAAATTCTCGTATTGTTAATAATCGATAAAAAAATAAAAAAATAAAAAATAAAATATTCTAGCCTACTCTAGTATTTAATCCTAGTCATGTCCCCTATGCATGTGAAGTTAGAGAAGAGAATAAGTTATAAGTTGAAAACGTTTAAGAGAACAAAATATTATAGGGTTAAATAGTTATCAACCAATGTGTATATATACACCGCTTCCCATGGATGCAAAA
This sequence comes from Acer negundo, assembly GCA_035582765.1. Classification (NCBI taxonomy): domain Eukaryota; kingdom Viridiplantae; phylum Streptophyta; class Magnoliopsida; order Sapindales; family Sapindaceae; genus Acer; species Acer negundo. The sequence continues at coordinate 14,889,685 of CM069233.1, forward strand.
AATTATATAATGGGTCTTTTCATACATTGCCTTAAATTATAATTATAGGGTTTTCAAAGTTTGTCAATATTTCATAGTTTGATAGTTTTTATCAAACTTTTCACTTTTGGATAAAAACAACCCTTAATGAATTTTTGAATTAATATTTTTAAAATGTAATTTTTTATTTGGAGATCTCCAGGTCTAACCATCCTTGAATGAAGTAGGCAGACAAGGGACTAAGTCAGGAAATTTTGTTAGGGGGGACTAAGTCAAAAATTTTGTTCAACAAGAAGACATAACTAATTATTATAAAAATTCCTTATTTCACAGTATTATTTTCATAAACAATAGTAATTAAAATAAAATAAAATAAACAACCAACTAAAAAAAAAATGTAAGAAAAAAAATGTAAGAAAAAAAATTAAAAGTAAAAAAACTTACTTTGATGCTAAGCAAAAGAGACTTGAGAAAAATTGGTAGGTTTGAAATAACTATGAAAATATAAATAACAAGATACCTTTCTTTGGACAAGATGGAATCTAGCGCTAAGGCAAGCCGCAAGCGGGTGGCGTGCGAACCTTAGAGATGAAAGATGCAAGGTCTTGGCTGAAATGTGGTCCTTACATCTTAAGGAAAAGAGAAATTGGAGACAAAAGTCTATAGTTAAATGGATTTTTGAGGGGGGTAGAAACTTTATTTTTTTTCACCTTGTTTGCAACTCTAGAAGGCGTAGGAATTTCTTTAGAGACTGCAATGGGGCAAGTTCGGGGCGGGGTGGCCTTCCCTGCACCCCATCCCATTTATTTTTTGAAAACACATCCCCTCATAAAACCCCTCAATAGATGGAGTAGGGCAGGGCGAGGCAGGGAATGCTTTCCCTATCCACACCCAATTTACCCCATTGAACCCATTTATCTAAATATTTTTAAAAAAAAAATGTTGTCAAAAAATATATTTTAACATTATTAAAATAATAAACATATATCCCAATGATTAATATAAAGTAATTCCAAAAAACTATTGAAAATCATCTCATAAATATAAATCTCAAAACTAAACAAATAAATTCAATAATTTTAAAACATAAACATTGAACTAAATAATAAAATATATAAATACTATGTTTTAAGAGGGGTTGGGCGGGGTATGGATTATAAAACCCATCCCCGCCCAATACCCATTACGAGTTTTATTATTTATCTCCATCCTCGTCCCATCATCACCAAATCGAAACCCATCCTTACCTTATAAGTACGGGTCCCGCTGGTTATTTTGCTATCCCTAAATTTCTTGGACAAAGATTCTATTGATAGAGTCCTTTGTGCTGACCATAGCAAGGGAATGTGTTATTAGTTTTCTTAAAGACCATCGTCTGGATTCTAAATGTATGGTTTTCCCTCAATTGTGTTTTTGGAGAGATTGAAGCAGAGAAGATAAATTATTGGGGTGTTGGAAGTTTTTAGGGAAAGATGAAAATAATTATTAAAGAAAAAGGAAAACAAAAATGAAAAAAATATAAAAATAAATCGATATTTGATGCCTCTTTTGCTTCATGGGCTTGCAAAGTGTGATATAAAAGTCTTCTAACAAGCTACAATCATAGATTCATTAGTCTATGATATTAATAAATAATTATGTTTTTGATCTTTCTAAGAAAAAAATTAAATGGCCAATCCACCCTAGCCCGTGGCTAGCTACGTCTCTAGTGCAGACCTCAAGTGGAGGTCAATGAACCTCCACAATGGAGGTTTGTGACTAAAAAAAAAGTTTTAGGGCAAACCTCTATTGGAAGAGAAAAAAAAAAACGAGATAGGTTTGTTAATAGTCTGGTTTTTTTTGCATTTGTTTTTAAAGATTAAAAATGATAGAGTTTTTTTTTTTTTTTTTTTTTTTTTTTTTATGATCTGTTTTTTTTTATTATTATTAAATACGTTAGTTTATTTTTTTTATTATACTGAAAGTATTTTTTTTAATTAAATACATTATTTGATACAAATAAAGTTAGAGTTTTTTTTTTTTTCATTAAACACGATAAGTTTTTTTTTTTTTTTTTTATCAAATACGTTAATTTTTCATTTATTATTATACTGAAATAATAATATCTGGATTAGAATATCCTTAATGGTTTTTGAAATAAAAAAAAATATATTTTTTTTAAAAAATACTTTAATTTTTTTTTTATTGGAGGCTGACCTCCAATGGAGCGCCAACCTATATATATATATATATATATATTTTTTTTTTTTTAAATACTTTAATTTTATTTTTTTATTGGAGGCAAGCCTCCAATGGAGCACCGGCCTCCAAGCAAGACCTCCGATGGAGGGAAGAAGAAGATCTCCAATGGAGGTTAGCGCCAACCTCCATGCAAGACTTCCAATGGAGGTAAGAAGAAGAAGAAGAAGAAGAAGAAGAAGAAGAAGTTTGTGTGTTTAATCTATGAGTGTAGATAAAATGTGTGTTTAATCTTTGTGTATTTAATTCCTAGTGTGTTTAATCTATGTGTGTAAAAAAAATCTTTGTGTTTAATCGATGTGTATCTAATTCCTAGCGTGTTTATTCTATGTGTGTTTAATTCCAAGTGTGTTTAATATATGTGTGTTTAATTCCAAAAAAAAAATGAAGAAGAAGATGAAGGAGTAGAAGAAATCTGTGTAGAAAAAATTTGTGTGTTTAAGCTATGTGTATTTAATTTCTAACATGTTTTGTTTATGTGTTTAATTCTAAAAAAAAATGAAGAAGGAGAAGTATAAGAAATTTTTTTTTTTCCAGTGGTGTGTTTAATCCAGTTTTTCTTTTTAGGTTAAACACGTTAGGGTTTTAGCATGTTTAAATCTGTATGTGTTTAATTTCTAGTGTTTTTAATCAATGTGTGTTTAATTCCTAACGTGTTTAATCTATGTGTGTTTAATTCCTAACATTTTTAATTCTTTGTGAGTTTAATTTATGTGCGTTTGATTCCTTTTTTATTTTTTATTTTTTTTTTGAAGAAATGTGTTTAATTCATAACGTGTTTAATTTATGCGTGTTTAATATTCTTCATCTTTATAGATTTTTTTCCCTTCTTCCTAGTTTTTTTTTTTTTTTTTTTTGGCCGGCAACCTCCCTTTTAGGCGACCTCATATCTCCAATATTGGAGGTGTGTGTGACCTCTAATGAAGGTTGTGAACTCCAATGGAGGTCACGCAGATGGAGGTCTGTGTGACCTCCCAATAATTTTTTTTAATTAAAAAAATAGTTTTAAAAATAAAAATAAATAGAAAAAACAAAGGTAATTTCGTCTCAGTGAATTGTTTTGTTTTGTAAAAACAATGAAAACATTAATCCAGGATAATAATAAAAACCTCTTAATTATATTGTTAGAAAGTGCTATATCTTTATAAAAATATTTATGTTGATCAATTTAGAAAGTGCCTGTTCTTAATTCTTATGTATATTTTCGGCTATTCCTCATTATATGACTATAGCATTTAATACACATTGCATTATTGTTCATCATAAATATTTAAATTACACAAATTAAACTTGCAACTGCACAGATAACTACCGGCAAACCAAATTCTAATAGGATCAGTAATAGGATCAGAATCCTTTCTTTTGTCATTGTTTTTCCTTGGTATTTTTCAAGTGTAATTAAAATATCAAGTTGCATGAGAGAGAAAAAAGTGATCAAATATTGACAATGTATTTTTTATTTTGCTTAAGTGTCATTAGATTATGAAAAGTCAATGAAAAACAAGACAATGAGAGGATCTTGATCCATTGTAATATTTGCATAGTTTGATTCAAAATTTTATATAGACTATAATAGTTTCGTTAAAAGGCGTGTGGTATTTGTCAATGACAAAAGAAGCAAATTAAATTTGTCATTTCATTTTCACCATTAAAGGACGTTGATGATAAGATCAAAGAAGAGCTGCTAGCCTACTAGCTTTGTTTAGCTAATCGCCATTAATTGTCAGGTAGCTAGCAAGAGGATGGTTGATTTTAGCCATCCAGATTATATATCAAGCATTTATGAGATGATTAAAACTTTAGAACTAACAAATTAATATTTGGAGTTGAAAATAAATATATATAATAATAATAATAATTGAGCTCTTAATTACTAAATTGATGATTTTATATATAGATTAATTATTCTTAAAATTCATTAATCCACAGGGTTTTGCTATTTTATTTTACTGCATATATTTGTGTAGATAAAATATAAATTAAGTTCATCAATTTTTCTTTTCTGTCAAAAAAAAATGTTATCTTGTTTAAAACATTTGATTTTGTAATTCATCTAAGAGTATCTCCAATACTGTGTTAAATTATTGTGTCAATGGTATACTATTTAGCAAAGTATAGCACATGCTAAATTTGGCATAGCAATAAATACTCATTTCTAATTACAAAAATACCACTATATATATTTTTTAAATGTTTAAAATAATTTAAATGTAATGTACATTAATGATATTTCAATCGTAATCTATTTCATTTTACGACTATTTTATGAATGCATTAATGGTAAATATTGAGTTTTATAATTTTAATTAATAAAATAATAAAAATAGCATTTTAAATAGAATTGTGTATCGGAGAACAATCCTAAATTGATGTGCCAAATATGATATTTTACTATTTTTTGTACTAAATTTGGCATTGACACGTGCATTTGAGATGATTTAATACTGTTATTAGATGTTTTAAAAATTTGAGAGTTTTTACTAAATTGGTTGTGCATTTCTCTTTTATATCCGTGATAGATGTTCAAGTCTCACATTTATCTTTCAAATCATAAACTGTAGGAAGACCTTTTTTTTTTTTTTTTAAGATTATGGTTGCAGCAGTTGATTTTGTCAAGTACCGACGAATTCCTGAGCCGATTGGAAGGGACGGATACAGTATAGATTTTGTCAAGTACCGACGGATTCATGAGCCGATTGGAAGGAACGGATACAGTATAAAATGAGTGAAGGTCACTGTCCCCTGAAATTTTACAATTTTACAAATTTGACTTTATTTCAATTTTTGTAACATTTTAATTTTCAGATTTTTGTGCTTTTACCAATATTTCATTCGTTTTTCTATAAACGAGACATTTAATATTTTTCTCTCAAATCACATAATAAATATATTTGATTCTATATAGAGTATATTTTTTATATGTATCTTAAATATAAATAAAAATCGAATCATAAAATATACATTTTATTTTAACTAATATTATTTTCTTATGCAAATAATAGAAAGTTCTCCCTTCCAAATTCCAATCATACTTGTCTCACCCTAATACCATGTCATACTTTTGATATGTCATTTACTTTTAAATAATCAATATGTTATAATTTATATAGTTAAAACTTGTCAACCAAATATAGACATATATTTATGTTTAACTATTAAGACATTTATCGAACAACCTTTATAATTTTAAAAATTAAAATATTTTTTTGATATTAGAAAAATACTTGGAGTACAATTTAAATTTAAATTAGTTTTTTTTTTTTTTTTAACTCCTAACACTACTATTTATTTTTTGAACGCTAATCTCTTAACACTATTATTGAATCATGAATTAAGGGTCACAAAGTTTTTCTATAAAATTTTAGAGCAATTTTAGACATTCAAATTCTATATATCAACTTGTATTCCAACCTAATATGTCAACTGAAAAATTGATACACATTAACGATAGTTTTTTATTAATTTTTTCTTTAACATACCCTCTAACGGATCTAGATTCTCTCCCCACCTTAGGCGTCCTAACCTTTATTCTATCAAAATTAAATTGTTAAGCCTTTAGGTTTCAAAAACAGGTTTATCGACTATACATAATTTATATAAGAGTGAGGATATTTACATCCCTCTAAAACTGTATGTACACCCCAAATTTATAAATTTTCAAAATTTCAACATTAACCATAAATTAAATTATTAATATTTTAAACAAAAGATATTGAAAAAAAAAAATTTTGACTAACTAAACTAAATTTAGAGAGGAATAAAATAAAAAATATTTTGTTTTATCAATAAAGGAATAAAAAAAATAATAAAAAAAATAAAAACCTAGATCTTATACTTGCTTTCTCCCAATCTTGAATGAAAGGAAGAAGAAAACAGCTGTCTCCTACCTTCCACCATCACAGATTGAAAGAGATGGATGAGGCTACATCCTTCTCTCTTTTTCAAGAGAGGAGAAAGCCACTGCTTCCTTCCAAATTTGGGTGTGGCTTCTCTTAATTTTTTTTTTTCATTTTAATTATTTATGGTTTATTCACTTATACTGTAATATAATTTTTTAAAAAAAATTTAAAAAAAGGACATAATTTGTAATGTGTGAAGTGTGTTTACATGATATAAGATTTTAAAAAATTTAATGGGATGTTTATACAAAAAGGGGTGCACATAGAGTTTTACAGAGATTCAAATATCATAACTCTTTATATAATTACATTAACATTTGTTAGTCATTGGATTTCAATCTAAGAATTTATAAAAATTAAAGATTTAAAAATTAAGAATGAAATAACAACCTTTCTCATGACCACCCGGAAACTATTCAGATTAGTAAAATCCTTCAAAACTATGCAATAACCCATTACAACTCCAGGCTTATAGTAAAATCCTTCAAAACTATGCAATAACCCATTACAACTCCAGGCTTATAATGTGGTCAAATTATTAATACGTAAATAAAGGCATACCTCATTTTCAAAAAAAAATAATAAATAAATAAATAAAGGCATACTTTGAAGCTAATCATATTTAATTTAGACAGGCGCAAATGCACAATAAATCCATCTTTGCACGAGATCATACATTAATAACATTAAAATTATCTCTACTCTTTACTAAAGTGTTGTACTTTGCGATCAATATCATAAATTTAACATTTAATTTTAACGTAGATACGAATATTTACGTAGAATGTCGGAGTCTGGTATGACTCAAATAACTTAATATGCGTGTGAAATTTTGGGTAAACCTAAAGTATACTTTTGTTGTCCATTTTTTCTCACTCTTGACTTTGAGTTTTCCTTATTAATAATTATTGGATTAAGACATCTCTACCATATTATTGATCAGTTTGCCCAAGTCTTGCTCCGTGGGGCTACTTAGTGCCCAAGGGAGCTTAATTCGGTGCAAGAATATCAACAGTCTACTTAGTCAAAGAATTACAAAAGGAAGCAGGTAAATATATATATATATATATATATTACAGACTTCGAGAATTTAATAACACCGTTTAAAGAGTTAGTTTTAAGACTTTGGTATTTTAGTGTTTTTTTCCAAGACTTAATTTCATTTTTTCGAGACTAATTTTGGTATTTTCGAGACTTAATTTGGTGTTTCCAAGACTTATTTTAGTGTTTCGAGACTTATTTTCTAATTTTCGAGACCTATTTTATGGTGTCTGAGATTTGTTAGATATATTTGTAATTTTCGAGATTTATTGAGCAAAAATGAAAATTTTCAAATTTTTTTTGTTCATTTTCATGATCGAGGCCTTTATTGGAGATCGATTTTGACCTCCAATGGAAGTCAAACAAACCTCTAACGGAGGTCTGTTCCATCTTTAGTGATGGAGAACCTCCATTGGTCCTCCAATAATAGAGGTTTATGAAAAGAAAAAGAAAACCTAAAAATGACAAAAACGTAATAAAAGACCTCCATTGGTCCTCCAATAATGGAGGTTTATGAAAAGAAAAGGAAAACCTAAAAATGACAAAAAAGTAATGAAAGAAGGAGATAAGGGTATTTTAGTCTATTGCTTTTATTTAAACTTAACTTATTAAACTAGAGAAATTCCTAAAATTCAATATAAAAAGAGTCTTATTTCGGTTATATATATGTATATAAATATATATATATATATATATATATATATGCGTGTGTGTAAAAGGAAAAACAATATCTTTAATTCGGTGTCTCCTAATTTGACTTCTTAAACGTATCCATTGCTTATATAAAAAGATAGAGTTGTCGGTTTCAATTATAGCAACCATTTTATTTTCTTTTAATTTCTTTAAAAGTAAAATTATAATTACAACCCTTTAAGTTTATATCTATTACTTATATAAAAAGAGAGAGTTTTCGGTTTCAATTATAGAAACCATTTTATTTTCTTTTAATTTCTTTAAAAGTAAAATTACAATTATTACCCTTCAAGTTTATATACGTACTTAAGGGTGAGTTTGATACGCGGAACGGGACAGGACAACGTGGGACAGTTTCTTCTTATCCCACGTTTGGCGCGACTTTAACAAGGGACAGAATGAGATAAGGTAGGACAAAAATCACCAAATTATGTCCCACCCAAGACTTTAGGCCAGACTTGTCCTATGCACAGGACAAGTCTCAAAAAGAAATTTTTACTCTTAAATCTTCAAAAAATCATAAACTTGTACAAATTATATATATTATAATAATATATATAATATTACATATATAATTATAATATATATAATTATAATAATATATATTAATATATATATTATAATATGTATATGTTATAATAATATATATTAATATACATAATATTATTATAATATATATAATAATATATATGATAATAGATAATATATATATATATAATAATATATATACAAATTAAATAATATTTGTTATATAATTTATGTATATATATCATATAAAATTATATATATATCTGATATATATTATTATTATTATTATATATAAATATATTATTATTATTATATAAAATAATAATATAATATATTAAGTATTATTACATATATAATAATATATATAAGATATTATATATATATATATATTATTATATATAATAATATTTAATATATTATATATTTTTTATATAAATATTAAACATAATAATATTTAATATATCATATATATATTAGAATACAATATATATTATATATTATTATAAATATTAATAATATATAAATATATTTAATATTATAATAAATTATATTTTATTATTATATATTATAATATATAATTTATTAAAAATTATTACATATGCAATAATATATATTATATTTTATTATTATAAATAATATTTTAAAAATTATTTCATATACAATAATATATATAATTATATTTTATTATATATATTATTGTATATGTAATAATTTTTAATATATCATATATAATATTATAATATTATAATATTATAATATTATATATATATATATATAAATATGAGGAGCACTCTTGTCATTTGAACCTCTTGTCCCGTCCTGTCCCATCCCATCCATACCAAACGCATAACAGTACAATTAACAGTTATATCCTAGACATTCCAAATATAATTTGGATTAATTGTCCCCGTCCTGTTCTATCATGTCTTGTCCCACCCTGTCATATCCCATCTTTGTGCCAAACGCACCATAATGGATGGAGTTTAGTACAATTTTAATTGGTGTGTCCCTTGGATTTGCGTTGAGTGTTGAATGACAAATATAACTCTTCAAGTTTGTAGAATTACTTAACAGATAGGTCTTAGTAATAGTAACACAGCAGAGACTTTATAGTAAGGATTTTTTTATTATTTTAAATTGTAAAATGGGACTGGGGATGACAATATAATTTTCCATGTATTTAATGTGTTGAAAAAGAAAAAGGAATTATACAGGGCGGAAATGTAATTTGTGTGAAACTTTATGACTTGTGGATTATACAATAGACATGTGTAAAGTGAAAGGAGTAAAAAATTTTTTTTGTTAAAAAGTCTAAGTAGTGGTTTCTGATCAAATAGAAAAATAATTAAATCATCTACACATCATCGTGGGACACGTGGGAATACATGATGCAATGAGGTGGTAAAGAGAATTGGAGGTGTAAAAAGTTGGTGAGAGTGGCAATAATATAGAAAAAAGGGATATTATCACCCCCGCCCCATTAGAAAGGTGAGGACAAGGTTTACTCATATTGACCTTTAATCCCCCTGAAATTGAAAGAATGGAAAATGAACCCTTTCTGTAACATTTTCCATCAAAAATCACATTTACTGTTAAAATAGGTACATTGTAAAAGCATAAAATTAAAAAATTAAAAAAATTAAAAACATAACAAAGAAGAAAGGGGTCATTTTCTCATCGTGATCATCATCTTCTCCACCAAATCACCACCACCATAGTGATCATCATCGATCTCATCTCTCTCTTTCATCACACTTATCCCACAATTTCCTAGAATCACCAACCAAACCTATCCTATACATTATTTTCTCAGTACACAAACAATAAATTACTCCAAATCCTCACTGAAAGCTGAAAAGTAAAATAAAATAAATTTAACTTTAGAGTTCAAAAGCTCTTGTATATTTTCTATTTTCCCACACTTTCCCAGCAACCAAACACAAACAAAATTACCAACTAAATCTGGTAGAGAACATTGGATCAGTTCCATCTCTTTTATCAAAATAAAATAAAAAAATAAAATAAAAATTATAACCCAGAAACCCTAGCACCATTCACCATTCACCATCATCAATAACACTAAACCTAGAACTTCCAATGAAACTTAGAAATTGAAGAACAAAACTCACCACCAAATCCATGGATCATCATCAAGCCCTCATGTAGTTGGATTTACCACTTTCCATAACCCTTCAATCTAGTTTTTCTGCCACTAAGACTGCAATTATGTTGGCTTCTGATACCAAAAACATGAAAATTTTTTGTTTTTTTGAAACCCTAACCGCTTCCATCACTCGTTCGTTCTCAATCCCCGACGCTGTCAGCCCTATCCAGTGGATCATCTCGTCCAACCTTCCATCAGCTTTCGGTCCCGTCGTCGGTTGTTCGACTGTCGTTAACTTCTCATGGTCACAGATCTGGGTTTCGCAAGGGTTGTCTTACGGGAATCTCTTGCTCAATTTCAGACCACCGCTACCGTCAGCTTCGATCATCACGTCTTACTTCTAATCAAGAGTTTCGTTGCCTTTTGCATCATATCTGTTCGCAAAGCTGCCACTTGCAGTTCTTGGTTTGGTGGGTTTGCTAATAGATGAGGATGATGGGTTTACTGTTTTGAGAAGAAGAGATTAAGGATAGAGAAGAGAAGAGATTAGTGTTTCGGGAGAGAGAAGAGGAGAGATGGCAGTGATGAGTGGTGAGGTTGAAGATGAATAGATGAGAAAGGGAAGTTAGCAGTGGATGAGTGGTGGCTGATGATGTTGAAGAATTTTTTAGATTTTAATTATTAATTTGTTTAATTATATGTTGAAGATTTGCTGTTTTTTTTTTAATCTTTTTAAATTTAAATAAATATGTCCACTGTTAATCTTTCAGATGGACGGTGGAGATCCATCTTTTATTTGTTTTTAATTTTTTTAAAAAAAAATTTGTTTTCTTTTTTAATATATTTTTCATTTAATAAATAGTTGGAGGGTTAAATGGTCATTTTTTCTGATTATTGTTTAGGATAAAACAGTCGTTTTTCCATGGTCAAACTTTTTTTTGATGGAAAAGGTAACAGAATGGTAGAGATTTTATAATAGTTTCATTTCGCGGGGGGGGGGGGGACCGGCTAATATGAGCAAATCATGTTCTCACCTTTTTAATAAGGTAAAGGTTAGGGCGGAAAATGATAACATCCCTAGAATAAAATAAGAATAAAAAATATGTATGAAGAGAGGAAGGTGGCAAGAAGTCGGATAAGGAGAAGAAGAATAATATAAAATAAGAAAAGGAAATAAAAGAAAGAAAATTGAAGAGGAGAGAGAGAAACTGAGTCATTCGACCAAAACAAAAATTAGAGAAAGAAAAAGAAAGAAGAAGAAACCGAGAGAGGGAGAGAGAGAGAGAGAGACCAAGATTCAGATAGAGAAAGAGAGCTGTTTTGAGAGGCAAAACAAAGGAAGAAAAAAGTAAATAGAAATAAAATAAAATAGAGAGGTTCGGCCAAATAGAAGAAACGAAGAAGAAGAAGCGAAGAGAAATAATTAGAGAGAAAAAGAAAGAATAGCTGAAGGAAGAAGAAATAAAGTTATAGATGAAGAAATATGCATTTGATATATACCAGATAAGTGATTCAGTTTGGCCTCTAAGTTTAGGATACAATAAAGTTTATTGGATTATCTCAATAGATACTTAATTGAGTTTCATGTATTTTATGGTGGATCCAGAAAAAGATGAATTCAGGAAGGAACCAGTCTCAAAACATATTTGAGTGTAGAAGTTATGTGGGTGGATACTTTTATTAAAGTTATTTGGCATTGAATGATCAAAGTTACCAATGGAGTGCTGCTGGTTTAATTCTCGAAGACATTAAGATTCTTATTCAAGGAGGTTAGGGTTTTTAAATACCAGGTTATTTCCCGCAATGCAAATGGGGTGGCCTATAACCTTGCGTCCATAGCTTTGTCCTTTAGAAGGAATAAAGGATTCAAATATGGAAAGATGACTCTCCCAACTGGTTTGTTTCTTAGTTTCTCTATTTTGTTTTAGTTATGTCTATGTCAACAACAACAACAACAACAACAACAACAACAAAAAAACAATTACTGTGTAATTTGTGTTTTTAGAATTGAATTTTTTTTTTTTTTTTTGGTTGTGGATATTGAATTATATTGTAGGCTTGTTTTGAGGGAAATTCATTCAAGACAGTTCCGGGACCTTTCAAGCTCTTTTGGCTGTCCATAAGATCTAAACCTGAGTATGAAGTGTTTAATATCTAATTCTGAGATGTTCCATCATAAATTTTCTTGCTCTCAATTTGGTTTACTAATTGGTAATTGGCGTTAATGACTTACAACCTCTTGAATTGTTTTATTTTTCTATTTGATTGTGTAAGACATCTAAAGTAACATAATATTTACGTGTATGATAAACAATGAAACATTTTTGATTGGGGGTATTGCAATTTAGTTAATGAGGCAAATGAAGATGTTATATACCTAGGTATATTATCACTTTTATCATTAAATTATAAGTTATAGATGGGGTTGAAATCTTTTTCAATTTTGGCTTGTGTTGGTTGGCACTTGGTAGATTATGTGATACAAATATTTGATTGTATCTTTGTTATATTAAGTGAGTTACACAAAGTATGCCATTTTGGTTCTTTATAATTTTTATTGCAAATAGATTATTTGATTTTGTTATATTTTCGTTCTTATATTCACATGTTTAATTGAGATGGTTTCTTTTATAAATTTATGGAGTATCTTATTTTGAGAAATATCATTTGGTTTTCATTCAAATGCATCCATCTTTGTTAATTTTAATTGTTATTGTTATTGTTAATATAATATAAGAGCAGAGTTGTAGAGGCATATAAATATAAATGCATTGTAAAAAAAAATATATATAAATATAAATGTAAGCACATTGCATTTGCCACCAAACCTAGTAATTATAGAAATCTTAGTTGGAAACTATCTCCTTGAAAGATTCACTCTTTAAAAATCCCATTGCCATTTTAGCTGTTATTTATTCATTTATTTTTTTATTATTATTATTTTCGAAATATTACAATAATTCAAGGTTTTATGAGGAAGAAGGGAGAGACTTGAACCCACAACCTCATAGTGTGGGTGTGAGGGACTTTACCACCAAGCCAACCTCATCTTATCACCATCCTAGCTAATTGGATAGATAATTAATGGTTCCTCTTAAAATTTAATCTCAATATTTGTTTTATTTTTTCATTTTGGGGTAAATCAATCTTGACCGAATAAATTAACTAATACTTGATATATATATGTTTTATTTTCTATATTATGGGATTGTTCAAATGAGAACCCTAAAATGTAAAGCAAACCTCTTAGCCTAATCCCAATGTGACTAGAATTTGAACACAAAACCTCTAATGATATATATTTTAAAAATATTATATTTGACCGCTCAATGTACCTTGGTGGTAATTCAAAGGTGCTTATTCAGTTAAACAATGTTTCAGATTCAAACTGTGACACCATATATGGTTTATATATATATATATATATATTTATTTATTTTAAAGAGCCAAAAGCCACCCGAAGCAGCCTCAACCCAAATTTATTAAAAGCCCTCACTTAAGGTGGATGAATACCGAGAACCCAACAAACGGACAAAAAGGGGAGCCATAAACAACATGAACCAAGAAAGAAAACAACCTAAACAAACCACTAACAACACAAGAAAGAAGAAAAAACTAAACATGCCTAACATAAACCGTACCCGATTTATCCAAATGAAGCAAACCTTTTATTACTCTTGGAAGCTGACTAGAACATGTAAACACATTATCCCTGCCACTAGCACCATGACGTGCCAAAGCATCGGCTACTTTATTACCTTCCCTATAAAAATGATGAATAAAGAAATCAAATCCTTCCAATAAATATGTAAGTTGGTCTCAAAAATCCCATAAATACCAAAGGTTACATATCAGGGACCAGATCCAAGCGACCACAACATCAGAATCACACTCAATGTCAATACCATCATGACCCAAATGCTTACAAATAGTAATTCCTTCCACCACCGCCCGTAGCTCAACTTCATTATTAGAACATGAGCCAAAGGATTTGGAAAAACCAAAAATGAAATTACCTACACTGCCACGAAGAACGCCACCTCCACCAGCAGGACCCGGGTTCCCCAAACTGCTCCTATCCAGATTGAGTTTTAATCTACCTAGACCCAACTTAAGCCATCTCAGAACTTGAATTTTCTTATGTTTCTTTAATAAAATCTGCACCTCCATGTTTCTCAGAACACAATCATCACTAGAATTCCAATTACGCACCTCTGTCAAAGAATTACTTAAAATCTAAACCTAGTGCTTAATGGAAAGCCAGATATTAGAAATGTTCTCCAACTTCCCCTTAATTCTTGCTGCACATCTTCTTCTCCACAACCTCTAAATAACTAAACAAGGGATTAATCCCATCAAATTTCCCAATTGGGAAGACCAGCCAGCTCTATTAAACCACTGCTGGACTCTCTCCTTCCAACTCAGATGGGCGAGGAAAGGCACTTCCACCTCAACCGAAACCTTTCTTCATAAATTGGAAGCAAAATCACCTTTATTCAAGATATGATCCAGGTCCTCAATGCCTATAATACTACAACAATTGCAAGCCGAAACAATAGGAATCCCTACACTTCTCACTTTCTTATCAACACTTAAACAATTAAACACAGCCTTCCACGTACACACATCAATTTTTTTCTGTAAACACTTGTGCCAAACCCATTTAGCCTACTCAAACTTGGGAGCCTAACTCTGACCACATCCCAAGTAGATTTAGTGTTAAAGCAACCATTCTTCTCAGGGATCCATAACAGAACATCTTTAGAATTTCAAAACTTACCAAACCTTCCCATAACCTCATTTGTTTTTTCCAAACTCAAAAGCTTTTGTAACTCCTCAACATCCCACACATTATCGATAACTAAATCCTTCAACCTGATTTGTGAATGTTCGCCCTTCGAAAACTCAGCAAATAAACTCTCTGAACTCAAAAAATTATCATACCACAACCTAACGTTACCTTCTCTAACCTTCCAGTTGGAATTGTTCAACAAAACTAGGATACACCTCATGATTTTCCTCCAAAACTGAGAATCAGTATTGTGAGCTTTACAAACCACAACATGATCCTTTTTTAAATACTTAGCTTTAAAAAATCTGACCCATAACGAATTTTGCGTCAGTAAATGTCAGCCAAACTTCATGAACAAAGACGTTTGAACATCAGAGATGTTCCTCACGCCTATACCCCCTTCATCGGCAGGGATACACAACTTCTTTCAAGCCTTCCATTTATTTTTATCTTTCCCTTCATGTTAACCCAAGAAAAAAGAAGAGAACATACCTTGGATTTTGTTGAAAACTGACTTAGGCGTGCTCAACACAGACAATAGATGCAGCGGCATACTAGACAAGACATGTCTCAACAGCACTAACCGACCATCTTGGGACAACAAACGACTCTTCCAACCCTCAATCTTCTTGCTAATTTTTTGAATCAAGTGATCAAACTAACTAACCTTCAGCTTACAATCCATTATCGGAACTCCAAAATAAGTAAAAGGAAATTTTCCTTCAGTAAAGCCTGTATCATATAAAATCTCATTTTTTCTCCTCAAACACATATGCTTAGAGAAAAAAATAGCCGACTTCTCCTGATTAACTCTTTGTCTAGTCTAACTTTCATATTTCTTGAGGATTTTCATCAAACCTCAAACAGACGTTTTACTAGCATTGGCGAAAAAAACAACATCGTCGGCATAAAGCAGATGGGATATGACAGGGGCATCGCACGGGTGGGAAGAAGGCAAAATGCGCTTCTTAGACATCTCAATATTAATCATTCTAGAGAGAAATTCTTCCATTAAAATAAATAAGTACGGAGACAAAGGATCCCCTTATCTCAACCCCCTTTCTAACTTAAAGAAACCCTTGTATGTACCATTCATCATGATAGAGAACTACAGGGTAGGAAATGCAATTTTGAATTAGCTTACAAAAGAAATCTGGAAAACCAAAAGCATGAAAAGTCTGATCAACAAACTTCCACTCAACGTGATCATAAGATTTACTCATGTCTATTTTTAGAATAACATTACCTTCTCTAACCTTCCGATGTAAAATTTTAGTTTTCTCTTGAGTAAGAGTAACATTTTCAAAAAAGCTTCTTCCCCTCACAAAAGCCCCTTGCTCCGTGGAGATTAAATCTCAAATTGCTAACGGCAACTTGTCAACCAGAATCTTAGAGAAAGTCTTATAAATCACATTGCAGATGCTTATAAGACAAAATTTATCAAAAGACTAAGGATCATTCACCTTCAGAATAAGAACAATAAAAGAGGAACAATAAAAACGCGGTCATCACCTCTGAAAAACTCCTTCACTACTATCATCACATCATTTTTTATAATCTTCCAACACTTGAGGTAAAAGGAGGATCCGAAGCCATCCGAACTAGGGCTGCTGTTAACATATCATAAACTTTGTCCTCTGTCGGCTCCTCTTTCAATCGATTAACTATCACCTCCGAAATACTTTGTTGAATAAAATTCTCCAAGTCAACACCCTGCACCGCAACACTTATGTCCAGAAATTGTTCAAAATAATTAATAGCACCATTATGAATCATCTCCATATTATCAAGCGAAGTGCCATCAAGAACAACCATGGTTTTGACACAAGAATTACACCTTCTTTGGGCAATAACCGCATAAAAAAACTTTGAATTTTGATTACCCTCAGATAACCAATTTATCTTTGCTTGTTGAGCCAATCTCATCTCTTCTCTTTTATACCACACATCTAACTCCACCTTGAAAAACAGAAACTCTTCTTCAACCGTCTTAGAATACTCAGCCTGTAACATATCTTCATGATGCTCCATCCTTTCTTCTAACTCACATATAAAACCATCTACACGACCAAAAGTCTCTTTATTCCATACTCTTAGCCTTTGTTTCATTCTCTTCAATTTACCAACAAAACGATGCAGACCTGAATCAGACACCATAGGCTCATTCCAAGAGTTACCCAACACATCCAAGAACCCCCCATGCGAAGTCCACAAAGCGAAACGAAGCCGGGCCATATCTCTCAAATTCTGTAAAAATATTTAATAAAATAGGGGAATGATATGAGGTATTCCTATTCAGTAACAACGCCTTCGCATTACCATATTTTACTACAAAATCATTATTAATCTGCATTCTATCAAGCTTTGCTCAGCTTCTCGCCAAACCTTGATGACTATTACACCAAGAAAGTTGTCTACCTTCGAATCTAAGATCCAACAACCCGCATCTACTAATGCACTCATTAAACTCAGCCACAGATGAAGAATTTCGAGGTCTACCTCCCACCCTTTCCGTATCATAACGAATTATATTAAAGTCACCCAACAAAACACAAGGCATATTCACAGCCGAAATACCATGCAGTTGTTCCCGAAAGGACTCTTCGCTCAATCTGCGAACATTTGACATAGACAAAAGTCACAAGAAGTGAACCACTATCTACAGACAACAAAGCAGTCAAACATTGATTCGAAGATCCCACAACCTCAAGCTAAATATTATCTTTCCAGAACACCCATATCTTTCCTCTTTCCTCTACATTAGAGCTGTAATTTTGAAATTGTAAATTGACGCCCACCTTCTAATCAATCCCACATCTTGGAAAGGTTCTGACACAGCCAAAATTGAAACATTATGATCTTTCATCAATTTTTTCAATCGTCTCTTCGAAGTGCCCATCCTTCTAACATTCCACACCATAATATTGTCTATCATAAATTCAACTTTTGTGTTTGGGCCTTAGCCCTCCTAAACTTTCTCACTTAAACTCCTTTTTTTTCTCATAAATTGTAAACTAATATAGCAATAGGATCCGAACTATAATTGTTTTATGGTTCAATACGCACATAATTATCACCATTGGATAATACTGTAAAGCTATTTCCGCATACCACCCCCTCCATTTCCTCCTCAACATATTTCATCTCATCCACAATAACCACCTCCTCTCCTGAATTACCCTCTTCATAGGTCTCATTAATATTTTTTGAACCTGAACACCCACCAATTTCAACCCGTCCATTCACAATATCTTTACTGACATTAAGAACAGTTTCACTCTCTTTACTGCCATTAAGAACAATTTTACTATCTTTTACAGTAACCGCCAACTACAAATTCTCCACACCCAAACTCTCAAACTCCTCCTCCTTGGTAGTTCCGATATTCCCCTAATCCCAAGCCACTACTACTGTCAATTTGTCACTTTTTCCCAGATTATCTTTTCGCCCAACTTCTTTCCACACCTTCTCTTCCCTTTCCTCCCCCTCAAGCCTTCCTTTTTAATCGATTTTTCACGTACACAGCACACTACAGCAGTGTGTCCCTGTCTAAAGCACTTATTATAGTAAAATCCTCTCTTCTCATATCTCACTTGCTGCTAAACCTAATTTTGCCCTACAACAAACGAAATTCCCTCCACAATTTCCTCTTGCAAATCTACTTCAACACATATTCTAGCCCCTATGGCTCTCGTACGATATAATGTGGCATTATCAGTCCCAAGGAATCTACCAAAACGAGAAGCAAAGCTCTGTAAACCTTCCAGTCTATAAAAGTGCAGAGACAAATCTAGTAGAAAAATCCATTGTGGAACAATTAACGGCTCCTTGTTCACATCAAAATTGACAGACTAGTTAAAAAGTCAAAATTGGCATCTAGCCACCACTCTTCCTTCTCTTGCCCAAGCATGAATATAATCCTTCTTGTTTGCCAAGTGGAGCAACACATGGTGATTTGATAAGTCAATTTATATGCTTTATGTATTCCCCTATTTTCCTATGTTTAGATCTCGTTTTCTTTGAAATTACCATGTTTTAATGTTTAAATAATGTGTTTGTTGGTTATTTTGGTTTCAAAGGAGTCTAGGCATGATAACAGGGATTTACCGACCAAATAAGGGGCTTTCAGGTTGAAAAAGGGGCTTTTGTTAGACATCTTGTCGAAGCGTATAGCAAGACGTACCACGAGATTGAAGACAAGATCCACTGCCAACTTTCGTTGGATATCTCGTCGAAGCATATAGCAAAATGTATAGCGAAATGGAAGAGCAAAATCCTCTACCATGTTTCGCGGTTGAGTTCGTCAAAGCGAACTGCGTTAGGCAAAAACGTGTACAGCGAGTCTCTTCATGAATCATTTCGTTAAACATTTTATCGAAGTGAATAGCGAGACGTACCCCGAAATGACTGTCACCGCTTGTTTTTCACCATTTTTACGACCCACTTTAACCTATATATATATATATATCTTTTTTCCTTTATTTTGGAGTGTGCTTCACAATATCTAGATCTAAGAATAGCTCCATTCACGCCATCATCTATCTTCTATAAATTCACAACAATCCACCACAAATCCATCACCTCCATTACAAATCCTTCCTTTACACACCATACCCATCATTAATCATCATCTTGAAGCATTAAAGGAAGCTTGGAAACACCAAGTCATTGAAGCCAAGCAACTACAAAGAGGAAGTTCTTCAATTGAGTTCATTTCTTGTAACTGTATCTTTTGAACTTTTGTATTTGCTTTGGATTGCTTCAATTTATTATCTCAAATGACTTGGATGTGTAATATGAGCTAAACACATATATGCTAGAGTTATGATGATACCAAACCCTTATTATTTTAAATGATTTGCCTAATTTCTCTTAAAATGCTTGTGTTGTAATAGAGATATTTTGTATGCTTAATGCCTTTGCTTGATTGATAATCTTGTAATTGTTATATTGGTTGTGTGAATGAACCGAGAGGTGACGCGCTAAACGTGCTCGTCACAATATCCACTGTATTTGACCGGAAAGATGAGAGATCACTAGGCCGGCGTATAGGGATCGTGTGTGTGTCCCACTGTGCTAGATTAGCTTAAATATATTCTGTATTTTTGGGTGCGATTTCTATTGCTCGAAAGAGATTAGGAGTTAGTTAAAGGGGACACGAACCTATAACATATACGTGTATAATTTGAGAGATTAGGTGAATCGAAATCGTAATTAGAAGGGTGAGGTGGATTCTAAATTCTAGAATTATTTCATTATATTTCAAACATCGTTTTAATAAGAAGACCCACGATTGCAACGAATAATTTTGAAATCAAGCCGACGCTGATTTCAATGATTGTTACCGCGGTTCAATTCAATGGACTGCAAACTGAGGATCCAAATAGGCACCTTCAGAGTTTTAATGAAGTGTGTGACACCTTTAGGTATAATGGAATGCCAGACGACTTCATCAAGTTAAAGTTGTTCCCGTTCTCCTTAAGAAATGACGCGAGAGAATGGCTACAAGCACATGATGTAGATACGTTCACTACCTTTGAGTAAGTGGCTCAAGTATTCCTAAACAGGTACTTTCCACCAGGGAAAGTAGCCCACATTCGTAACAAGATTACGACCTTCACACAGTTTGACTAAGAGAGTCTCTACGAAGCATGGGAACGGTTCAAGGATCTCATCAGGAGATGCCCACACAACGGATTAGCGAAGTGGCAGACACTGCAGGCATTTTATTAGGGGATCACCATGTCAACCAGAAATTTGATAGATGCGGCTGCGGGAGGCTCACTGATGAGCAAGACCTTGGATGCAGCTCATGATCTTATAGAATCAACGGCCATCAACAATAGCCATTGGGGAAATTAACGACAACTCCCGAAGAAGAAGCCTGGTATGATAGAGGTAGATGAGCTCACTAGTGTGAAAGCTCAACTTGCTACGCTTACTAATGAAATAAGCAAGTTGAGAGCAGGACCGAGTCAGGAGATTGTTGCTAGTTACGAGGTATGTATGGGTCCGCATCTGAGTTCAGATTGTCCAGTTGGAAGCCCGTTCGCTTCAACCTCTTCAGATCAAGTTGCGTATGTGAACTACAACCGTAACTTCAACAACCAACCCAATAATCCAAATGCAAACCAAAACCCCCAAAATAATCCATACTCTAATACCTATAACCCAAACCAGAAGAATCATCCCAACCTATCTTGGAGAGACAACCAAAATCCTCCACCTCAACAACAAGCAAATGTTAGGCAACCTCCGGGATTCCAGAATAAATTTGTGAACAATCAAGCAGAAAGGAAACCCACCTTAGAGGACATGTTCTCCAAGTTCATAACAAAAATAGATTCCCGGATGGAGATGCAAGACCATAGTGTAAAGAAGCTAGAATCTAGGATTGAGCAAATTGCCCAACACTCTCAAGCCTCGATCCAGAATTTAGAAACTCAAGTGGGACAGTTGGCCAAGGCGGTCCAGAAGAGACCACAAGGATCTTTGCCAAGCAATACTGAAACAAACCCAAGAGCGCAATGTATGGCAATATCCTTGAGAGGTGGAAAGCAAGTAGAGTTGCCTGTAGATTTTGGGATGAAGAAGAAAGGGGTAATACAAGAGGAAGATAAGAATAGGGATGAAAGTTCTACGTCCCATGAAAAAAAGAGTGAAAAGAGAGTGAAAGACACTTCACCAGACAAGACGTTCGATTTGCCTCCTCCACCACAAGTTAAGGCATATGTGCTTCCAATCCATTATCCTCAACGATTGAAGAAGCAAAGTGAGGGTAAAAAATTCTCAAACTTTCTTGAGATGTTTAAGAAACTTCACATAAACATACCTTTCATAGAAGCCTTTGCTCAAATGCCTTCATATGTGAAGTTCCTTAAGGAGATTATATCTAAACGGAGAAGACTAGAAGACTTTGAAATGGTAGCCTTTAGTGAAGAATGCAGCGCTATCATCCAAAACAAGCTTCCTCTGAAACTTAAAGATCTAGGGAGTTTCTCTATTCTAAGTACCATTGGAAATTTAGAGTGTGGCAAATCACTTTGTGACCTTGGAGCAAGTATAAATCTCATGCCATACTCAGTTTTCCAGAATTTAGGTTTGGATAAATTGAGAGAAGCAAATGTGACTCTTCAATTAGCGGACCGGTCTATTAAGCATCCACGAGGTATAGTTGAAGACATTTTAGTGAAGGTTGGCAAGTTTTACTTCCCGGTAGACTTTGTGGTACTAGAAATGGAGGAGGATGTGGAGATCCTATTGATTTTAGGATGACCATTTTTAGCAACCGGTGGGGCACTGATTGATGTGCAAGAAGGGAAGTTAACATTGAGGGTTAGGAGTGAAGTTGAGATATTTGATGTGTTCAAATCCATCGAGAAATTTTCGCAAGCTGAAACTTGTACGAAAATTGATGCGGTGAAAACGCAAGAGGTGGAGATCCTGAAAGAACACAAGCTAAAACCACCAACCGAGTCGGGGAGCAAAATAAAGGTTGAAAACAAGATCACAAAACCATCCAAGGTAGAGGAAAAGAGAAAACCTGACAAGAGAGGGAGGAGAATGAAAGAAGGTTGCTTGATTGATGAGACAAAATAAGCAAATGGATTTCGGGTGAGAATGTTTTATGCCTCACATATGGTGAAGGAGAGAGGGGCATGTGATGAGTCCAACACCACGGTTCCTCCCCAGGAAACAGATTGAAGAAGCAAAGGGATGAAAGGTATCACCTTGTACATATTATTTAGAGTTTTATTTATTTTTGGATTTTTTTTATGATTTATGTATTTTAGTTCTTTTGTAAGAGCCTTTCGGCTCGCCTTTTTTTTTTTTTTTTTTTTTTTTTTGAGTTTTGGAGAGATTGCAGATAAGTGAGATTGTTGGGTTTGAATGAAGCGCAAAAGGAAAAAAACTTTATGTTGAAATTTTTCCAGTTTTTATCAAAGTGTACCGCGCTAGGTAAAAGGGTGTACCGCATTTGTACCGCGAAATTCAACATTGATGCAGCTGCCACATTTCATGGTTGGGGTCGTCATAGTGTATAACGTTATGTACCGCATACTGTTTGGTTGAGTCCATTGTCAACTTTCGCGGTTCATCTTGTTAGAGTGAACCGCGAAACACGAAGAGTGACCACCCCACTTAGAAAACGATGTCGTTTTACGTGTATGTACATAAGGTTTGTCACACCACTGTTTCAACTGTTGCTTTTCTTTCAATTTTTTGCAATTCTCTCTCTCTCACACACTCTTCTTCAAAACCGAATCTCTCTCTTGCTCAAGGATCGATTGAAGCTTTTAAGGTATGTAATTTCTCCCCAAATCTCCTTCATTTCATCATCTAATCACATCTTAGCCTCTTTTCTTCTTGATTGAAACGAATTTTGGGCATGAATTTTTGAAGATTTAGAGGCTAGGGTTCCAAAAATTTGGGGTTTTTGTATGAAATTGATTTTTAATGAGTTCTTGAGTTTTGAGAGCATGAATTCTAGAGAAAAACGAATGGATTTCGTTTCTTTTGCCATGGATTGCCATGAGATTGGTTCTTGTATGGTTCACTTTGAAATTTTTGAATTTTATTTTGATTTTTGGTGAATTTTTGAATTTTATATCTCTTTTTGTTAAGATGCAAGTTCTTTTTGTTTATTATAATAACTTGTGAATTAAATTTTAGTATTATTGGTAGTTTTTCTTGGTGTAAATTATTGAATGTCTATGATTGTTGGGAAAATTTTGGTTTTGTTTGCCTCTTCTTGACAATGATTTGCATGTTTCTTTAGGATAGTTGGTTTGTGGTTCTTTTGTTGCAATGCTTATTTAAAATTAAAAATAAAAAATAAAATTAAAAAAAAAAAAAAAAAGGAGCTGCTGTGAATAACTGTTGTGAGTAGCTGTTGAATACATGCTTACAAAATCAATTGTTTTTAGTTATATATATTAATTTAACATTAAACATTTTGCTTTGCAATATTTTATTTGGTTTTTGTTTTGAATAACTGAAGTCATAAAGTGATGTTCTGTTTTGTTAGATGTTTAAGGGTGGTGATAATTTTGTGTGGTTAGTTTTATTCCAGCAGAACTGTCACCAAGGAAAATGGTTCGGGCTAGAGGCAGAATCAGAGCAGTCAAAACTGGATCAGATTTTTGATGCAGTTAAGATGCTGCATACAAAGATGGAATTTTTTTTTTGAGGCCGAGATGAGAGAGCAGAGGCAGGACGCAGCTAAGATCAGAAGGCATCTTCGTATGCCTGTTTTTCAGAGGATGGCAGCTGGGTCTACGCCAGGTATTTCCATTTTGGAAGCGCAGGCTGCTAATAGGGCTGCGGAGGAAGCGGCAAAGAAAAAAGCAGAGGATAGGGCAGCCCGTTCGTCGAGGGGAAAGGCGAAAGTTTAGGGATGAATCGCCAAGCATTACATTCATCACTTTAATTATTTTCAGCTTTTGTTTAAGTTCTTAGTTACTGAACTGTTTTGATGTTTTTTATGTTACTACATGTACTTACTTCAATACAACTTTTGGCTTTGTAAATTTTTATTTTAGTATGTCTTAAGTACATTTTCCCCTTTCTATGCTTTATTTGTCCAATTTTTTGAATTATATGTTGATAACATTGTGGACAATGTTAGTTTCAGTTTGGGGGTACAATCATTTCGGTTTAGTTGGTTTATTTCTTTTGCCATGTGAAATTGTAAAAATTTTAAATTTTACTTTTTCCTGCACTAAATCGTTTTGGTGCAACTTTTGTGTGTAATTATTTCTGCCTTTCGAGTCAAATTTTGAGCAGTTTATTCTACTCGTTTGAGATGCTATTGGGTCGGATTAGTGCAGACATTTATGCATGTTTTGAGTCGCTAGGATTGTGCTTGCCAAAGTTGCACCACATGGCTTTCACACATCCTACTAGACTCGTTAGTGTCCCAATTAAGAGGGTAGCGCGCTTAAGAAGTTTATATCATTAGTGGAGACTACCCGTGCACGTTTTCAAAGCCTATATTGCGTCACTTGAGTGAAATTTTCTATTGGCCTCATAATACACTTATCATTTAGGCAATCTAGGAAAAATTTATTTTAATTAGACACTTTTGAGCTTGTGCTCAGTTTTGCCGTGGTTTCGTTTTCGCTTGTCCTAAGCCTTTAGAGATGAAGTAGGCATATTTGTAACCGTTCAAATGGCCTAAACACGTCCCATAACCATGTGCTTAATTGACCAAATTCAAATGACATACCCCATATCACGCTGCACAACAAATATCCAAAAACACATTACCAACCCTTTTGCTATGATCATGTATAGAAATGAATAAAAAGGTGTTCAAGTAAATATTTCAGTGGGATGAGCCAATAAAACAATGTACATCAATTTTGTGTATATTGTTGTAAGTCAAAAAAAAAAAAAAAAAAAACACAAAAATCGTGACAAAGTATATCAATGTATATAAGCTTGTCAATTTGTACAAAGTCAGAAAAGCTTTTAAAATAAAAAATGTATAAATATTTTTCCTATGCCTTTTGTGTATAAAGTGCACAGTGTTTTGGTATGATCATAGCCACCCTCAAATCCATATCCACCCCGCTTTACCATAGCCATTCAACCATTGCCCCAATGAGCCTAAAAGAAGTCCTAGCTGATTTAATGGAAGAGACTTGTGTGTTTTGAAAATGTTTCCACGGCGTGCTAGATATATCTCTTAGTGTTTGATTTCCGTTCAAAAATGTTTTCCTTGCTAATAAAAACAAACGATTTTGTTTTCTCATATGTGTATACTTCAAATCTTTTTGTGTTTAAACTTCCAAAAACGCATATGTTTGATGAGTGAGCCTAAGTTCTATGTGCAAAATGAGAGAAATCCGGAAAGGCTTAGAGTTGAGGCGAAATGCAGTCATAAAACTCCTGCGTTCGATACTTTTGAAGCCAGGGTCACATTGAAGTCTGGAATTGAAATCCTTAGTGTTGTAGCACCTTGGCTTGCACTTCTCAGTGGTTCTAGCAAGCTTGTGTCTGTGTTTAGTTCGTCCAGTATCGTATCTTTATTCTTCAGTTGGCTCGGCAGAATTTTTGTGTGGTGTTTAAAAATCTTTTGTTTAGTTTTTATTTCTTAGTTTTGCTCAGGGACTAGCAAAATGTTGGTTTAGGGGTGTTGATAAGTCAATTTATATGCTTTGCGTTTCCCTTATTTTCCTATGTTTTGATCTCGTTTTCCTTGGAATTACCATGTTTTAATGTTAAAATATTGTGTTTGTAGGTTATTTTGATTTAGAAGGATTCTACGGGTGATAACAAGGTTTTTCCGGCCAATTAAGGGACTTTCAGGTTGAAAAATGAGCTTTCGTTAGACAGGTCGTCGAAGTGAATAACAAGACGAACCGCGATATTTGAAGACCTGATCAGTTGCCATGTTTCGTTAGGCAGTTCGTCAAAGCGAATAGCAAGACAAACCCAGAAATTGAAGACATGATCCACTGCCAACTTTCATTGGACATCTCGTCAAAGCGTATAGCAAGATGTATAGCGAAATGGAAGACCAAAATCCTCTGCTATGTTTCGCGGTTAAGTTCATCAAAGCGAACCGCATTAAGCAAAAACGCGTACCGTGAGTCTTCATGAATCATTTGGTTAAACGTTTCGTCGAAGCGAATAGCGAGATGTACCCCGAGATGACTGTTACCGCTTGTTTTTCACCATTTTTGGGACCCACTTAGACCTACTTATATATATCTTCTTTCCTTTATTTTCAAGGGTGCTTCACAATATCTAGATCTAAGAATAGCTCCATTCACGTCATCATCCTATCTTCCACAAATTCATCCATAAATTCACCACAATCATCATCTCTTCTCCATAAACCACCACAAATCCATCACCTCCACTACAAAACCTTCCTTTACACACTATACCCATCATCAAACGTCACTTTGGAGTATCAAAGGAAGCTTGGAAATACCAAGTCATTGAAGCCAAGCAACTACGAAGAGGAAGTTCTTCACTTGAGTTCATTTCTTGTAACTGTATCTTTTGAACTTTTGTATTTGCTATGGATTGCTTCAATTCATTATCTCAAATTACTTGGATGTGTAATATGAGCTAAACACATATATGCTAGAGTTATGATGATACCAAACCCTTAATCTTTTAAATGATTTGCCTTATTTCTCTTAAAATGCTTGTGTTGTAATATGGATATTGGGTATGCTTAATGCTTTTGCTTAATTGATCATCTTGTAATCGTTTTATTGGTTGTGTGAATGAACCGAGAGGTGACGCGCTAAACGTGCTTGTCGTAATATCCATTGTATTTGACCAGAAAGATGAGAGATCACTAGGCCGGCGTATAGGGATCGTGTGTGTGTCCCACTGTGCTAGATTAGCTTAAATATATTATGTATGTTTGGGTGCGATTTCTATTGCTTGAAAGATATTAGGAGTTAGTTAAAGGGGACACGAACCTATAACATATACGTGCATAATTTGAGAGATTAGGTTAATCGAATTTGTAATTAGAAGGGTGAGGTGGATTCTAAATTCTAGCATTATTTCATCGTATTACAAACATCATTTTCTTGTGTGATTTACTTACTTTGCTTAATACATGCTTAGAGTTAGCTTTAGATTAACTTAGTGATAAGTTTGGAATTTATTCAATCGTATTGTTCAAATAGTACGCGTGCCTTCGAATGCCAGTAATCATTAAATCCCTTAGTCTCTGTGAGACGATACCCTACTCTATCATTGCACTACAATTCGACCTTGTACTATTGCAAGCGTCATGGTTTGCAGTGGTCATGATTATCCATAAAAATGATCATTCGGACCTCAGAAAAACCCCAAGTTTTGATAATCTGAACTCTAAGAACATTAATCGATGGTTTGGAAAAGAGGAACTTTAACACCAAAGCATGTTTTAGGTCCTCGGCAACCCTCTCCATCTCTACATCAGAAAAAACAAACCCTAAATCTCCATTAATAAGTTCTGACCTCCTCAACGGGACTCTATACTTCGAAGAGGGAATAGGTTGCTGCAGAGCTTGCACGAAAGACTTCCCTCCTCCACCTGCCGAAGTCCCAGCAGGGGAACCCCATCCTTACACACACCAAACCCTCCGACGATAAGCTCTATTGGAGACGGTGCGGCCATAGCCGCAATTGTAGCCACGAGGGATGAAAATGAAGAAACCCTAGCAGACTAAAAACAATTGCCTGCCACGTCAGCAACTCTAAATGAGAGATGTATATGGTTTATATATATGTATATAAATTTAATTCTTAGAAGAGCTTAATTAAAAAACCTAAATAGCTTCTAATTAGATTATACGGTATTCAGTTAGATTTCTCTCTCTTTTTTATTTTTTATTTTTTATTTTTTTATATATGTCAAATCCAATAGTACTATTGATATTATTTTCTTTAATATTTCTTCTTACTACACACATTAAAATAACAGAATAACCTACAATCAATTAATTAGTTGAGTTCACTTTTACATACGTTGGATATATAACATGATAGTGAGTTGTGTGTATAGTTGGACAGTGACAATTAATATATATATATATATATATATATATATATAGTTTCTCATAAGAGATCCCTTATTTTAATTTTGGTAAGGGCTGCATCGATTCCAATGAAATCACACCATGATAAGTTCATTAAAGTATATTTATGAATAAAATTTGAAAATATTTCAAGAACTAAAATTATTTTTCTTGAATTTCCTATATTTCGCCTGTTTTTCTAATGCCTTCATATTTTATAAAAAAAAAAAAAAATTGGAAATAATAGTTTTAATGTTTAAAAAATTCTCAAATTTTATTCATAGGTAGATTTCAATGAATTTATCATCCACAAAAGAATTTAGATCAAAATTCATTTAAATCGATGTGATTTCATAGTGGTACTTACCGAAATTAAAATAAGGGATCCCTTATACGAGACTCAATATATATATATATATAATATTACCAATTTACCAATCATCATCACCACGCACAGAAGTCCACCAATATGTTAAAGGCAAATAGTGACTTTTGTTGTATTATTCTCCAACAGGATTTGAAAAAATTAAAAAGATCACCTCCAGGGAAAGTGCCTGGTAGGTTCACAATATTAATTTAATTGATAATCTTAATAGAATTATTCGCACAAATAATTCATATTCCTTGAAGAGGTCAAGACAAGATACGCTCAACATGTCTGAAAAATTCCATATAATTAAGCAGATTTAGAGGAAAAGTAAACGAAGAATTTTCTAGCCAGCCAATGTTTTTCCCACTAGCTAGTACTCCAGCACATGAGCTTAGTTTCTCTATATAAAGGGTTCATGCATACTCTCACTTGTACAACAAAAAATTATTAGCAAATCAACTTGTAAGCAAAAAATGTCTCAGTTTTCAGTCGTTTTGTTGATTGGTTTGATGATGTGTGGGGCTTGTAGTGCTCAGTTGAGCCCTACATTCTATGCTACCTCATGCCCTAATGTATCGAGCATTGTGCTTGGTGTGGTCCAGCAGGCTCGCCAAAGTGATGCTCGGCTTGGTGCCAAAATCATCCGTGCTCACTTCCACGATTGCTTTGTCGATGTAATTAATTAATTATCTCATTATCCTCATCTTTCTCTTGTCTTGTGTTGTTGAGTCACATGCACTATATATGTATTCATTTGATATCTTTTTTTATATATATATATTTTTTATAGGGTTGTGATGGGTCGGTTTTGCTAGACAACGATACCGCAAATGGCATACAGAGTGAGCGAGCTGCTATTCCCAACCAATCTTTAGATGTTTCAGCCGTTGCTGACATCAAAACTGCACTGGAGAGTGTTTGTCCTGGTGTTGTCTCCTGTGCTGATATCTTGGCCCTTGCTTCTCAAATTTTGGTTAATTTGGTATTTTTCCTTCCTTTTTTAGTATCACCTGTTGAAAACTTATTGAATGGTAAATTGATTGTCATAAGTACAATCCAAAAGACTAGTTAAACGTTTTTAACTGTTAGATGACGGGATCGAAATTCGAAGCCACGTTAATGGTAGAATTGTAAATTCCATTTTTTTTGGAAATAAAAATGAACATGTTGGTTTTGCAGGATGGAGGTCCAACATGGCAAGTGCCACTCGGAAGAAGAGACAGCAGAACTGCAAATCTAGCAGGAGCCACTGCCAATATTCCACTTGCTAGTGATGGTTTCACCGAGGTTCAACGAAAGTTCACTGTTCAAGGACTTGATTCCACTGACTTAGTCGCTTTATCAGGTAATTTTTTATTTAAATCATATATATATATAAAATTGCATGCATACAATGAATTTCCTCATTAATATGCGGACCCAAAAGGCTTAATTAGTACTTAAAATAATATACATATATGTTTTGTATTAATTATTTGATAATACAAAGTCATGTTGACGTTGAACAGATTTTTTTTTAGAGATTGTTGAATAGTTCTAAAATAATAATAATAAAAAATAATGGAAATATATTATTAGAAGTTAATAGTTATCATGTTTGGGATCGCGTATGTTTTTCATACAGGATCCCGACTATGAGACGTTAGAAAATCATATTCTGGACTGAAAACGTCTTTTATAGACTCCGGCCACTATTAAATTGTTGATCATGTACAGTAACAGAATCTTTGTATTTCTAACAGGTGCACACACCTTTGGGAAAGCTCAATGTGTGACATTCCGTAACCGGCTGTACAATTTTAATGGCGACGGGAACCCTGATCCAACCTTGGATCCAACATTGTTGCAATCCCTTCGCCAGAGTTGCCCTCAAAACACTGGTGCTAGCAACTTAAGTGATCTTGATCCCACCACTCCTAACAGATTCGACAACAACTACTTCACAAATCTCCAGAACAACCGTGGCCTTCTCCAGTCCGATCAAGAATTGTTCTCGACCACTGGTGCTGATACTGTCGCCATCGTTAACCGGTTTGCTGGTAGCCAGACTCAGTTCTTTGAC
Organism: Acer negundo; assembly: GCA_035582765.1. Lineage (NCBI taxonomy): Eukaryota > Viridiplantae > Streptophyta > Magnoliopsida > Sapindales > Sapindaceae > Acer > Acer negundo. The sequence continues at coordinate 14,920,926 of CM069233.1, forward strand.
ACTTTTGGTGATTCCATGATCAAGATGGGAAACATTAGTCCATTGACAGGAACCAATGGTGAGATCAGGACCACTTGCAACAGGATCAATTAATTAATTCCATGAGGGATGTTTAAGTGTTTATATAATTGGTTCATAAGAGCGAGTGTTGCTATCAATTTTCCTTTTAATGACCATGAAATGTGATAAGTGCAAATGCAAGGTTTCGCCAATTTAATACCGATGCAAGTATGATTAATTAAATGATATCTGGCTTAGTCAAATTTCGATATATATATATATTGCATGTTTCTTGATCAATTTTATATACTCTTTATACCGAATGGTTTTTCAAAAATCCCATACATATAAAAGCTGTATATATCATCATAAGCAGAATTAATTCCAAAAATAATTTTGAACATATGACAGAAAAATGAATTTTAAATAGAATCTCATATCTTAATAGTTTGAGAGGATTGATTTTTAATTTAGAAGACCCTTTTTGGTAACAAATTTAGGCTCAAAATATAGAAATTATATAATTTAGGGGTAATTTCACTAAAGTCCCTAAATTTTGACGAAATGTCACCTATTTATTAAATTTCTTTGTAAATATTAGCAACTTGAGTGCCTATATTTTCCAAAATACATCACTTTAGTACACTTATCACATGCAAACCCCCTAACATAAATCTGATGTCCAAACCATCAACATTATGATGAAATTTAATGAATTTTTATAAGATCTTTTGCATGGATGATAGAAAAATATGAAATATAGTTATGTGAAAACTTTTAAAAATTTTCGTATTTAGGAACTATTTTTTTTTTTAATTTCCTATATTTTCCCACTTTTAAAATTTGTTTTGCTTAAAAAATTTAGAAAAAATGGCTCCTGAATTCAAATTTTTTTAAAAATTTCCACGTGAGTATATTTTATTTTTCTTATCAAACATGTAAAAAATCTCATTAAAATTCATTAAACTCCTTCATGTTATGGATGGTTTGGATATAAGACTTATATGAGAATGCTTATAGGTGAGAAGTATATCTATATATATATATATATATATTGAAATATTAAATTTCTTGGTTATTTGATAAGACCTCAAGTGGTATGGCTCACATTCATTTCACTAAGATTATGGTGGTCCCCATTCTTGAAAACTCAATTTATAATAGTTAAAAATAAATAAATAAATAAATAAAAAATTTAACAAGAGTTTGTTTTATAGAAATAACCGATATTAAAATGGTTTATTGATTTATAATCATATATATATATATATATATATTAAAGAGGTGCAACATGAGGACTTCCAAAGAGGTCACCCATCCTGGTACTACTCTTATTTAAACACGTTTAATTTCGGAATTCTGTTGGATTGTCTTAACTTTTCTTTTTTAACCATATAATTATTGTACGAACAAAAATGCCCTAAACACTATGTCTAACCTTTAGAGCAAATACAATGTCTATTAATTTTTTTTAAAAAAAAATTTTACACTAAATACATATTATAGCAAAAACAATTTTAATTTAATAGTTAATACCAACACCCTACTAACAGAAAACCAATCAACATCACCATTCCAGTACCTCATAAAAAAAACGGATACATGTGTATTGATTTGATAAATAGGAACCATTTTGAAAAAATTCTCTATAGCGAAATTGCAACAACAACCATTTGAAATGACAACTTGGCAGTTCCGACACAGTCGTAATAATACCTATGACCACGACTTCTCCGTACTCTCAACTCCACGAATATCTCTGATGTGAATTTTTACTACCCGTAAATGAGGTATATTAAATCCAAGAAAATATCCAACCGACTTTCTGAATATCCAAAACTTGGAATATACCACAATTTTAAGATTTATTTATTTTTTACGGTGCAAAAAGCTCAACCTCGTTAATTTAATTTCCTAGGCATTTCAAAGAATTAGGACTTAGAATACATCTTCTCTTTGGCTGTGTTTGGTACACAGGATTGGACATAATTGGACAATTTCCTATCTTGATCTAATATTCGGTAGAATCCAATGGGCCCGCCAGCTTGAGATTAAAAAGACCCACCGAAGAGAAGAGGAGTAGTATGTATTCTATAAAATACTAATCCAATAGTCAAATATATTAATTTTTATTTAAAATTAATAATAAATAAACCATAGATTTAAAAACAATATAAAACTACAGTTTTAAAATTAATTTTGAATGTTTTTAATTTAATAATATATGAATGAAAAAATTATTTTATTTTAAAAACTATTATTCAATTTTCACCCGATTATAAATGATTGAGATTATTTCAATCATAGTTTTCTCCAACAAGATTGGAGAATTTAAACTCGTTTAGTCACCATATGAAAAATATTTTAATTTATTAAAAAATAATATACATTTATTATTTAAAAGTATTTTTGGATAATACTACTTTAGTATTATTATATTTAGTCCAATCTCATACATCACCAAACAAAACATAATATTAATTCAGTCAAATCTCATGTTTCTCCAAACACAACATAATATTAAATTAGTCAAGTATAATCTCATCTCAATCATATCCAATCCAATAAACAGTTCAATTCAATCTCGTGCACCAAACGGTGCCTTTAGGTCCATACATGTTTGCTCTTTTAGTACCCGTGGTCCATTACTTTTCAAGTTTTAATAAATACATCAAATAGGCTCCTCTGTTAGTCAACTGCAACAAATCAAAATTGTTACAAAAGCATTAAATTCGTCACAAAAGATCTTAGCACTACAAGTAAATAGAGGATTTGTTGACAGTTAAAAACCGTCAACAAAACCATTTATGACAGTTTTAAAAATTGTCAAAGAAGCCAATGTCATGAAATGTCTTAACAGTTTTTGGCATTTTTTTTTTGACTGTTTTGTGTTTCTTGACAATTTATAACTGTCAAGAAATGTATATAATTTTTTTAAAAAAATTTTTGTATGTCATTACCACTTGACTACAAAACTTAATGAGTTAACAACATAATAATAATTATATATAACCTATATGGGTTGTTAGAAGTAAAATAAAAATCTTGTTGGATAAATTTAAATTTATTCAATTAATCAAAATTCTAATTTCTACGACAGACATATATTATAAAAAAAAAATTATTGAAACTTTTAAGAAAATTATATTTTTTAAAACATATATAGTCGGGTCATTGGTCAATACTCTATGGTCACGTTTGGTTAAATGGTGGAATGGTAATCCGAATAGTAATGAGAATAAGAATGAGAATGAGAATAGAAAGGAAAGGAAAACTGAGTTTTTTACTTGGTTGGAACTTTAGAATTAGTCTATGAATCAGTATTATTTTGTTTGGTTAACAACGGAATGGAATAGAGTTAACTGTATTTTAACCAAAATACCCCTAATTATAAAATATTCATAATAACATGATATATTATGGATAATAATAATAAAAGATAAAAGTATATTATATATATATATATATAATTATATATTATTTAATATAATAATATATATTATATATATTATATATAATACATATAATATATATATATTATATAATATAATATATATATATTATAATATAATATATATAAATGATTATAATTTATATAATTTATTATATATATTATATTATACAATATACATAGTAATATATTTATATAATATAAATATATAATATATGATACATATATATATATATTATGTAATACATATAATAAATATAATATATATATAATAATATAATATATAATATATCTATGACAATGAAGGACCACCATCCCCAACTCCTTCCCAAATCCTCACAGAAATTCTTGATCATGAACCTAGAATCAGAACGATAGATGTTCTCAACAGCTTTAAAGATATCGACAAAAATTATTTATCCTAAGAATGAAATGATATATAGTAATGAAATGTTTATATTGTCACAAGAACTTATATCTATTGTAACGAAATTTTCGTTTTGTCACTACAAGTACTCTAGCGACAAATATTTGATTGTTGTTAAAGATTTGGTATTTGTTCTTGCACAAAACAAATCTCTACCAAATTAACTGGAGTATCTCATGAACAAGATCTCCACTGTTTTTTATTTTATTTTTATTTCATTAAAATTTAAAATTTTTTAAATATTTTTTATTAAATAGAAAGGGTAAAATAGTATTTTAATGAAAATGCTAATAAATGTTAATAAAGGATAGAAAATGGTCAATACTGAAACAAGAGGGTGCAAAATGACCGATAACCTCAAAAGTTATAGGAGAAATAATAATACCCCTAAATCTTTTTGTCCATGTATCTCAATTTTCTTGTAGTATTAATTTTAAAATTATTATTGAAACTTAGGTAACGGATTATATTTGTCTCTAGAATATAACTTTAACGACAAATCTTGTTTTTGTGGCTAAAACACATGTTGTTGCAACGAATAATTTAACGTCAACATAAAAATATTACAACAACGATATTTTTTTGTCGCTAAAATGGTATATGGTAACGAAATTTATATATTGTTGCAAGAACTTATATCTTTTGTAATGAAATTTACGTTTTGTCACTACAAGTACTCTCTAGCGACAAATATTTTATTGTTGTTAAAGATTTGGTGTTTGTTCTTGCACATAACAAATCTCTACCAAATTAACTGGAGTGTCCTATGAACAAGATCTCCAATGTTATTTAATTTTATTTTTTATTTCATTAAATTTTAAAATTGTTTAATTGTTTTCTATTAAATAGAAAGGGTAAAATATTATTTAATGAAAATGCTAACATATGTTAACAAAGGGTGGAAATAGAGCTTCTCCTTACAATCCATAAATTACCTATTCACACTCTAAATTTTTTTTTTATTAATGACAATTTTAACCTAAATTAAAATTACTAAACAAGACAAAAAATTAAAGACATTCCAAGCTAATTAAATTATTAAAAAAAATTTCTTTCTCCCAAATCATTAGATTAAATATTACATGTTAAACTCTCCCTCCTAAATCTGTTATTACCATTTTAAATACACTCGCCATTTAAAAAAAAATAATTATATTTCCATATTTTTTCTATCAATCTGTGATTAATAGTTAAAGGAAAAAAACTTAAGAATATTTTAGTTTTTTACTAATAGAATATATATATATATATATATATATATTAAAAATTCAATTAAAAAAAAAAACAAAAAAGATATATGAAAGCTTGAATTGTTTCAACTAGATTCGATTAAACTCAGAATTTCTAAGACTAATGAAAGAATTAAAGTTCTATAGATAATCAATACCTACAAAAGAAACAAAAATTATTTTTATATTTAAATTATTTTTTTAAAAGGTACTTTTTGTTTTAATATATACGTATATATGGTTCCTAAAAATCAAGTTTATTAGTAAGTTTTTTTTTTTTGTTTTTTTTATTTTTTTTATTTTTATTTTTATTTTTTTATTAACTATTAGTCTAACTAGAAATAATGGAGATAGAAAATTAGAGATATGTTTTAGAGGAGAGAGTTTAATATGGCAATTAAAAACTTAGGAGAGAGTATTTAATATATAATAATTAATTTAATGATTTAGGAGAGATAATTTCTTTTTTTAATAATTTAATTCAAAAAAGATAAAAAGGATAATCTTGTAATAAAATGAAGTGTCTTTAGAATTTTTTAAAATTTAAATTTTGAGAATGAAGTGTTTTTAGAAAAGAAGTGTAAAAAGAAAAAATTGGATTGTCAAAAGAAACTTTCAAGTAGAAAATGGTCAATACTAAAACAAGAGGGAGCAAAATGACCGATAACCTCAAAAGTTATGGGGGAAATAATAATACCCCGAGATATTTTTTTACATGTATCTCAATTTTCTTGTAGTGTTAATTTTAAAATTATTATTAAAATAAGTAACGAATTATATTTGTCTCTAAAATACATCTTTAACGACAAATCTTGTTTTCGTGGCTAGAACACATGTTGTGACAACGAATAATTTAACGTTACCATAAATATGTTATAGCAACGATATGTTTTGTCGATAAAATGATATGTAGTAATGAAATGTATATTGTCACATGAACTTATATCTGTTGTAACAAAATTTTCATTTTGTCACTACAAGTGCTCTCCAGCGACAAAAATTTGATTATTGTTAAAGATATTGTCGCTGAAATTCTTTAGTAACAAAATTTAATTTTCCTAACTAAAAGTGATCTTTGGCGACAAAAATTATATTGTTGTTAAAGAATTTGTTGCTATTGCCCATTTTTCTTGTAGTGTTCATTAGTAACTTAATGGTTCCAAGGGGTATTTGTTTTTTATTTTTTTTTTATTTTTTGTCTTTATCAATTAAATTTAAAGAATTAAAAAAATATATATTTTACATATCACAAAATAAAATTATTATAAAATTATAAATTTAGAAATAAAAAAAAAAAAAAAAGTTTTACATGTGGTGGCTGCCACCGGAAAAGCTAGGGAGGAGATCGCGACCTTCTCCATGCGATTTCGTATAGAGGAGGTCGCTAATTCACTTTTTTATAACTTTTATTTTTTAATAATTTAATTTTTAAAACAATTTTCAATTCTTGAACTTTTTTTTAATAATTTAATTTTTTAAACAATTTTTGCTTTTGATTTTTGTGTTCTTATAAAATTTTGTTTTAATTTAAATTTAATTAATTTAATTTTTAAGTGAAGAATCATGTTTTTGTTGTAAAGTGTTATTTTAATATTTTTATGTTATTTTAAGAGTTTTGATACATTGATAAAAAAATTAAAAAAGAATTTTTTATATTTATATGATATTATTTATTTTTTAATTTAATTTTTTTAAGTACATTGTTTGTATACAAATAAGTTTATAATGCATGCCAATTTTTTTATTGGACAATCAAACTAGGTAAAGTTGTCAAATTGTAAAATGTTGGAGAGTAAAAGTGTCATTTTAATTCAATAATTAAATATAAATGGTATAATGATCAATCTGTATTGTTTATCACATTTGACCGTTAAAATTAGGGTTAGCGGGACCGATTTGATATATTTATAAAAAATAAAGAATCATGGGTGCTAAAAAAGCAAACACATTTAAAAAATTGATATTTTACAAAAGTTACGGCGTACATTGATAATTATCTTACTGTGCTAAATTAAATATATAATGAAATGACAGAAGATAATGAAAATTATAGACGTTATTTTTAATTTTCCCGTCAATTCAAAAAAATGGGCATGTTGTGGTATGTAATAATCCAAAGCCTATGTATAAAATTACAAAAATATGAATGAAGAATTTCCATAGTCTTATTAATTTTACAATTCTAAAAGTACCAAGTTACTTAGATTGAATGAAAAAAACTATGATATGAATCATAGATTCATAGGTGCAAAATACATTAAGTTTGAATAAATTTTTGATATGGCTTTCATCGATAAGTTCATTAATGGAATTATTTGTCATAATAATAATAATAATAATAATATAGGTTATAGGAACAAACAACAATGACAACCGACAATAGTAAAGATAAAGTGATAAACGGTGGCCACTAATCATGCAAAAAAAAAAAAAAAAAAAAACACGGTGACAAATAAACAGAATTTGTCATTTAAGTAAAAACATAAATATATTGGAGTTAAGTAGAATCAGCCTACTGAATGATTGAATCCTTCCAAACAATGATAAGAAATGTATTTTGTCAGTCAAATTGGGAGGCTCATAACAGAATCTTATTCAGTGTTGAAAATCTATTTCCCTTTAAGATCTACATTAAAAATTCAAAATCAATATTTAAAAAAAAAAAAAAAAAAAATTCAAAATCAAACCAAGACTAAATCAAGACAAAATTAAATTGTGTGTGTGTTTTGTTTTTGTCATCCTTATCGATTTTCAACAGTATTTCTAGAATTGGGTCCTGCAGAAAGACATCTTCCTGGATCTCCTCCTGTTTTGAGTTGTACTGGATTTCTTACTTTTTTTTTTTATAATTTTATTATTATTATTATTATTTTTTTTTAATTTTAACATTCTCATAATACACATCTTATTTTATTTTTAACAATAGCAGCTAGAAGTGCAGAACACACAAAATCAACGTTAATATTTTCATACACAAATTTAGTATGCAACTGCATTGACTAGCATACAACTTGTCGTTCAAGTGTCAAATTTACGTTGTTTATTTTTGACTTTTGTTGGAAAATAATATGTTTCGAAAAAGTATTTTAACAAGGCTTTTATTCTAATTGAAGTTTTATTGATTGATTTTTTATTTTTATTTTGTTAAAATTGGACTGATCTAAGTAAAAAATAATATGTTTCCAACTAAAATTTTTACAAATTACAAACTAAATCAGAAAATACATAAATCAAACAATTCAAAACAAAATTCTGAACTTATCTTCAAGTCAGCAATATATATTTCGAGACACGTGGAAATGAATTCTGACGAGCATCACTATTAAAGGAAAGAATTCCGTTGATTATTGGCATGCATTCATTGGTGTTTGTTGTGTAATATCAATCAATATTAATTAGAATAGTTGACTAGAATCAATCAATATTAATTAGTATAGTTGACTAGAATCAATTGTAATTAAGTTAGTTTCCTTTTTCTCATTTGTATCAGTTGTATAATATTTATAATTCTCTATTCAATATATATATATATAGAAAATTCACAAATTCTCTCCTTCTCTTTTCTCCCTAATACCAAATTTTACATGGTATCAGAGCCTTAGGTTCTGAAAAATAATTTTCACTGCAACTATGGGAGATGGAGTCATGAAAACGGAGATAGCAACCAACCAATCGAACTCACTCACTTTGCATCATTCTAATCACCCCGGTTTGGTTCTTGTATCTAAACTACTTGAAGGAAACAATTATGGCCAATGGAGTCGTAGAATGTGAACAACTCTAAGCGCCAAGAACAACCTCAGCTTTATCAACGGAACAATCAAGACACCAGCAAAACCCGATGCCGAGTTTCCTATGTGGGAACGCTGTAATCATATGGTACTTTCCTGGATTTTCAATTTTGTTCATTCTGATATTGCTAGTAGTGTTAACTATGCAGAATCTGTGATCGATGTCTGGAACAATTTACACGATAGATTTTCACAAGGGAATGACACTTGGATCTATCAAATCCGGTAAGAGATCATAGAGCACCGATAGGGACACCAATTCGTCTCAATTTACTACACATAAATGAAGGCACTTTGGGACGGATTGGGCTCCTACCATGACCCAATCACCTGTAGATGTTGAGCTCTCAAGGGCCTTGCTGAAAGAGAAGAGAAAAGAAGGAAAGGGTTATGCAATTCCTTATAAGGTTGAATGATTCCTTTTCCATGATTCGTGGATCCATACTTATGATGAATTCTTTTCTCGACACTCAAAAGGTCCATGCCCTTGTCCTGCAGCACAAGTAGAGATGCACATTTTTCTCCAGAGCTCCAATTCCCAACGTCCCAATCCCCATTTGGGGATTTTTGTTTTTTTTTTGTTTTTTTTTTTTTTTTTTTTTTGGGGGGGGGGGGGGGGTATGGGATGAAAATCATCCCCAAATTGAAATGGGGATGGGGATGGGGATGGGGGGACCCCTCCCCATCCCTATTTCCCCATTTTCCCCACAATTATGTTGAAATGGGGATGGGGATAGGGATGGAGAGGAGGTCCTCCATCCCCATTTCCCAATTTCCCTAAACATATATAAATATAATTGTAATATATATTTTTAATTTTTTTATTTATTCTTTGAAAACCCTAACTCCCTAAGTATATATACACATTTTATATAAAATGCACTAATGAATTTTATTTTGTATTTGTAATGGAATGTTTGTTTTTTTTAATTTAATTTGTAAATTTTATCAAATGGGGAAAGGGGGAACGGGGAAAACGGGGACAAACGGAAAAAATGGGAAATGGGGGGGGGGGGGGTTGGGGATGGGGGAAGGGTATTTGAAGTGGGGATGGGGATGGGGGGACCTATATCCATCCCCATTCCCCAAATGTGCATCTCTTAGCACGAGAGACAAGTTGAAGTAGTTGCCAAGCAAGACACCACTGGACACCATGCTGTTTACTGTTCCGAGCCGAAACCGTAAAACTGGTCTACTAGAAGTAACTCTAATTGGTTGACCGGAGGAAGATGAAAAGACCTTCACTTTTCCCATTGCGACATGAATGGCCACACAATTGACCGCTGCTATTTCCTTCATGGATTTCCCCTTGGATATAAGTTACACGACAAATATGTCAAACCAAGAGAGAAGAAATCCATAAATTCTCTAGCCACTTCGAATGAAGAGATGCCAAAGACCAAACAATTCACCGTGAAAGAGTATGACCAAATCATGACCCTTCTTTGGAAGGAGACCGGCAATACTGAATCCCTTATCAATACCTTTGGTACCGATTTCTCATCTATCTATGTAAATAGGGTGTGGATAATAGACAGTGACTCTACCGATCTTATGTCTAAAAATCTACCCATTACAAATAAATTTGCCTTTAAATATAACTATGTACAATTACCAAACAGTGGACATATTGAAATTAAATCCATTAGATCCATGAAATTATGCAATGATATGACTGTTGAAAATGTGCTATATATCCCAAACTTCAAAGTGAATTTGCTCTCTATTAGCAACTTATACGAGCCTTAGGTTGCAATGTGACGTTTTACCTTGATTTTTGTATGATGCATTGTTTAACTACGAGGAGAACGATTGTACTGGGGTGGCAGAGTAATGGTCTATACTATCTGTAGGGAAAAATAAACAAATAAAAGTGTTACACGCAGCGGAAGCGATACTAAAGACGATTTAGTGACTTTTAAAAATTTTCCTTTATGAACCTTAAACCCTTTTAATCAATGAACATGCATATATATCAACAAAAGTAAATTACCTCTTGTCACGTGATCCGATTGACTTACGTCGATGGTAATCCGCAAGACCTTCAATCCGAGCACGAACGTGGATCACCTAGGAGCGTGGTCTCTCTTTCCTTTGAATTGCAAACCTGTGAATGGACCAAACAAATACTTTCTTTTCTTTGTTAGTCACAAAACAATCAAAAGAATGTCAAAATTATTCCGGTCACTTTTGAGTTCACAATCTTATGATCGAAACTCGCGTGAACCTAGATCGATATCGTATACACAAGCTTATTGATGTTTAAGCAATTGTATACTATCAAAGAATAATTTTTCACTCCTTTTTGTCTCTCTAGAATAAAAACTCTCTTAGAATTAAGAAGAAGAAGAAAGAAAATAAAAACTCAAGCACCAATTAATTGATGTGGCCGAACCCTATAAGAACATATATATAGGTTGGCCGAATTTTTCTTCTTTTTCCTTTAGGGTTGCCGAATTCTATGTAGTATCTAATTAGGGTTGGCCGAATTTCATCATGTCACTTATATAGGGTGACCGAAATTCAACCCTAATTCTTTTTAACTTTATAGACTTCAAACCCTAATCCAACTCTTTTATTTTTATTCTTTTATTTGACTAAATAAAAAAAGACTCCTTATTTGATTAAATAAATAATACTAATTTATTTATTTACTTATCAAACAAGTCTTTTACTTTTAGGAAAGATTTGTTTCTTTAATTAAACAATTAATCAATAAATCAATTAATTTTATTTAATTAAAACAAATGAAACAAAATAATATTTTTAGGTCAAAACTTTAACCTAGCCGCCCCACTTATATATAAGATGGGCCTAATATTATTTTCCTATTTCATTTAATCCATTGGACTTTAAATAAAAAAGCCCACATGTGAACCAGACCCATTCTTACTAAAAGAAACAAGCCCACATGTCTTTCATTAATATATTAATATAATTGAGCAGTCCATTACTTAAATAATGTGCAAATTATATTCTTAATATATTAAATGCAATTCTAGATGGACCCTTAAATTGGTCCGGTAGAATATATCAAGTGATCCATGCAAGTCCGTGTGGATTGGGGATCTTGGCGGGCCATCTAAATTTAAGCTTCAATAGACATAACCTAATCACAATCAACAAATGATTCACTTAGGTCCGATCCATTAATTTTAACTCATTCCACTAAAGAGCTAAAACTGAACTCTTAAATAAAGATAAAAAGGAAGATGCTCCTCATTCATACCCTAGACAATCATATTGGAGATAGTGTATCCTCGTGATTAATATCAGTAATCGCCAAGAGTTCATAGACCGCCTATAACTCTCCAAGTTACCATATTTACTCATATGACCACGTTTTGAACTTGGATATTTTGACTTGTCCAGAAGCCATGTTTTCAATAGACACTATTGAAAACTCAACGTTGAGATTTAATATCCAATTACCTCAAAACATCCATATGATGATATTATACTCTCATTTAATTAAATGGAGCCACGATGTCCATATCTATAAATGAAGTCCTCTATCGATTAACAAATGAATATCACCAAACTATCGAGGATAGACTATGCGATATAATCGTACTCATTGATAACTCAAATGATATCACTTGCAACCATAAGTCCATCATTTATCTCAGGATTAAGATAGACTCTCCGATTGTCCTGATAATGAAAAGACTATTATCTATTGACGGTTCTAGATAAAGCTTTTCATTGTGATCCAGTTCAATGCACCCAGTGCACTAGATCCTTTTGCTCGAAGACACTCCGATGATTTTAGACTCATCATATCTCATTTGATCCCACTCAAATGCTAGCAAAAGAATTCTACAACTTTAACAAGATAAAGGTGCCCAACCTTTAACTTAAGTTGTGAACAATATTCAAGACTAACTAAAGAATTGTGTCTACCACATACATATCCAGATGTACGAACAATTCTTCTTTTCCCATAGTCTTTAGACCTTATGATTATTTACTTTGACAATTATAATACAAACTATAAATGCTATACGATTTGTTAAACCAGAAATCACTTTATTAATATGAAAAAGATTGTTAATTACAACATTACACTCTTGCTATTGAGCATAATCCTAACAATCTCCCACTTGCGCTATAGCAAATGTGTCATATCTCTGAAGCCCATATTCTCTAGATGCCCATCGAAACTCTTCTGAGGTAGAGCCTTTGTGAAGGGATCCGCTAGATTTTCTGCTGACGCGATTTTGGTAATCGTCACGTCACCTCTTTGAACAATCTCCCTTAAAAGATGATACTTTCTTTCAATGTGTTTACCTCTCTTGTGACTTCTTGGTTCTTTCGAATTAGCCACTGCTCCACTGTTGTCACAGTAGATAGTGATCTGCTTATTCGCACTAGGAACCACTTCTAAGTCAATCAAGAATTGGCGGAGCCAAACAGCCTCTTTGGCAGCTTCGCATGCAGCAACATACTCAGCTTCCATGGTGGAATCAGCAATACAAGATTGCTTGATACTCCTCCATATAACCGCTCCTCCTCCAATAGTAAACACAGCCCCTGATGTGGATTTTCTGGAGTCAGAATCTGATTGGAAATCAGAATCTGTATACCCAACGGGAACCAAATCCCCTCCAAGAGTATACAAGCATATTATCTCTCGTTCTCTTAAGATACTTGAAAATATGCTTGATTGCCGTCCAGTGATCAGGTCCAGGTTTCGATTGAAACCTGCTAACTATGCCAACAGCAAAACAAATATCCGGTCTAGTACAGAGCATTGCATACATGAGACTTCCAACTGCCGAGGCATATGGAACTCTACTCATGAATTGCTCTTCATGCTCATTCTTAGGAACTTGTTCCTTAGAAAGCTTGATTCCATGTCTGAAAGGTAACATACCTTTCTTGGAATCCCGCATGGAAAACCTAGACAAGATTTTGTCTATGTATGAAGCTTGGGATAATGCAATCGTTCTATTCTTTCTATCCCTTATTACTTGGATACCTAGAATAAAACTTGCTTCTCCTAAGTCCTTCATATCAAATTGTTTTGCTAACCATTCTTTTACCGATGTCAATACACCTACATCGTTTCCAATGAGTAGTATATCATCAACATAAAGAATCAGGAAAACCAACTTGTCGCCTTTAATCCTTTTGTATACACAAGGTTCGTCAGGATTCTGAATAAATCCAAAACCTTTGACAGCTTGATCAAACCTTATGTTCCAGGATCTGGATGCTTGCTTTAATCCATATATGGATTTCTGCAACTTGCATACCTTATCCACTTGCCCCTTTTCAATGAATCCCTCTGGTTGCATCATGTAGATGCTTTCGTCAAGACTTCCATTTAGGAAAGCCGTCTTGACGTCCATTTGCCAAATCTCTAAATCTAAAGATGCTGCAATGGATAAGAGTATCCTAATGGATTTAAGCATGGCCACAGGAGAGAAGGTTTCCTCGTAATCGATACCTTCTTTCTGTGTATACCCTTTAGCTACCAATCTAGCTTTAAAGGTTTCCACCTTTCCATCCATACCTCTTTTCCTCTTGTATACCCACTTGCACCCAATGGGTTTTATCCCTTTAGGCAAGTCTACAAGGGACCAGACTTTGTTATCGAACATAGATTCAATCTCGGATTGCATTGCCTTTTGCCAATGGCGACTATCAACATCCTCCATAGCTTCCTTGTACGTATAGGGATCATCGTCGTCCGGGAGATTCTCCACTGATTCTCCCAGACCGATGTATCTTTCGGGTTGTGTTCTAACCCTCCCACTACGACGAGGAATGGTAGGTTGTTGATCTTGTGTTGGATCGGAACTTACAATTGGGTTAGGTTGTGCAACCTCTCGTGGAATTGTATCTCCCGACATCTCATTCAGGACAATTCTACTTCTAGGCACAAAATCATTCATATAGTCCTTTTCCAGAAATTTAGCATTTGTCGAAACAAATACTTTAAGATCCGAAGGACTATAGAAATAATATCCTTTAGTTTCTTTTGGATACCCTACAAATATACATGTTTCTGAACGGGACTCCATCTTTTCTGTCTTTCCTTTTAACACATGCGCAGGACAACCAAATATCCTTAAGTGTTGTAAACTAGGCTTGCGCCCAGTCCACAACTCATGCGGTGTTTTAGGAACAGACTTAGATGGTACATCGTTTAGAATGTATATAGCAGTTTGTAAAGCATATCCCCAAAAAGAAATAGGAAGCGTTGAATAACTCAACATAGACCTAACCATATCCAAAAGAGTTCTATTTCTCCTTTCTGCTACCCCATTCTGTTGAGGTGTACCTGGTGCAGAAAACTGAGAAACTATCCCATTATCAATAAGATATTGCTGAAACTCACCAGATAGATATTCTCCACCACGATCAGATCTCAAGATTTTTATGTTTCTCAAGCTGATTTTCCACTTCAGCTTTGAATGCTTTGAACATGTCAAAAGCATCCGACTTATGTCTCATGAGATACACATAACCAAATCTCGAGTAATCATCCGTGAAGGTGATGAAGTACTCATATCCACCTCTAGCTTGAATGCTCATAGGTCCACATACATCAGTGTGTATCAATCCTAAACATTCAGTGGCTCTTGCACCTTTGGCAGAGAACGTCCTTTTGGTCATTTTACCTTCCAAACAAGATTCACAAGTTGGTAGATCATCAACCTTTAAGTTACTTAAAGGTCCGTCACTTACCAATCTTTTAATCCTATTAAGGTTAATATGACCTAAGCGTAAATGCCAAAGGTAGGTTTCATCTGTTGATAATTTTACTCTTTTATGATTAGGTTCCGTTATTTCTGTGTCTAACGAGTGAGAGATATTTCTATGCAAAAAGTATAGACCGTTTTCCAATGTACCTTGGCAAATAATTTTGTCATTCTTACTAATAATAAAAACTTTATTAAAAGTAACCGAATATCCAAATTTATTCAAACAAGAAACTGAAATTAAATTCCTCTTGAATTGAGGTACATAATAAACGTCTATTAAATCTAAATGCCTTCTAGAATCCAAATAAACTCTAATATCTCCCACTGCACTTGCAGACACTAACGTTCCGTTGCCCAAGCGCAAATTGATTTCATTCTTACTCAGCTTTCTCCTTTCTTGAAACCCCTACAAGGAATAACAAACATGATTAGTGGCTCCTGAGTCTATGATCCAAGAATCTGTAGAATCAGCCAAAAAACATGTTTCTAGATAATTCAAATTACCTTCTTCCTTCTTGTTCTGGGACTTTGGGCAATTTCTCTTCCAATGTCCCTTTTCACCACAAATGAAGCATTTCCCTTTGATCTTGGTTACTTTCTTGGTCTCCTTCTTGATAGGCCCAAGTTGCTTTTTCTTCTGTTGTTTCTTGACCTTTTGACGGGCCTTAACAGTAGCAACTTTACCAACCATATGAATCTCTTGACCTTTGCCTTTCACAAGGATCTTTTCAGCACTTTGAACATCTTGCATCAGGCCTTGTAAGGTGTATTCCTTTTTGTTCAAAGTGTAGTCCAATTTGAACTGATCAAAGGAATCTGACAATGAATTGACAACCATATCAATCTTTGTCTCACCATCTATCTCAGCGCCATGCAGTTCAGCAATGTTGAGATGTGCTATGACTTTCATCATGTGATCTTTCACAGCCTGTCCAGGTTTCATCCTAAGATTCATAAAAGCAGTCACTGCCTCTCTCTTAGTCGTCCTAGACTTCATAGCAAACATCTCCTCTAGAGACATCATTATATCAGCAGCGGACTCCATTCCTTCATGCTGCTGTTGCAACACGTCGGAGATAATGGCCATAATGTAACATTTTGCCATATCATCTGAAGTCTTCCACTGCTCATACTCATCTCTACACATTATGCTAGATTCATTATTAGGAGCAGGTGGTTTAGGAGTAGTTAGAACAAACTTATGTTTTTCACTTTGCAGTAACAACCCAATTTTCCTTTTCCATGTGACATAATTATCTCCAGTTAAAGTGTTATCTTTCAAGATGTTCATAAGTGATGGGGTCATGATTTCTGAATAAAACAAAACATATATAAGTAAATAATCATGATAAAGCACTTTTAAATATTTATCTTGAATTAAATAAATAACTCAATCATAAAATTCAACGGTGATCTAACACCCATAAATGTTACGCCTCCTTTGGGAGTTCGCACCATTTACTAGTTAGACTAGGTCCCACCTAATTGTTAACATAACAACCAGCGTTTTCAATTTTAGCCTTGCAATTTTACTGACAAGAACTCTTGGGAGGATATCAATAAAATTACATTGAGTGTGTTACCAAGATATCGACCCTCAATTTTCTCTCACGAAAATCCCTCCTTGGGGAGTAGATCTCGTTTGAGTCCATTGTCTAGTCTATCCTTGTAAGGAAGTATGTTGCTAAATTCCATTCATGGACGCCCCTTGGGGGGATTACCAATAAATAATAAAGCTCAACTAACCTTGGAGGCCATAGGTGTTACCAAAACACCTTCTCCCACTCAATTATTTAAGGCGTGTGATTAAATCCCATAGAATGATTTACCGAGTTATCTAGATGCCAATTTAGATACCTAAATCATTTAATGCATGTTCATACCAAAAGAGATATATGCGTGGCACTCCTATTCTATATGTCATGTTATCATACAATAACAAATATTGTAATATTTAAGCATAAATTAAATAGCAACAATTTTGGCCCATCCTAGAAAAACAAGTAAATTACAATTTGTCAGGAATACAAGATCTTCAGGTGGCCCATCAACCATACGCTCATCCTTCGGCCTTCTCCCATGGGCGTGCGCAGCCCACAACCCCACAAAGGGGCTGCCTTGCGCAGCCCATAAGGCCACACAAGGCTGCCATGCGCAGCCCACCAAAGTTTGGGCTTGTCATGTGCAGCCCAATCCACTCCTAGGGTGCGCACGGTGCTCGTACTTGGTTCCGGTTGCTTCGTTTTTTTCGTGTCTTCGAATCTCCAAGACCTAAATATATTACGGCAGTATATATATAATAAATACTGCAGTATTAATTTTTTTTTTTTTTATTCACTGCAGTATTTTTACAAACCAAAAACTGCACATACTAAAAATAAATAATAAAAAAAACTGCAGTAACCCTAAAAAAATACTGCACATATATATAAAAAAAAATAAAACCTAGCAATCTACCAAGAAGGAATTATGGCGATAATAGACCACCCTTCTTGTTACAACTCCGAAACAAAAATTACATTGAAAATCTAGGGCCAAAATCGAGCAATAACAAACCACATAAAATATATATAAATCCATACATCACATGTAATTATATATTTGAATACCTAGAGTGCCATCTCTTTCTAAACATGCATAATCACAATAAAAAGAAATAGATCCACGTATATATACGTTAATTAATTAAAAGGGTTCAACCTAGGCTCTGATACCAATTGTAGGGAAAAATAAACAAATAAAAGTGTTACACGCAGCGGAAGCGATACTAAAGACGATTTAGTGACTTTTAAAATTTTTCCTTTATGAACCTTAAACCCTTTTAATCAATAAACATGCATATATATCAACAAAAGTAAATTACCTCTTGTCGCGTGATCCGATTGACTTACGTCGATGGTAATCCGCAAGACCTTCAATCCGAGCACGAACGTGGATCACCTAGGAGCGTGGTCTCCCTTTCCTTTGAATTGCAAACCTGTGAATGGACCAAACAAATACTTTCTTTTCTTTGTTAGTCACAAAACAATCAAAAGAATGTCAAAATTATTCCGGTCACTTTTGAGTTCACAATCTTATGATCGAAACTCGCGTGAACCTAGATCGATATCGTATACACAAGCTTATTGATGTTTAAGCAATTGTATACTATCAAAGAATAATTTTTCACTCCTTTTTGTCTCTCTAGAATAAAAACTCTCTTAGAATTAAGAAGAAGAAGAAAGAAAATAAAAACTCAAGCACCAATTAATTGATGTGGCCGAACCCTATAAGAACATATATATAGGTTGGCCGAATTTTTCTTCTTTTTCCTTTAGGGTTGCCGAATTCTATGTAGTATCTAATTAGGGTTGGCCGAATTTCATCATGTCACTTATATAGGGTGACTGAAATTCAACCCTAATTCTTTTTAACTTTATAGACTTCAAACCCTAATCCAACTCTTTTATTTTTATTCTTTTATTTGACTAAATAAAAAAAAAGACTCCTTATTTGATTAAATAAATAATACTAATTTATTTATTTACTTATCAAACAAGTCTTTTACTTTTAGGAAAGATTTGTTTCTTTAATTAAACAATTAATCAATAAATCAATTAATTTTTATTTAATTAAAACAAATGAAACAAAATAATATTTTTAGGTCAAAACTTTAACCTAGCCGCCCCACTTATATATAAGATGGGCCTAATATTATTTTCCTATTTCATTTAATCCATTGGACTTTAAATAAAAAAGCCCACATGTGAACCAGACCCATTCTTACTAAAAGAAACAAGCCCACATGTCTTTCATTAATATATTAATATAATTGAGCAGCCCATTACTTAAATAATGTGCAAATTATATTCTTAATATATTAAATGCAATTCTAGATGGACCCTTAAATTGGTCCGGTAGAATATATCAAGTGATCCATGCAAGTCCGTGTGGATTGGGGATCTTGGCGGGCCATCTAAATTTAAGCTTCAATAGACATAACCTAATCACAATCAACAAATGATTCACTTAGGTCCGATCCATTAATTTTAACTCATTCCACTAAAGAGCTAAAACTGAACTCTTAAATAAAGATAGAAAAGGAAGATGCTCCTCATTCATACCCTAGACAATCATATTGGAGATAGTGTATCCTCGTGATTAATATCAGTAATCGCCAAGAGTTCATAGACCGCCTATAACTCTCCAAGTTACCATATTTACTCATATGACCACGTTTTGAATTTGGATATTTTGACTTGTCCAGAAGCCATGTTTTCAATAGACACTATTGAAAACTCAACGTTGAGATTTAATATCCAATTACCTCAAAACATCCATATGATGATATTATACTCTCATTTAATTAAATGGAGCCACGATGTCCATATCTATAAATGAAGTCCTCTATCGATTAACAAATGAATATCACCAAACTATCGAGGATAGACTATGCGATATAATCGTACTCATTGATAACTCAAATGATATCACTTGCAACCTTAAGTCCATCATTTATCTCAGGATTAAGATAGACTCTCCGATTGTCCTGATAATGAAAAGACTATTATCTATTGACGGTTCTAGATAAAGCTTTTCATTGTGATCCAGTTCAATGCACCCAGTGCACTAGATCCTTTTGCTCGAAGACACTCCGATGATTTTAGACTCATCATATCTCATTTGATCCCACTCAAATGCTAGCAAAAGAATTCTACAACTTTAACAAGATAAAGGTGCCCAACCTTTAACTTAAGTTGTGAACAATATTCAAGACTAACTAAAGAATTGTGTCTACCACATACATATCCAGATGTACGAACAATTCTTCTTTTCCCATAGTCTTTAGACCTTATGATTATTTACTTTGACAATTATAATACAAACTATAAATGCTATACGATTTGTTAAACCAGAAATCACTTTATTAATATGAAAAAGATTGTTAATTACAACATTACACTCTTGCTATTGAGCATAATCCTAACACTATCTCATGGCAAACCAGAATGCACCCTCATCCAACACCATCCACCGCACATCCAACATTTGGCATAAACATCTTGGGCATCCTTCTACCACTCCACTTCAGTTATTATCTAAAAATATTCCACATATTTCTTTTGATTCTCATACATTTTGTGATATTTTTTTTCTTGCAAAACAATCTCGTTTACCATTTTCCAATAGTAGTTCTTCAAGTTATGAACCTTTTGATTTAATACATTGCAATATATGGAGACCATACACAATCTATTCTTATTCTAGGGCTTGATATTTTTTAACTATTGTGGATGATTATTCTCGATATACTTGGATTATCTTATGCGTTACAAATCCGAAACTCAATGAATCATTCAGAACTTTTTCGTTTGGGTTAGAACACAACACAACCGTAAGATTAAAACTTTTAGGTCTGACAATGGGAGGGGGGGTGAGTGTTTCTTTCCTTACAAATCTTTTTCAATGACAATGGTACAAATTTCCAAAGATCTTGCACTTACATGCTATAACAAAATGGGGTTGTGGAGTATAAGCATTGCCATCTGTTAAATATAGCACGAGCATTACATTTTCAAGCTAGCTTACCCTTAAAATTTTGGGGGGAACATGTCCAAACAACTTGCTACCTTATCAATCGCTTACCCATATCACTCTTATCCAACAAAACACCATTTGAGCGATTACACAAAAAGTCACTCTTTTACTCCCACCTACGAATCTACAGTTGCTTATATTTTGCCACAAACATATAACCTATTCATAAGTTTGATGGTCGTGCACATCGTTGTGTCTTCTTTAGGTATCCACCGGGGCAAAATGGGTATCTTATTTATGATTTAGATGATAGGAAACTCATTACCTCCCGAGACGTCATCTTCCATGAAACACTTTCTTGTATACCACCATACTACATTCCGATCCAAATGACCTTCCCACACTTCCAATACCCATAGAATCACACCCATATCTTACCCCACACCAAATGAACCAAGTTCACCATAAAATAACTCACAAACACCACAAAAAAGAGTTTCAATCAGCCAATCCCGAACCTACCAGACAATCCGAGATGATGATTCCTTTCGAAACGGAACCCACTGGTTGACCAAACAGTACTTACCGATTAACCGGACCCACGACAGAAGGAGAAACAGTCCTCTAACGAACCACACACCAACACACCTACGAGATTATTAAATCCATCATACTTTGTCTGCTTCAGACTAGTCTTCCCTGGTTAAATCAAACACACATCACCCTTTGCCAAGGTATGTGTCATTTTTTAATCTTTCTCATGCTTATCAAAATTTTGCTTTTAATATTTCTCACTTGTTTGAACCAGAAACATATGAGTAGGCTTGTATGGATCCAAAATGGATTGAGGCAATGAAGGCTGAAATCACGGCACTTGAGACAAATAAGACTTCGTCTCTAGTTCTCTTCCCATTGGGTCAATGTCCTATTGGGTGCAAATGGGTATTCAAGATCAAGTATAACTCAAATGGCATCGTTGAACGTTACAAGGCTTGCCTGGTTGCCAAGAGGTTTACTGAAAGAGAGGGCATTGACTACACAAACTTTTGCTCCAGTTGCTAAGCTCACTACTCTCTGGTATCTTCTAGCCATTGCCTTTGTTCGTGGTTGGGGCCTCTATCAAATGGATGTCCAAATTGCCTTCTTACATCTAGATCTTACCGAAGACGTATACATGCATTCTCCTCTAAGCTTTCGTTGATAGAGGGAGCCACTTATGTGTCGACTCCATAAATCCTTATATTGGTTAAAACAAGCCTCACGGTCATGGTTCCACAAGTTTCTTACTACAATCACCAAGTTTGGCTTCCAATAATCTTAGGCTGACTATTCTCTCTTTACAAAGGTGTGTGGATACTCTTTTACAACCATCCTCTTATACGTTGATGATATGATTATTATAGGGAATGATCCTAAGGCAATCAATAATGTGAAGACTTTTCTTAGGTCTTGCTTCAAGTTAAAGGATTTAAGGGTGTTGAAATATTTTCTTAGGGTTGAAATAGCTCGATCTCAACTTGACATTTATATGAATCAATGTAAGTATACTCTAGACATTCTTCAAGAGGTAGGATTGCTTGGTTCAAAGCCTGCTAAATTCCCCATGGAACAATCTTTAAAGCTCACTTCTACCAACGGTGACTTACTTAAAGATTCGACACATTATCAATGACTGGTGGGGAAGTTGATATACTTAACCATCACAAGACCGTAAATCTCTTTTTCGGTTAACACACTTAACTAGTTTATGCAGGAGCCTAGATGACATCATCTTAATGCAGTTCACCGTTTGCTTCGGTACTTGAAGGGTTCACTAGGTCAAGGGTTATTTTTTCCATCTAAATGCGATTTGAATTTAGTTGGGTATTGTGATGCGGATTAGGCCGGAGAAATTACAACACACCGATCCATATCAGATTATTGTGTTTTTCTTGTAAAAGCTCTGATTTTTTGGAAAAGCAAAAAACAGACTACGGTGTCCATATCTTCAACTGAAGCAGATTACAGGTCTATGGCATCCATCCCTTGTGAATTAACTTGGCCGAGGTATTTATTACGAGATTAACACATCGACCATCCACAACCAGTGACTTTCTACTGTGACAACCAAGCATCCATGTTTTTCATGAAAGGACGAAGCATATTGAGACTGACTGTCATATTGTCCGGGAGCGCATTGACCGAGGAGAAATCGATCAAAATGGCCTATGTGTCTAGTTAGAATCGGATTGTAGATATATTTACTAAAGGATTGTGTCAAGCACCATTTCACACACTTCTTCGAAAGTTGAACGTTCTTGACATTCATGGTCCAACTTGAAGGGGAGTATTAAAGGAAAGAATCTCGTTGATTATTGGCAAATATCACGAGCATTCATTGGTATTTATTGTGTAATATCAATCAATATTAATTAGGATAGTTGACTAGAACCAATCAGTATTAATTAGTATAGTTGACCAGAATCAATCAATATTAATTAGGATGGTTTACTATGATCAATTGTAATTAAGTTAGTTTCCCTTTTCTCATATGTATTAGTTGTATAAATATTTGTAGTTATCTATTATATATACAGAAAATTTACAAATTCTCTCTTTCTCTTTTCTCCAAAATACCAAATTTTACAATCACACTAGTTGTGAACTTTGACAAAGCACCCGGTGTTGAAGCCAAGATTTTGGCTTTAGGGGGCCAAGATAAAAACTAATATTCAAGGTCACGCAAGACAAATGTAATAGGTCGTTGTTTTATATCTCTGAAATCATTTATAACTAAATCTATTAAATTTTCAGTTCGATTTTCATTTCAATTACGTACATAATGAATGAGTTTGTGAGAAAATGTTTTTCTTCTTTTTTGCAAAACCAATGTCTAATCTTAACATAGTTTTTTTTTTTTTTTTTTTTTTTTTTAAATAGTTCCTAACTAATAAAATTTAAATTTTAATAGCTTTTTTAAAACATTAAAAAGATTGAAAATAAATATTCAATAATTTAAATAACAAGCAAACATAAAACAAATATTTTTTATTAATAAAAAAAAGGAAAAAAAAAAAAAGAAATAGAAAAAAAAAGGGCAAAGCAAAGGGGTGCGATGGTCCTAAAATATAGATCCTAAAAGGAAACTCATTAGAAGGCAAAGAAATATATTCATCATAGCATATTTAAAAGACTGCAATATCATTAATATATTTAAGAGTAATGTTAGACTTTCCAAATTTTGTTTAACATCATGTGGGTTGTCAACATTCTATAAATCATGAAATCATGCGGTAAGTGATGTGATGTTGATCATTTGGAAAAGAGTTTGGGAATAAAATTTGGGAAGCCTAGCATAACTCTATATTTAAATCACAATTATTTATAGACTTGTAATTTAATTTTATGATATTTATCTCAAATTAAATTAACTTAAAATGATTTTAAATAAATTTAAATAAATAAAGTTTTACATAAAAATTAATATAGGATCCTACATTTTAAGTGTATTTCCAAGAATGAGTTATGATCCAATGGCCAAAATAAAAGCCAAGTTTTATTTAAAAAATAAAAATTAATGCCCAATTGCCCAGTAAGAGACGCTGTCCAATGTTATCTTCTCTCTCACAAGTTCTCTATTTCTTTCACTTCTCTCTAGCCTCTCATCTCAACCTTCTACTAAAAAGTTCTTCAACGGCAAATTTTTTTAACTGAATTATTTATTTATTTTTTTTAGCTTTCTAGGGGGGCAATGGCCCCTATCGGCCCGTCTAAATCTGCCCATGTAAGCACCGTAACATCCATTCACCAAGACAACCTGAACTTAAGATTGTTGGAAAAATTTGAGGATTACATGGATGCTGGGTAAATCAGACAAGGTCTAGGTGTTCTAGAGCACCGTACTAAAGATTAAATTGCGTCCATCTAGGATAATGTCTTGATGCAATCAGGTTAAACGACGCTCTATACTTCGGTATTTAATGACCTGTTGGTACCGTAAAGGTGCACTCCACATATAGTATTCTAGAATAACTGGCCGAAATACATTCACATACCTTTTGGTAGGATTTTGAGGAGATTCAGTCATTTTGAAAATGACTTCGATTGCACTATATATATAATTCGAAGGCTGACCGTAGCACATTAAAATCACCATTAATTAAATTGAATAATGGTCAAATATTTATTGTTATAAAACCATTATAATAGTCACATAATTGCTCACATAAAATTATTATTAATTTAGTGTTAACGTTACCGTTTCTAAAATTAATAAAATTTAATTATTGTATTTTGAAATTTTAAATAAAATTTCCAACAATATTAAAAATTTAAAATAACCTATTCTGACATGAATAATCAATAATGTGAACGTATGCATTTAGATATTTCACGTGGGAGAATTCTTCATCACTTAAAAATATCTTGAAAGCCAGCTAATACTTTGCCAATGACACATTGACACTGAAGCTACGTACATTTGTTACGTTGGGTTAACAAAGAAGGCCATCATTTTTTATCAAAATAAAATAAAAAATATATAATAAAAAAAAAAGAAAGAAAAAAGAAGACCATCGTTTTCACCATTAAAGGACTTTAATGTGATCACGAATGTGCTTTGTCTGCTTGCATTAATCGTTTAATTTTCAGGTAGCGATCTAGCGAACGGTATTTAAGTCATCTATATATTTTGACGATATTTATTAATTCGAAATCATGTATTTTTTTTTAAAGCTTTTATTATTGGTAGGATTCGAGCCGTTGATCTGGAAGTTATTTGTCCAAACCCCAAACTCGTCAATCTATTAACTGAGTTACGTCCATGTTGGCAATATATATATAATATCAAACATTTATAGATAAGATGAGGTTAGTCTACTGATATGTTCTTCATTTAAACATTTATAAGTTCAAGTCTCACCCCTTTCACAAACTTTAAATTGTTGTAATATTTAATTATTATATATATATATATATATATATATATAGCATTTATGAGAAGATTAAAACAATATTACTTAGATCTAACAATCCACCGTGTACCAGAATATTGTTTTATGTGATTACAGGTATGTAATGTTATCATAGACATGTTTTGGTTTTGTTATATAAAATAAACCTATTGAATTGGGTTTGTTTTTTGGATTGTGTAATTTTAACGAACTCAAACAATTACATAGTTTTTAATTTTCTTTACCATTTCTTTTCTTTTCTTTAGCAAATTTAAATCAGTTACTTTTGTTTTTGGAAATTTAAACGAATTAGTCTTATTTTATAAATTTAGGTGTTTAGACTTTACACTCAAGTTAAATCTAGTATTACTGTTTATCATATATATTGATAAATGATCAGTTTAGTTACTTATATATATATATATATATATATAATTATATTATATTAATTCAAATAAAAAATTTGTGATTATGTTATATAAATTTTAATTCGTAATTTTTTTTGGTAATTGGAACAATTCAAAAAATTCAAAGTAAATGACCATATAAATATAAGAATAGAATATATTTCGGTATATTTCTTATTGAAGAAAAACGAACCTATATATACATGGAGGGACTTAAAGAAGTTGTGAGTAACTAAACTATGTAAATCCTAAATTAATATGAAAACTGTAGCCTAAGAGGTCTAAGTTAGAAGTATAACAACTGCTCTAGATAAGGAAATACAAAAATAAAATAATTACAAAGAGAACAAGTATAACTAAACTACATCATCCTTTACATGCCACCGCAAGACAGTGGCCATTTCAGAGACACCGATTTTGGACCGTAAGAGGTAAAACCTTGTCTTGGAGAGCGGCTTTGTGAGAGAGTCTGCCAACTAATCAACAGAGGACACATGTGATATGCGAAGTTGATTGTTTTGGACCTTTTCTCGAACAAAATAGAAATCAATGGTAATGTATTTCATTCTTGAGTGAAAAACGTCACGCCAATGTTATCACAATAAATGGTGAGAGGACCGGCC
This sequence comes from Acer negundo, assembly GCA_035582765.1. Taxonomy (NCBI): domain Eukaryota; kingdom Viridiplantae; phylum Streptophyta; class Magnoliopsida; order Sapindales; family Sapindaceae; genus Acer; species Acer negundo. The sequence continues at coordinate 14,948,015 of CM069233.1, forward strand.
ATAGGGATCATCAATTCTCACAGAAGAGAGGTGAGCCAAATTACCTCAAAGGCAGTAGTGGCAACCACCCTGTACTTAGCCTCGATAGAGGATCTAGCTACTGACACTACAATAGATTAGGTCTTTTATTGCGTGCAAAGAACGCCGTAAATGACTATTAAATACGGCGTACAAAACGCGCCGTTAATAACATTTGAAGACTGTGCGCAAAGAATGCCGTAATTGAACCCCTTTTACGGGGTTCAACTGTATGTCGTGAATGATCTCTTTTTTATGGTATACTAAATAAGCGCCAACTAAATGATGTTCTCATGAAGTGTTGAACCCAGCACTCATGAGTGAACCAAGCCGAACCTTATCCACCTTCCTGCTAATTTGATTGTGCTACTAAAAGAATAATTTTTTTAGATAACCTCTACTTGTTATTAATTTTTTATTGATTATTTTTCAATCAAAAATTTATTTGTAGATCAATTCCACTAATTAAAATTTTTTTTTTATATGAAAAACAAATTGATACTAAAAAAACATTTATTATAACATTTAATTAAACTATTTTATTAAAATCATATATTGTCAAATCAAATGGTCAATTGTTAATCGTACTCGGAATTAGATATAACCCTGGTTTCGGTTCTCGATTTGGAACTAGCGGTTTCGGTTTTCGATTTGGAACCCGATTCGGAACCAACGGTTGGGTTCCGGTTCCGACGGTTTGGTTCTTTTTTAAAAATAATAGAAAACCTCTAAAGACTAATAGTTATTGATCCTTATGAAGAGTTTATTGGGAAAAAACTAAATTCATCACGATAGAGTACCACTTTGGATGAACAAAATGATTCATATATTGCATCATTTTGGGAAAGACACGTAATATGTAAGTTGTAAATAATCCCTTTTTACGGCGTTCCTCAAATGCACACCATCTTTGAGAAATTATGTGTCACCATTACGACTTGCACACTGAATGCAGTAAATAGTCATTCACTTGTTTCTGAGAAATGTATACATGCATAAGTTGATGTCTTACAAGACTCTCAAATAAGACACGCAACAGGTAAGCTGTAAATAATCTTTTTTTTACGGCATTCGTCAAAAGCGCGTCGTCTTTGAGAAATTATTTATCACTATTACGACTTGCACTGAATGCCGTAAATAGTCATTCACTTGTTTCTGAAAAATGTATACACGGCATGAGTAGTATGTCTTAAAAGACTTTCAAATAAGACACGCAATAGGTAAGTCGTAAATAATCCTTTTTTACGGCGTTCCTAAATGCACGCCGTAAATAATCTATTTTTTATGGCGTTCCTCATATACATGCCGTAAATAATCTCTTTTTTACTACGTTTCTTATATGCGTGCCGTAAATACTCTCTTTTTTACGGTGTTCTTCAAATGCGTGCCGTCTTTAAGAAATTATGTATCACAATTACGACGTGCATTTGTGTGCAAGTCATGAATGATAACATTTACGACGCGCTTTTTATGTGCACTGTAAAACTCAAGCTGTAAAAGACCTAATCTGTTGTAGTGTGAGCGTTGTTTGCGAGAGCACCATTAGATGACATTTGACCCAAGAAAGACAACATATGCACTAGTTGAAGTTCGGTCATCTTAATTGCCTGCCCAGTCCGTGTCCAGAAACACATGTAGCAAAATCGGTGAGTTACGGCGCACCACTAAACCATGACTAATTGTACCATGTAAATCACGTAGTAGGCATTTTGCAAGGGCCAAATGTCCAGTTGTTGGAAGATGCATGAACTGAGCGAGCTTATTCATAGAAAAAGCAGTGTTAGGGTGAGTAAAAGAAAGATACTGCAGGGCACCAAATACCTGACAAAATTCAATGGCATTTGTAAGGGAGGTGCCATCAAGAAGCTTGAGTTCACGATCGGTGGGCAGAGGTGTGGTGACTAGATTTGAGTCAAGCATTTTGGTGCGAGTTAGAAGTTTGGTCAAGTAATTTTTTTTAGAGAGAAACAAACCGGCCGGACACGGTAGGACTTCGACTCCAAGAAAGTATTATAGGGCTCCGAGATCTTTGATTGAAAAACGCCGAGCAAGTGACATAACAAACTTGTCAACAAGGTTCCCATCACTACCAGAGTGACAATGATGTCATCAATATATACTAGCAGAAATATCACACAATCGTTAGCATTGAAGATAAATAGAAAGTTGTCGGAGTGAGAATTGACAAACCAATTTTGAAGAAGAAAATGCCAAAATTCATTGTACGACTGAAATTCCTTTAAGCAATATAGTGTATATTATACCTAGAAGGGGGGAGGGGGTGTGAATAGATATAGTCCCATTTTCTTCCAACTTCAAAATATACACATTACAAGAATGAAATGTACACAATTGTATAATCTGGATCAATACATGTGAAAATCAATATACAAGAGATACAATCAATACATGATATGGAAGATAATGAAAAGTAAAACAAAAATAGACACAAGTATTTTTACGTGGTAAACCTCAAAGAGGAACATCCATGTGTTGATAGCCACAACCACCGGCAAAGCAATCCACTATATGAAAAGAACTTACACACTCAAGGCTATCAACAAATGATATCCATTTTAAGCTATCAACTCATAATCTACCCTCAAGGCCTAGTGAACCACCTAGCCTACTCCCTATCCAAGGTGTGTCCGACATTTCTAAGAGCAACTCTCTATCCAAGACTCTCAAGCCTTTAGAAAGATTTCCTTGCTTAGCTATATAGATCACAAGGATCCTAGTCAAGCTTCCCTAGCTCAACCATCCGGAGTATCACACTCCTAGCTAAGACTTTTGCTTGGCTATCCAGAACACTTTCCTAGCCAAGTCTTCTTGCTCAAATTAAAGCTTCACTCACTTTAACAAGAGACTTCAACCTTTCCACATGACAATGATCTAAGTGATGCAAATGATATAAACACAATCAAATAAAGCAAGATGATCAATCAAGCTCTATGAACATGTTCAATGATAATCTAGAATATGCTTTCAACAAACAATCACAAATGTAACTAGAAATCAAGACATGTGAATCAACAAGAACAAGTTTAGAATATTCAATAAATCATATGAAAAATCCTTGTTTTTAGATCATGAAATTAAACCTAGAAAATATCATGAGGCACATCATATATATCATTTCTAGAATCAATTTCAAGATTAATCAAATTTAGCTAATGTATGTTCAAATGAAATCACAAAGCTAAAACTCAATCAACAAATGATCAAACAAACCTAGAGCATGAATTAACATCATTCTTAACATATTTCATCTATCAAATAGGAAGATTAATAGAGATGATCAAAGAGAAAGTAAGAAGAAGATGTTTCACATAGAAAGATTGAAGCTCGGACTGAAATCTGTTCACTGCAAAAAATCACGAACTCAAATGACACTGAAAATGCTTAGGCTTTGTAGCTCTCTTCAAGACAAACATTGTTTGCTTTTGGATCACTTGATTTCGAGTTTGTTTGAGACAGTTATGATCAAAATAAGAAAACTAAAATTGAGAGAAAATTTCTAATTTTATCTTTTTCAAATTTTCTTCGCACACCATGAATGAGAGGGAATGAAGGATATTTGAAAGAATTCAAGAGAGGGATTTCAAGACCAATAAGGAGGTGCCATGCCACACATCCCGTATGGGGTGCATATGGCACACATGGGCAGAGGGTGGTGCAGCCTGTGTGCCACACGGCCACCACATGTGGCCAACAAGCTTGGTTGTTGGCCATGCTTGCTCCTCTCGCGCTCCGCTCTCGTTCTTCAGTCATATCCGGGTCTCTGAATTCTGAATTCGAATCGGTCTTCGGATTACGAATCATGACTCCCTCACACACAATGAAGACTGAAAAACTTTGACAAAAGGTTGAGAATTCATCTCGAAAAATGATGACAAAGACAACTTAACGAATGAGAATGCAAAGTAGCGTAGCTACATCGTTTGGACTCGAAACCTATTGAATGAGTAATCAAAATGATCAGGACTCAATAAGAAATCAAATAAGATCATGTTCAAGACAAAATACAAGAAACACAAACAAATAAACACAATATCACACAAGTATGCCATATCTAAGAGATAGTCATAAAACATGCAAATCTACAATGTTTGTCAATACTAGACCAATGCATGTGTATAATGAGTGTGAATGTGTTATACCAAATGTTTGCACAACGATGCAGGGACACACTTGAATGAATTGTGTGTGTGTGCGCTTACGCCTTGCATCCAAGAATGCGATGTTTCTCTTGAAGACGATATTTGCACAAGATGTTGCCTCTTCGCCTTTGAAGTTTCTTTTCACCAAGAACCACCTAAGCAACAACTATTACAAATATAAAGAGTTTTGCAATGGAATTAAGCTAATACAAATCAAGGACCTTACAATCTCCCCCTTTGGCTATTCTATGGCAAAACCTCATCCTCACCATACAATGTTCACTCTAATAAACTCAAGGTTGATAGCATTCTCTCATCCTCACATTGCAAAGAGATCCATAGACTAAAAAGTCTTCAAGTCTTCTTGAGTCTCCAAGAATCCCTTCTTTGAACTTTAAAGTACCTATAAGAAAAGAAGCAAACCAACAAGGGATCTTCTTCCAAAGAATAATGGTGAGAAATTATCATATAAACAAATAACCAAATTTCCCTTATCTCTAACAAAAAATGTATTTTCTTAAGCATATGAATGTTTTCACATTAAAGCTCTTTCTAAGTCTCTCAATCTTGTTAAGCCAAGAATTCTTGTCTCCCTATAAATGCAAGAATTATCCCCCTTAAGACAAAGTCTCCAATTGAAGACAAAGAGGTACACAACTCACACATTTAGAACATTTCTTCACACATTATGAGGTATACATTTTTCTCCCCTATATCAAACATGGATTCCTCCATATCAAACATGGTTAGGTATACAATTTCTCCCCTTTTTTGTCAAGGAATAGACAAAGGACACACAAGATAAAGAATGAGATATTAAGCAAACAAATCGTATAGAAAGCGAAGTTGAATAAACTAAAGCTCCCCTTTAGCATATGCTCCACATATTATCATCAAGTAGATTTGTTCACAAGTGACTTACACATTCAAACATTCAAAAAATAAGAGAAAATATTTCATCACTTTTCAAAGTCCAAGAGAGAATCATAAATTTTCATTAATCTCTCAAAAATATTCTCACATTGCTAATGAATCAAGCACATAAACAAAATGTGTGTGTGTGTGTGTGTGTGTGTGTGAATGCTTCTCACATATATAGTAGGAGTAATTGTGATATCAACATGCAAGCAATTTCCACACCTATCCAACTAAAGCATTTCCAAAAATAGGTCAAACCAATATTCATCCGGGTTTTTGCTTTAAAAGAATAGATTTCAACATGTAAGTGTGTGTGTGCATATTGCTCATTTACTAATTTCTATTTGAAAACCCGAGAATTTCACAATTATCAACTATACACTAATAAACCTTTTTCATTTTTCATTTCTCATTTCTTTTGGGCTTATAATCTAAGATTTTTTTTAATGATTCTTTTCAACACTTCTTTGATTTTTCTAACATAAACATATACACCTCATGGCGGCTTTCACTCATCACAATGGCATAGCCGTTTCCTACATTGGGGCTGCTGCACAACCAAGATGTGTAGCCCTTTCCATGAAGGTGCTTGTTGAATACTATGTAGTGCCGAAGCAAAATAGATACATACCATAGGTCATCTATCATGTACTAAGCAATAAGCTTCTAGATGCATCCATAATCTACATATTTTTAACCAAATATACTCAAAAACTAAAACATATAAGAGAAGCATTTGTGCACTTTTAAAAAATAATATTTTCAAGCTTAAGTGCATGATCTTGAAATAATAAAAGTTATTTGTTTAAGATCATTTACTTCTCAAGTGAGTAGCTCTCAAAGATACTGATATCAATTGAAATAAAGTTTTGCTTATCAAGCTACTCACAATCACACATAGACAATAATCAACACAAATAATGCCAATAGATTTTTGAAGAGTTTTAAACCTCTTATGTCCATGGGCTTAGTGAACAAATACGCAAGTTGATTTTTTTTTATTAATTTTTTTTTTGTGTAGGCATTGCTTTAGAGTAACAATATAATATTCAACAAGTACTCTAATGAAATGATGCCTAATAACTATGTGCAATGATGTCATGCATACATAGAGTTAAAACGATGAAATAAAAAGCAAACTCTTAGAATAGAGAAATACTTTAGCAAGCTTTTTCATCAATGAAAGGTCTCCGCTATTTTTATGAGCTCTCTTAGCTTGTTTGTCCTCATGACAACAAGTTATTAGTGTGCCATCCTAAGAAAATAAAGACCAAACACTTTCAACTCAAAAAAACACATGAAAATGACTTTCTCTAAAAGTCTTAACAAAAATTTTCACCAAATAGATTTTAAAACTCAACTTCTTTAAAGTTAATCAACAAATTTTGACTATCATAGTGAATATGTGAGATAGCTAAGTTCATGCCGAGTTATAGAGATACAAAGCTAGGCTAGCTAAGTTTCTTAACAATTTGACACTAATCTTCAAGCTAACTCACATATGCAACTTACTCTAATGGTAAGAGCACTCACCCTTGACCAATGTGATATTGGGTGAACTAACACAAACATCATGATCATTTCTCACGGAAATAGAATATCTAGAAGATAATCATCAATTATCTTCTTTATAAAAATGTTACTCATGTTAATCATTATTGCCATCAACAAAGAAATCATTAAGACTATGAATATGATCATGTGAAACACTCTTTTTCACTAAAAACTTCTTGACATTCTTCTTCACATGATTATCATTATCATGCACAACATTCAAAGAGTTATCATTTGAAACATGTTTAGAAAAATGAGTAGGAACATTTTTCAAATCATACTTTTTAATCCAAGCTTTTCTAGTATGTTTCTTTACAAGATTATTAGCAATGTGTACAAGTTCCAAAGGCTTCTTGGTAGCTATGGAAGTGCTCTTCTTGTGAGACACTTTGGTTTGTTTACCTAATTGACAAGGTTCACAAACACTTTATAGCTCCTATCAAGACTAGGTAGACCTATAACAATGCTACTTTTTTCAAGCTTCTTTAAGTCCTTAAAGTTCATGTGGCCCAAACGTTGATGCCACAAATCAAGCTTCTTGCACTCATGTGCCATGTTGCAAGTTAGATGATTTATCTCAAGACAATAGCAATTGTCTTTAGACCTTTTGACTTTTAGGACAACCTTGCCCTTTTTATCAATTATTGTGCACACATCTTTGTTAAAGCTAACTTCCTTAAAGATTTCACACAAGTGAGTAATGCTTATCAAGTTAGCTTGTAACCCATCAACATACAAAGTATTTCGAAGTTTGGGTAATCCGGGGATACGTATTGTTCCCTTGCCTAGAACTTTCTTTTTAGTGTCATCATCAAAAGTGACCCAACCTCCATCCTTTAAAATAAGATTCTTAAAGAACTCTTTGTTCTCGGTTATGTTCATAGAGCAACCGCTATCTAGATACCAAGAATAGGAGGAGTTGGCTCTTAAAGCATATTGTGCAACTAGACATTTAGGAGTGTCCTTTTTAACCCATACACTCTTCACAATATGCCTCTCATTCTTACCACTAACATGTTTTGACTCAATGTAAAACTTTTTATCATGCACCTTGACCTCATCAGTCACATTTTCAAAAATATCAAACAAAGCATTATCAACTTTCTTACGCATTATAGAGTGAGACACAACACAAGATTTAACTAGCAAGTCATCAACACGTTTCTTCTCAACATGCTTTTCTAAGGTCTTTCTAGGTCTAGTTCTATATTCATACATGGATGATTGCCTAGGACCATTCAAAGACATATCATGTAATGCATTATCAAATTTGTATTTCCGAATGTATGCAAAGCACTTAGGTCGAATATGTCCTACCATGTTACAATGATGACATATAGGTATGAATTTGAGAATTTTACCAGTTGCATATGCTTCCAAGGCATTTTGTTTTCTCATAACTCTACCTCTTTGAGATCCAACCCTTGATGCTTCATCTCTTGCATTTTAGGTTGATACTCTTTGACTTTGAGCTTGTTGAGATCGTCCATTGAAGTTTCTTGTTGATGTAGAGGCACCTCTAGTAGCTTTCATTGCCTTACCTTGAGAGAGAGTACCTACATTTGTTTCAACACTTGCTTTGACAAAAATCGATTTGTTAGATGAAAGAGTTTCCTTCTCATTGATATAACCCAAACCTCTTTTGTCACATGGATGCTTACCACTTTTAATGAGGGTTTCTACCTTGTTCGAACTAGATGACATCTTGTTAATCATCCTACTAGCCTCATCAAGTTTATCACTTAGCACCCTATTCTTAATCGCATATTTTTCTAAGATATCATCGCTTTTCCTAACATCTTCACGAGATTTCTTAAGCCATTCTTCATACTTCTTCTCTTGTTTTTTGTGCTCACTAAGTTTGGCTTTAAGCACATTCTCAAACCTACTAGCACAAACAAGAGAGCTATCCCTTTGCTCAATCTCTTGCTTCAAAATGCTAAATCTATCATTGCTATCTTTTAAGTTCATTTTAGGATCTTGTCTTTAAGTTCATTGAATTCTTTTAAGTCTTGACCATGATTCTCTAGCTTCTTATTGACATGAGATTCAATTATCACCACTAAATTGGCATTGATCAACTTCAACTTGTTGTTCTCTTCATTCTTTTGAATCTCATTGAATCACCACTATATGAAGGATCTTGTCATTGAAACTTATATAATCTTGATTTGAGGAGGCTTCAAACTCTTCATCATTAGAGGAGATTTCACTATCTTCACTACTTGAAGAGTTTTCACTTTCCTCATTACTTGAGGAATATTCACTATTATCCTCAAATCTTCCTTCATATATAGCCACATGAGCATTGTGATTGCTAGTATGTTCTCTATCAACCAAGGACTCCTCTTCCTCTACAACATCACTCACACTTATCCATGATTTATCATTGATGGCTCTAATGTAGGCTTTCATTGCATTTCTCCAAAAGGTGTAGTTACCACCATCCAAGAGTGGAGGTCTAACATTAAAGGAACCTTTCGGAATCAAATCACCCATACTTAAAAAATAAAACAAATACAAAACACTATAAAATGATCTATGTAATTACTTATACACACCTGCTCTGATACCAAATGAAATTCCTTTAAGCAATATAGTGTATATTATACCTAGAAGGGGGGGGGGGGGGGGGTGAATATGTATAGTCCAAATTTCTTCCAACTTCAAAATATGCGGATTACAAGAATGAAATGTACACTTGATACAATTTAACAATTGTATAATATGAGTCAATACATGTGAAAATCAATATACAAGAGATATAATCAATACATGATATGGAAGATAAAGAAAAGTAAAGTGAAAATAGACATAAGTATTTTTACGTGGTAAACCTCAAAAAGGAAACATCCACGGGTTGATAAGCACAACCATCGGTAAAGCAATCCATTATATGAAAAGGACTTACACACTCAAGGCTATCAACAAATGATATCCACCATAAGCTATCAACTCCTAATCTACCCTCAAGGCCTAGTGAACCACCTAGCCTACTCCCTATCTAAGGTATGTCTTACACCTCTAGAGAACAACTCCCTATCCAAGACTCTCAAGCCTTTAGGAAGATTTCCTTGCCTAGCTATCTAGATCATAAGGATCCTAGTCAAGCTTCCCTAGCTCAACCATCCGGAGTATCACACTCCTAGCTAAGACTTTTGCTTGGCTATCCGAAACACTTTCCTAGCCAAGTCTTCTTGCTCAAATTAAAGCTTCACTCAATTTAACAAGAGACTTCAACCTTTTCCTAAGGCAATGATCTAAGTTATACAAATGATGCAAACACGATCAAATAAAGCAAGATGATCAATCAAGCTCTATGAACATGTTCAATGATAATCTAGAATATGCTTTCAACAAACAATCACAAATGTATCTAGAAATCAAGACATATGAATCAATAAAAACAAGTTTAGAATATTCAATATATCATATGAAAAATCCTTATTCTTAGATCATGAAATTAAACCTAGAAAATATCATGAGGCACATCTTATATATCATTTCTAGAATCAATTTCAAGATTAATCAAGTTTTGTATGTTCAAATGAAATCACAAAGCTAAAACTTAATCAACAAATGATCAAACAAACCTAGAGTATGAATTAACATCATTCTCAACATATTTATCTATCAAATAGGAATATTAAAAGAGATGATCAAAGAGAAAGTAAGAAGAAGATGTTTCACATAGAAATATTGAAGCTCGGACTGAAATCTGCTCACTACGAAAAATCACGAACTCAAATGACTCTGAAAATGTTTGGGGTTGTAGCTATTTTCAAGACCAATATTTTTTACTTTTGGATCACTCGATTTCGAGTTTGTATGAGAGAGTTATGATCAAAATAAGAAAACTAAAATTGAGAGAAAATTTCTGATTACATCTTTTTCAATTTTTCTTCGCACACCATGAATGGGAGGGAATGAAAGATATTTAAAAGAATCCAAGAGAGGGATTTTAGGACCAATCAAGAGGTGCCACATCACACATCCCGTGTGGAGTGTGTGTGGCACTCGTGGGCAGAGGGTGGTGCAGCCCGTTTGCCACACGGCCACCACACGTGGCTAACAATCTTGGCTATTGGCCATGCTTTCCTCTCTTACGTTTCGCTTGCGTTCTTCGGTCGTATCCAGGCCTTCGAACTCTGAATTCAAATTCGTCTTCGGATTACAAATCTGGACTCCCTCATGCAGAACGAAGACTACAAAACTTTGACAAAAGGTTGAGAATTCATCTTGGAAAATGACGACGAAGACATCTCAACGAATGAGAACGCAAAGTAGCGTAGCTACATCGTTTGGACACGAAACCTAATGAATGAGTAACAGAAATGACCGAGACTCAATAAGGAATCAAATAAGATCATGTTCAAGTTCAAAATACAAGAAATACGAATAAATAAACACAATGTCACACAAGTAAGCTATATCTAAGCGATAGTCATAAAACATGCAAATCTACAATGTTTGTTAATACGAGACCAATGCATGTGCATACTTAAATGAGTGCTAATTTGTTATACCAAATGTTTACACAATGATGCAGGGACACACATGAATGAATTGTGTGTGTGTGTACACTTACGCCTTGTAAGAGGAAGAAGAATCTTGATACCTTAGCATCCAAGAATGTGATGTTCACCTTAAAGACGATATTTGCACAATATGTTGCTTCTTCTCTTTTGAAGCTTTTTTTCACCAAGAACCACCTAAGCAACAACTATTACAAATATAGAGAGTTTTGTAATGGAATTAAGCCAATACAAATCAATGACCTTACAATCACGCCCTAGGAGCTTGTTTGAAACCATAAATGTCACGCTGAAGGCGACATACATGTGATGGAAATGAGGGATCCACACACCCAAGTGGTTGTGCCATGATACGTCTTCAGTCAGGTGTCCTTGAAGGAACGCATTGTTCACATCTAATTGACAGAGAGGCCACCCTTTTGTGATCGCCACAAATAGTAACACACAAATTGTTGTTGTTTTCACTATAGGGCTGATTGTGTCCGTGTAATTAAGGCCTGACCGTTGGTGAAACCCCTTTTGCCACTAGATGAGCTTTGTGGCAAGAGATGGACCCGTCTAGGGATCATTTTATTCGAAACACCCACTTGCACGCTACAATATTCTGAGATGTACATGAAGGAACCAAGTCCCATGTTCCATTGTGAATGAGGTCATCAAATTCTTCTGACATTGCTCGCCTCAACTCTAAAATTTTTAGCGTGTAAGATGCGCATGTAGGCTCAGATTGAGTAGATGACATAAAGTTGGTTAGGGACAGTTTGGTGATGGGTTTGCGTATACGGTTCTTAGATTCGGTGACCAATTGGTGGGCATTGGTTTGGTCGGGGATGGGTGGTGGACCATCATGGATCAAAGCTGGTTCAGATATGGTATGGGGCATCTCGGTTGTGGGTTGGACTGGTACCGGTTCAAGTGTGGTGTGGTGAGACTCGGTTGTGGCGTTGTTTGGGGTGGTTGGTATGGTTGATGAGCTGAGTTAGTTTTGGGGCGATCTGGGTGCTACTGTGCACAAGTCTGGTGTGGTGGGGATTGGAGCCGAATTATACTCGGAGTTTCATGAGACATCCATTATGAGTAGGTGTTTGTGTTAGACCTAGGAAGACTTGTGTGGAGTGTTTGGTATGGAAAGTCCGGCTCAACAAAGTTAAGATGTCTATAAACAAATACGTGATCTGTTTCCGTATGCAGACAATGATAAGCACTTTGTGACAGGGAGTACCCTATAAAGATGCAGGCTCTGGACCTAGACTCAAGTTTGTGGCTTGACCTATGGATAACAAAGACATCTGAATACATAGAGCTTGGCGTATGAGGGACGTGCGTTGAAGATTTTTTCAAAAGGAGACACCATGTTTAAAAGTGGCGTAGGCATCATATTAATTAGGTACACATCTGTGGTGACTGCATGAGACCAAAAAGTGAGAGGTAGTGAGGAGTGAGTGAGAAGGGATAGGCTCATCTCAACAATGTGCCTATGACGACGCTTGGAGACACCATTGTAATCCGGTGTGTGAGGTGCTGTGGTGAAGTGAGAAATACCATGATTTGCAAGAGTTTGCCTTAAAGCTATGTATTCGCCACCATTGTCACTGTAAAGTGAGGTAATAGTGTGTTTAAAAAAAACTTTCAACCAAGGTTTTGAAGCGAATAAAAAATGCATGTACTTCAGATTTTTGTTTAAGGGGTACATCCACATATATTTTGTAAAGTGGTCAACAAATAACACATAATATTTGAAACCATCTTTTGATAAAATAAGAGAACTCCAGACATCAGAATAAATTATTTCACAAGGTTTAGAACTAACAACAGTGGAGACAGAAAAAGGCAATTTATGCTTTTTATTTCTTAAACATGCACTACATGGATTGCTAGAACTACCAGATGAGGTAGCAGCAATGCTTGGGACCCTAAGAAATTTGAAATTATTTTTGACGACGGATGACCTAGACGATGGTGCCAGTCAGGGAGAGTGGCTTTAATATTTGAAAAGGCTGTGATCGGTGATGTGTCAAGCTTTGGCATGAGACGACCATTCGTGAACACCAAATCGTAGTCCGTCCTTGCATGAGTCGCGCCCCCCGTATGGAGATCCTTCACAACAAAAGAAAAGAGTGAAGATTCAATGGTAACTTGGTTAGATAAACAAAATTTAGAGACTGAAATCGGATTTTGTTTCATATTAGGCACACATAAAATGTCAGATAATAAAAAGAATGAAGATTTAGTAGTGAGATGTAGGGAACCAGAGTGTGTTATGGATAAACCTGAACCATCACCAATCATTATATCATTTGAGCCATTGTAAGGAGAGTGCAAGGATAGGTTGTTTGATGCGCTCGAACCGGTTCTAATAAAACTACACTAATGAGGATGACTAAGGCCAAGCGAATCCTAGTTCAAGGATGCTAAGCAACTAAACTACAACGGGAATTAAAGGGCACACGGGTGGTTCACCCATCACAAGTGTACAAGTCGTACGAGTAGTAAAGGGTACACTAGTAAGGGTGGTCGTTCCCACGGGGAGGTAACTTAGCTAACAAGTAATTCTAGGTCATCATTGATTATCAGTTTCTAATTCCTAACAAGTTCACTAATTAATATTATCTAAATCAATTATACTAAGCTTGCAATGAACTAAATTACCTAATCTACTACAATAATATAGGATTAAGCTAGATTAAAAGATGTTAGGGGATTGATTCATTCAAGTAACAACCATTTCATAAACCAATCATTCATTAAGCACATTCACAACTACTCTAAGGCATGCATTTCATCATTAATAATAATAAGCACTAAATTCATCCTCTTACACATAATCTAAAATCATAGATAAGTAACTAAGAGAGAATTTCAGAATATTGATGTAAAGATTCCCTAATTAACCAAAGTTATGAATTACTTAGAGAAATCTCTATAAAATGGATAGTGAAGGGTTCATACACTTTGTGGACACTTTATGCATGAATATCAACTACCAAGTGTGTACAAATAGATGGATATGCAAGACATATCATCCATATATCATTATAGTTCATAATACACACATATAAAGCTTTAGAGAGTGAAATAACAAATGGATTGATTTAATCAATGGTTTAATTACAAGAGTTACATCAATCCCCAACAAAAGGGTTTAGTTACACATAGAAGCACATAAACAAGAAACTACAAGGGAAGAGCAAAACAAACCCATTTGGATTAGTTTTTTGGCCAAGATGACTCCTTCTTACAATCCAAGCACAATATTCTTCTAGAGCAACTCACAAAGATTAAGTCTAGGAACCTAAAAGTGGTGTTTGGCTACATAGAAAGTGATGGGAAAATATTTAAGAACTAAAACCAAGTGAGAGAGTTCCTCTCTCTCTAAGATTCTACAAACTAAAACTAAGGTGTGGTGTAGTAACTAAGTTGTCTAGGATAAGTTATCTAAAAATATATATATTGGTAAGGTGTGTTCAACAAGATAAGGTGATGGGAGAGGCAAGTGGTTATGGGAAAGGCAAGTGGGACGAGTTGGCATTAGTTGGAAGTGTTCCCATGGGTTCACAACCTCTGGGTCACGGGTTTATTCATGCCAACGTGAGCTTGCGGTGAAAACAGAAGAATTCTGGCGAGTTGAGCCTTTCTGACTCCCTGGATATGTCTCTCGGCATGAACCCACGGAGTTTTCACGAGTTTGGACGTGTTGTGTGTGGGGAAAGGGCAGTTGGGAGGAGTGGAAGCTTGGACTCGACCATGGAGAATTCGAAGGTTTTGGAGGAATTGGTGGAGAGAGAATACATTACATGGGAGGCTGGAATTGGTGGCAAAATGATTGGGAAGGCGTCGGTCGTCGTTCTGGGTGGAGAACCGTTGAAAACGACATCGAAAAACGGTTGGAATCGTCTGGTTTTGTGTCGAGTTTATAACCGGGTCAACAGATCAATGGGTCGGGTCCACGAGTTATGGCTACCCGGTTGGAGGTTGATGACGATGACGTCATTACTGACGTGAGTGACTATAGCCCAAAACGACGCCGTCCCTCTTATGACATGGTGCTCATCTCTTCTTTTGCTAGAAAATATCAATATGTATCCCTAAACTCTATGCTATTCACCAAATCTGCAATAATTTATTCGGGTTTGCACTTTGACCCTTGATTCTTCATAATTACATAATTTCCCTCTTTTGCCCCCGATTTTGCTACTTTCCTCCAGTTTGGTCAAAAATACCCCTAATTAGTTGAAATACATGAAATACATTTATTTACAATATTAAATACCTAAAAGGCTCATAAAACGGTCACAACAGCTAAGTTAAGGAGCGCTAAATGTGAACATTTATAGCGCTATCATTGTTTAGATCAGAGGTGACATGATACGAGGCACTAGAGTCAAGTAGCCATTCCGACGTAGTGGATTGTGGCGTAGTATAATGTGCACGAGGTTGCCATTGTGTTCTTGGTTGATTCAGCTGAGATTGAGCATTGGCTAGAGAGATGCTGAATGTGGGACACCTTATAGCAGTGTGGCTTTGTTCACTGCAGAGCTGACAGAATCCACGGTATGGCCTTGAACTTGACCCGTGCACCGGATTATGCGGAGTTTAGGTCCGAAAATTCTGACCTTTAGCGGTGGAACTTGTCTTGGCCATGTGTTGTGCATGAGTTCGATTGGTGTTTCGGTTTTGGTTGGACTAGTGCGGTTTGGCTGCAAAATTTACAGTGATGGGGAGTTATTGGATCCTTGTGGATTCTTGTTTAAGAAGAGCTTCAGAATTGAGAAGTTTCTCAAGCAATTATTCAAAGGAGATTGCAGAGTTACGAGCACGGACGACAGATAATATATCTTTAAATTCGTCATCAAGGTCGTTTAGAATTTTAACTGTTAAGTCTTCAGGATTTTCCGGAGCGTTAAGCATTGCTAGCTCATTGACGATACTTTTTGCGTGTTGCATATACTTCGTAATAGATTGAGTTCCTTTGGTGATGTTGGTGAGCACACCTTTTAGGTGCATTATATGTCCTCTGGAGGGTTTCACATAAGCATTGGCAAACGCAACCCATGCATCATGAGTGGTTTTAGCGGAAGCGATAAACGAAATAATAGATGGAGATCATGAACCAAGTATTGCATTGAGTAACAACTAATCTTGTCTGACCCATAAGCGATGTGCGGGATTTGGTGTGGTTGTGTCACCTGTCGTGATAGTCGCTGGAGGACATGGGTGTTGCCTATCAACAAAGCCCATGAGATCAAAACCTATGAGAAGGGTGTGGAATTGAAGTTTCCAGGAGCGATAGTTTGTTGCCGTGAGTTTCAAAGGTGCTTGAACAGCGATATTGATGGAGATAATGGTGTTTCCAGTTGAGGAAGAGGATGAGATTACGGTTATAGAATTTGAGGAAGAGGGAGTGGTGTTAACCATTGTTGGATCGTTGACTCTTTTGAGTTATGGAGCTCTTATACCATATAAGAATAGATTATATTTCGGTATATTTCTTTTTGAAGAAAAACGAACCTATATATACATGGAGAGACTTGAAGAAGTCATGAGTAACTAAACTATGTAAATCCTAAGTTAATATGAAAACAGTAACCTAATAGTTCTAAGTTAGAAGTATAACAACTGCTCTAGATAAGGAAATACAAAGATAAGATAATTACGAAGAGAACAAGTATATAACTAAACTACATCATCCTTTACAATACATGCTAAAATTAAACTATTACAGGTTTATTAATCATTAACTGTCAAACCAAATCGAACCAACCTGATTTTTATTTATTTTGTTCAGTTTAGTTTTACCTTATAATTGGTTTAGTTTGGATTGTAAATTATTAAAATGATTAAATAATGGTTTGATTTTAAACCAATCCAAACCAACCCACCCACTCCACCCCTATATTTTTTTGCGGTCAAAGATAGAACCTATTATATTGGATATCTAATTATGCACTTTCATTCATTTCTCCACTTTATGCATGCATGTAATTAACCTTCTTTTCTTTTTATTCACTTCTTTCACCGTTTATTTATTTATTTTTTTAATTGTGAGATTCCGAAATGATGTGGAGGCTTTTACATATATTGTATTTGCAAACAAATGGAGTGGGGCGTGCTGTTCAATATATATGATGTGTATAATGGAAAAAATAAAATTAAAAAAATCATCTATTTCTCCTTATGTTTTCCATGTTGTAAAATTTCTCATTGAAGGAAAAGAAAAAGAAAAAGTCCTTATTCAAATATTTATCATGTCGATTATTTGCTTTTTAATTGGTTTGAAGATATATAACTATCGTGTTTATATTGATTTGATTCTTTTCTCATCAAGGGAATACAACTTTATTTGTATTAAAGATTGTTTGCTGAAGTTATTATATCTCATAAGGATTTGGATCTTCTACCGATCTAATCTTTTTCCTGACCTTTTTAAAATATGTGATTGGTTGTTGATAAAGTGGTTGTGGAAACCAATCACATCTTAACCACACATTTATTACAATGCTTATGTGTCATTAGATTAAATTAGGTCATGCATCCAAATTCATGAATAAGATGTAAATTATCATAATAGAGATTTTCGTGTTATATGTTCATTATTGTTTTTCTTATGTATCTTCAGATAATGATATCTTTTAATTCAATATATATATATATATATATATTTTTTTTTCTAGTTTGTTTCATTTTCGGATTTCAAATGAAATAGAGCATCAACTAAATTATTAATATTCCTAGTATATATTCGTGGAAATGGTGGAAAGTATCACTTTTTCCAACTCATTTGGTGACTCTATGACCGGTTTAATAACTTAAGTTTAAAAGGCACCTATTATGGTGAACTACCAAAATTGCCCTTAGATAATCATTTATGTTATTCTGTTTGTCTGGTTCTCTCTCCACACTTCAAACAAAAACAATAACTGGGTTAGTCTCTCTCTCTCTCTCTATCTCTCTATCTCTCTCTCAATACAAATAGAAGTTCAAGATCCAAACAACTGGACGTGCTTCATTACAACAAGGTAATATTTCTTGCAAATACTTCTTTTCATTTGTTCACATTTTCATTGTGACAATTGTGGATTTCCGAGACTTTGTCACCTTTTTCCTCGCTTTTTAAAGTAGTATCCTCGCTTTTTAAAAATCACTCTGAGCATTTTCATGTCTTCTCCGAGCCTTTTTAAAAATCACTAATCGAGCATTTTCATGTCTTCTCTGAGCCTTTTCAAAAATCAGTAATCGAGCCTTTTGAAGTCTTCTTCGAGCTTTTTCATGTCTTATCCGAGCCTTTTCATATCATCTCTGAGATTTTTCAAAATCACTAATCGAGCATTTTCAAGTCTTCTCCGAGCATTTTCATGTCTTCTTTGAGACTTTTCATGTCTTCTTCGAGACTTTTAAAAAATCACTAATCCAGCTTTTTCAAGTCTTCTCCGAGACTTTTAAAAAATCACTAATCGAGCCTTTTTCAAGTCTTCTCCGAGCCTTTTCAAGTCTTCTCCGAGCTTTTTCATGTCTTCTCCTAGACTTTTCAAAAATCACTAATCGAGTCTTTTCAAGTTTTCTCCGAGCCTTTTCATGTCTTCTCAAAAATCACTAATCGAGATTTTTCATGTCTTCTCCGAGCCTTTTCATATCATCTCCGAGACTTTTAAAAAATCACTAATCGAGCCTTTTCAAGTCTTCTCCGAGACTTTTAAAAAATCACTAATCGAGCGTTTTCAAGTCTTCTCCGAGCCTTTTCATGTCTTCTCCGAGCCTTTTCATATCATCTCCGAGACTTTTCAAAAATCACTAATCGAGCATTTTCAAGTCTTCTCCGAGACATTTCAAGTCATCTCCGAGACTTTTCAAATAATCACTAATCAAGCCTTTTCAGGTCTTCTCCGAGACTTTTCATTGAATTACTAATCGAGCCTTTTAAAGTCTTTTTCGAGACCAAAAATGTCTTCTTCGAGACTTTCATGTATTCTCCGAGACTTTTCTAGTGTTCTCCGAGCCTTTTAAATATTCTCACCCGAGCCTTTGTAAATGTAATTTATGAAAATATTTTGCACTCCTGAGTTTTTATTAATAGTTTTGATTAAATTGACAGCATCATGAATCGGGTTTGAATAGTAATATCTTACAACGGTCGATGGGAGCAACTACCCGACGGAAGTCAGAGGTTTGTTGGATCCGATAACTAGGGAATGTATGTGTCAAAGAATATGACTTACGAAGAATTGGTGGCGATCGTGCATACCATTGTGAAGTATGATGTAAACAAATTCAATGTTGATCTAGCATCAATATCAATCGTTCCTGGTAGTACATGTCGTACATTTTTAAGAAATAACGATGATGTTCAATTTTTCCTAGGGGAAGATCGGGTGATCCCTTAAGTATGTGTAAGTCTAACTCAGAGGACACCTGGAGATGTGATAGGGAATGATATTCCTCCTCCTGAAAATACCTAACAATTTGGATCCTTTAGCGGTAGCAACCAAGTGTATCCCCAAAGGAGTTTCGCCGAAAGTGGGGAAAACATGTGTGGTGTCCCACCGGTAGCGGTTGACCAAGTAGTTGAACCTGAATTTGGCGATGTGTTTGGTTGTCGAATTGAGCAGTGCAATAAGATGAACAATTACTCGAACCATGAGGTGGATAATGAGGCAAATAATGAACAGGTAGATGATCTAGAAAATGTGGATGAAGAGCGTACACAAATTCAAACACAAGGAAGACATGTACAAGGAGTTAGTTGCACTGTACCAAATATGCCTGGGACTTCCAAGGTCCGACATAATATAACTGTATCTGATTCTGATAATACGATAACATGGGTTATTCCCGAAGCAGATTCATACTCGTTTGGTATTGGTAGAAGCAGCACCTTGGCAACGCAAGAACCTACATGCATGATTTATAAAGGTCAATTTTTCCCGAGTAAAAAGAATTTGAAGAGGCTAGTTGGCCTTTTTTCAATGTGGGAGAACTTTGAAGGGAAGGTGAAAAGGTCTAATAAGACAACGTTACATCTAGTTTGCATCATTGACAACTGTACGTGGAATTAAGAGCGGTGAGGATAGATGAAGGGACTTACTTCCAAGTCAGAAGTTTTGTCAACCAACATAGTTGTCCTTTGGAGGAGGTTCACCGTCGCCACCGACAAGCTAGTGCAGTCATAATCGGAGAAGTCATTGCACCTAGACTTCAACAACATGATGGTCGTCTCACGCATCCGAAGGACATAATCGCCGATATGAAAACAATGTATGGCATCCAAGTCATGTACAATAAGGCACATGATGCCTTGCAATATGCATTGTCCTTGACCTATGGAACGCATGAAGAAAGTTTCAAATTGTTACCATCTTTTGCGTACGTTCTGGAACAGCAAAATCCTGGCACAATCACCGACTTACAATGCGTAGACGATAATACATTTCTGTACTTTTTCATGTCTTTAGGGTCCTCAATTAAAGGTTTCCGAAGATGTATGCGTTCTGTGATTGCAGTTGATGGTACCCATTTGAATGGAAGATTCGGGGGTACAATGTTTGTTGCAACTGCATAAGATGGAAATGAACAGGTGTATCCAATTGCTTTTAGGTACGGTGACTCAGAAAACAACCTTTCATGGGAGTGGTTTTTGGAATGCTTGAGGGGTGCCCTTGGTCATATAATTGATCTGGTTTTCATTTCCGATTACTATGCAAGCATTGAAACAGGGATTTCTAAAGTGTTCCCTTATGCAACCTATGCTATATGTTGCTGGCATTTTGGTGAAAATATGAAGAAGCGATTCCACAGAAAGGATGTTGCCGACATAATGGATTCAGCAGTTAGGACGTACAATGAATTCAATTATAACCGGCACATGGAGGAGTTACGTAGGCTGCACAAGGGTGTATTCGATTATGCCATTGCTGCCGGTCCACACAAGTGGTCTCACGTACACTGTCCCCAAAGAAGGTACAGGCTGATGACCACAAATGTTGTAGAGTGCATAAACTCATGCCTAAAATTCTCACGGCAACTGCCAATGATGACACTGGCGGAGTTCATTAGGAATATGTACAAAAGTGTTTTCACGATCGTCATGCAGCTGCACGGTCCATGCGTCATCAACTGACCGACACAACACATCTTGTGATCCTAAAACGTGTCGAGAAGTGTAATTATATGACCGTAAATCCGGTTGACTAGAACATATTCTTCGTCAAATTGAAGGGAAACCAATGGACGGTTAACTTACACTTGAAGACTTGCACATGCAACAAATTCCAAATGGACCATTTCCCATATTCTCATGCACTCGCAACAGCAAGGTACATGAGATGTTACAGTTAACGATTTATATTACCTATAAACGTGAATCTCATTGTTTTCATTGTTGTAGGGAGCGAAACTTGGATTTCACATCTCTATGTGCGGACTACTACAAGAGAGAGACACTTATCGATGCATACTCGGTTCTTATTATGCCTATTGGCCATCCTTCTTCATGGGTAGTGCCATCCGACTTCGCATCTCGGGTGGTTTTAAATCCAAAGTCGAAGAGACAATCAGGTTGCTCGATGGAGGGTCGACATGCCTTGTCTTCGGAGAGGACAACCACATAGTCGTGTAAAAGATGTAGACAATCAGGACATAATAGCAGACGGTGCTCCAACCCACAGATGGTTAATGAAGGTCCCAGCATAAGTGTTCCCAATGAATACTGTCGCAAGTGCGGCATCTGTCATTCAATTGGACACAACAAACAAACGTGCCCTGAGAAAGACTCTACCGTGGAATGAATGGAATCGTTGAGGAAGGAGATCATGTTAGGATTATGCTCAATAGCAAGAGTGTAATGTTGTAATTAACAATCTTTTTCATATTAATAAAGTGATTTCTGGTTTAACAAATCGTATAGCATTTATAGTTTGTATTATAATTGTCAAAGTAAATAATCATAAGGTCTAAAGACTATGGGAAAAGAAGAATTGTTCGTACATCTGGATATGTATGTGGTAGACACAATTCTTTAGTTAGTCTTGAATATTGTTCACAACTTAAGTTAAAGGTTGGGCACCTTTATCTTGTTAAAGTTGTAGAATTCTTTTGCTAGCATTTGAGTGGGATCAAATGAGATATGATGAGTCTAAAATCATCGGAGTGTCTTCGAGCAAAAGGATCTAGTGCACTGGGTGCATTGAACTGGATCACAATGAAAAGCTTTATCTAGAACCGTCAATAGATAATAGTCTTTTCATTATCAGGACAATCGGAGAGTCTATCTTAATCCTGAGATAAATGATGGACTTATGGTTGCAAGTGATATCATTTGAGTTATCAATGAGTATGATTATATCGCATAGTCTATCCTCGATAGTTTGGTGATATTCATTTGTTAATCGATAGAGGACTTCATTTATAGATATGGACATCGTGGCTCCATTTAATTAAATGAGAGTATAATATCATCATATGGATGTTTTGAGGTAATTGGATATTAAATCTCAACGTTGAGTTTTCAATAGTGTCTATTGAAAACATGGCTTCTGGACAAGTCAAAATATCCAAGTTCAAAACGTGGTCATATGAGTAAATATGGTAACTTGGAGAGTTATAGGCGGTCTATGAACTCTTGGCGATTACTGATATTAATCACGAGGATACACTATCTCCAATATGATTGTCTAGGGTATGAATGAGGAGCATCTTCCTTTTCTATCTTTATTTAAGAGTTCAGTTTTAGCTCTTTAGTGGAATGAGTTAAAATTAATGGATCGGACCTAAGTGAATCATTTGTTGATTGTGATTAGGTTATGTCTATTGAAGCTTAAATTTAGATGGCCCGCCAAGATCCCCAATCCACACGGACTTGCATGGATCACTTGATATATTCTACCGGACCAATTTAAGGGTCCATCTAGAATTGCATTTAATATATTAAGAATATAATTTGCACATTATTTAAGTAATGGGCTGCTCAATTATATTAATATATTAATGAAAGACATATGGGCTTGTTTCTTTTAGTAAGAATGGGTCTGGTTCACATGTGGGCTTTTTTATTTAAAGTCCAATGGATTAAATGAAATAGGAAAATAATATTAGGCCCATCTTATATATAAGTGGGGCGGCTAGGTTAAAGTTTTGACCTAAAAATATTATTTTGTTTCATTTGTTTTAATTAAATAAAAATTAATTGATTTATTGATTAATTGTTTAATTAAAGAAACAAATCTTTCCTAAAAGTAAAAGACTTGTTTGATAAGTAAATAAATAAATTAGTATTATTTATTTAATCAAATAAGGAGTCTTTTTTTATTTAGTCAAATAAAAGAATAAAAATAAAAGAGTTGGATTAGGGTTTGAAGTCTATAAAGTTAAAAAGAATTAGGGTTGAATTTCAGTCACCCTATATAAGTGACATGATGAAATTCGGCCAACCCTAATTAGATACTACATAGAATTCGGCAACCCTAAAGGAAAAAGAAGAAAAATTCGGCCAACCTATATATATGTTCTTATAGGGTTCGGCCACATCAATTAATTGGTGCTTGAGTTTTTATTTTCTTTCTTCTTCTTCTTAATTCTAAGAGAGTTTTTATTCTAGAGAGACAAAAAGGAGTGAAAAATTATTCTTTGATAGTATACAATTGCTTAAACATCAATAAGCTTGTGTATACGATATCGATCTAGGTTCACGCGAGTTTCGATCATAAGATTGTGAACTCAAAAGTGACCGGAATAATTTTGACATTCTTTTGATTGTTTTGTGACTAACAAAGAAAAGAAAGTATTTGTTTGGTCCATTCACAGGTTTGCAATTCAAAGGAAAGGGAGACCACGCTCCTAGGTGATCCACGTTCGTGCTCGGATTGAAGGTCTTGCGGATTACCATCGACGTAAGTCAATCGGATCACGCGACAAGAGGTAATTTACTTTTGTTGATATATATGCATGTTTATTGATTAAAAGGGTTTAAGGTTCATAAAGGAAAAATTTTAAAAGTCACTAAATCGTCTTTAGTATCGCTTCCGCTGCGTGTAACACTTTTATTTGTTTATTTTTCCCTACAATTGGTATCAGAGCCTAGGTTGAACCCTTTTAATTAATTAACGTATATATACGTGGATCTATTTCTTTTTATTGTGAATATGCATGTTTAGAAAGAGATGGCACTCTAGGTATTCAAATATATAATTACATGTGATGTATGGATTTATATATATTTTATGTGGTTTGTTATTGCTCGATTTTGGCCCTAGATTTTCAATGTAATTTTTGTTTCGGAGTTGTAACAAGAAGGGTGGTCTATTATCGCCATAATTCCTTCTTGGTAGATTGCTAGGTTTTATTTTTTTTATATATATGTGCAGTATTTTTTTAGGGTTACTGCAGTTTTTTTTTATTTATTTTTAGTATGTGCAGTTTTTGGTTTGTAAAAATACTGCAGTGAATAAAAAAAAAAAAAAATTAATACTGCAGTATTTATTATATATATACTGCCGTAATATATTTAGGACTTGGAGATTCGAAGACACGAAGCAAAACCAAGCAACCGGAACCAAGTACGAGCACTGTGCGCACCCTAGGAGTGGATTGGGCTGCGCATGACAAGCCCAAACTTTGGTGGGCTGCGCATGGCAGCCTTATGTGGCCTTATGGGCTGCGCAAGGCAGCCCCTTTGTGGGGTTGTGGGCTGCGCACGCCCATGGGAGAAGGCCGAAGGATGAGCGTATGGTTGATGGGCCACCTGAAGATCTTGTATTCCTGACAAATTGTAATTTACTTGTTTTTCTAGGATGGGCCAAAATTGTTGCTATTTAATTTATGCTTAAATATTACAATATTTGTTATTGTATGATAACATGACATATAGAATAGGAGTGCCACGCATATATCTCTTTTGTTATGAACATGCATTGAATGATTTAGGTATCTAAATTGGCATCTAGATAACTCGGTAAATCATTCTATGGGATTTAATCACACGCCTTAAATAATTGAGTGGGAGAAGGTGTTTTTGGTAACACCTATGGCCTCCAAGGTTAGTTGAGCTTTATTATTTATTGGTAATCCCCCCAAGGGGCGTCCATGAATGGAATTTAGCAACATACTTCCTTACAAGGATAGACTAGACAATGGACTCAAACGAGATCTACTCCCCAAGGAGGGATTTTCGTGAGAGAAAATTGAGGGTCGATATCTTGGTAACACACTCAATGTAATTTTATTGATATCCTCCCAAGAGTTCTTGTCAGTAAAATTGCAAGGCTAAAATTGAAAACGCTGGTTGTTATGTTAACAATTAGGTGGGACCTAGTCTAACTAGTAAATGGTGCGAACTCCCAAAGGAGGCGTAACATTTATGGGTGTTAGATCACCGTTGAATTTTATGATTGAGTTATTTATTTAATTCAAGATAAATATTTAAAAGTGCTTTATCATGATTATTTACTTATATATGTTTTGTTTTATTCAGAAATCATGACCCCATCACTTATGAACATCCTGAAAGATAACACTTTAACTGGAGATAATTATGTCACATGGAAAAGGAAAATTGGGTTGTTACTGCAAAGTGAAAAACATAAGTTTGTTCTAACTACTCCTAAACCACCTGCTCCTAATAATGAATCTAGCATAATGTGTAGAGATGAGTATGAGCAGTGGAAGACTTCAGATGATATGGCAAAATGTTACATTATGGCCATTATCTCCGACGTGTTGCAACAGCAGCATGAAGGAATGGAGTCCGCTGCTGATATAATGATGTCTCTAGAGGAGATGTTTGCTATGAAGTCTAGGACGACTAAGAGAGAGGCAGTGACTGCTTTTATGAATCTTAGGATGAAACCTGGACAGGCTGTGAAAGATCACATGATGAAAGTCATAGCACATCTCAACATTGCCGAACTGCATGGCGCTGAGATAGATGGTGATACAAAGATTGATATGGTTGTCAATTCATTGTCAGATTCCTTTGATCAGTTCAAATTGGACTACACTTTGAACAAAAAGGAATACACCTTACAAGGCCTGATGCAAGATGTTCAAAGTGCTGAAAAGATCCTTGTGAAAGGCAAAGGTCAAGAGATTCATATGGTTGGTAAAGTTGCTACTGTTAAGGCCCGTCAAAAGGTCAAGAAACAACAGAAGAAAAAGCAACTTGGGCCTATCAAGAAGGAGACCAAGAAAGTAACCAAGATCAAAGGGAAATGCTTCCTTTGTGGTGAAAAGGGACATTGGAAGAGAAATTGCCCAAAGTCCCAGAACAAGAAGGAAGAAGGTAATTTGAATTATCTAGAAACATGTTTTTTGGCCGATTCTACAGATTCTTGGATCATAGACTCAGGAGCCACTAATCATGTTTGTTATTCCTTGCAGGGGTTTCAAGAAAGGAGAAAGCTGAGTAAGAATGAAATCAATTTGCGCTTGGGCAACGGAACGTTAGTGTCTGCAAGTGCAGTGGGAGATATTAGAGTTTATTTGGATTCTAGAAGGCATTTAGATTTAATAGACGTTTATTATGTACCTCAATTCAAGAGGAATTTAATTTCAGTTTCTTGTTTGAATAAATTTGGATATTCGGTTACTTTTAATAAAGTTTTTATTATTAGTAAGAATGACAAAATTATTTGCCAAGGTACATTGGAAAACGGTCTATACTTTTTGCATAGAAATATCTCTCACTCGTTAGACACAGAAATAACGGAACCTAATCATAAAAGAGTAAAATTATCAACAGATGAAACCTACCTTTGGTATTTACGCTTAGGTCATATTAACCTTAATAGGATTAAAAGATTGGTAAGTGACGGACCTTTAAGTAACTTAAAGGTTGATGATCTACCAACTTGTGAATCTTGTTTGGAAGGTAAAATGACCAAAAGGACGTTCTCTGCCAAAGGTGCAAGAGCCACTGAATATTTAGGATTGATACACACTGATGTATGTGGACCTATGAGCATTCAAGCTAGAGGTGGATATGAGTACTTCATCACCTTCACGGATGATTACTCAAGATTTGGTTATGTGTATCTCATGAGACATAAGTCGGATGCTTTTGACATGTTCAAAGCATTCAAAGCTGAAGTGGAAAATCAGCTTGAGAAACACATAAAAATCTTGAGATCTGATCGTGGTGGAGAATATCTATCCGGTGAGTTTCAGTAATATCTTATTGATAATGGGATAGTTTCTCAGTTTTCTGCACCAGGTACACCTCAACAGAATGGGGTAGCAGAAAGGAGAAATAGAACTCTTTTGGATATGGTTAGGTCTATGTTGAGTTATTCAACGCTTCCTATTTCTTTTTGGGGATATGCTTTACAAACTGCTATATACATTCTAAACAATGTAACATCTAAGTCTGTTCCTAAAACACCGCATGAGTTGTGGACTGAGCGCAAGCCTAGTTTATAACACTTAAGGATATTTGGTTGTCCTGCGCATGTGTTAAAAGGAAAGACAGAAAAGATGGAGTCCCGTTCAGAAACATGTATATTTGTAGGGTATCCAAAAGAAACTAAAGGATATTATTTCTATAGTCCTTCAGATCTTAAAGTATTTGTTTCGACAAATGCTAAATTTCTGGAAAAGGACTATATGAATGATTTTGTGCCTAGAAGTAGAATTGTCCTGAATGAGATGTCAGGAGATACAATTCCACGAGAGGTTGCACAACCTAACCCAATTGTAAGTTCCGATCCAACACAAGATCAACAACCTACCATTCCTCGTCGTAGTGGGAGGGTTAGAACACAACCCGAAAGATACATCGGTCTGGGAGAATCAGTGGAGAATCTCCCGGACGACGATGATCCCTATACGTACAAGAAAGCTATGGAGGATGTTGATAGTCGCCATTGGCAAAAGGCAATGCAATCCGAGATTGAATCTATGTTCGATAACAAAGTCTGGTCCCTTGTAGACTTGCCTAAAGGGATAAAACCCATTGGGTGCAAGTGGGTATACAAGAGGAAAAGAGGTATGGATGGAAAGGTGGAACCTTTAAAGCTAGATTGGTAGCTAAAGGGTATACACAAAAAGAAGGTATCGATTACGAGGAAACCTTCTCTCCTGTGGCCATGCTTAAATCCATTAGGATACTCTTATCCATTGCAGCATCTTTAGATCTATAGATTTGGCAAATGGACGTCAAGACAGCTTTCCTAAATGGAAGTCTCGACGAAAGCATCTACATGATGCAACCAGAGGGATTCATTGAAAAGGTCCAAGTGGATAAGGTATGCAAGTTGCAGAAATCCATATATGGATTAAAGCAAGCATCCAGATCCTGGAACATAAGGTTTGATCAAGCTGTCAAAGGTTTTGGATTTATTCAGAATCCTAACGAACCTTGTGTATACAAAAGGATTAAAGGCGACAAGTTGGTTTTCCTGATTCTTTATGTTGATGATATACTACTCATTGGAAACGATGTAGGTGTATTAACATCAGTAAAAGAATGGTTAGCAAAACAATTTGATATGAAGGACTTAGGAGAAGCAAGTTTTATTCTAGGTATCCAAGTAATAAGGGATAGAAAGAATAGAACGATTGCATTATCCCAAGCTTCATACATAGACAAAATCTTGTCTAGGTTTTCCATGCAGGATTCCAAGAAAGGTATGTTACCTTTCAGACATGGAATCAAGCTTTCTAAGGAACAAGTTCCTAAGAATGAGCATGAAGAGCAATTCATGAGTAGAGTTCCATATGCCTCGGCAGTTGGAAGCCCCATCAAGGGGTCAGGTTTACTATTGCAGGAGGAGCAGTTATATGGAGGAGTATCAAGCAATCTTGTATTGCTGATTCCACCATGGAAGCTGAGTATGTTGCTGCATGCGAAGCTGCCAAAGAGGCTGTTTGGCTCCGCCAATTCTTGATTGACTTAGAAGTGGTTCCTAGTGCGAATAAGCAGATCACTATCTACTGTGACAACAGTGGAGCAGTGGCTAATTCGAAAG
Source organism: Acer negundo (assembly GCA_035582765.1). Classification (NCBI taxonomy): domain Eukaryota; kingdom Viridiplantae; phylum Streptophyta; class Magnoliopsida; order Sapindales; family Sapindaceae; genus Acer; species Acer negundo. The sequence goes on from CM069233.1 coordinate 14,977,148, forward strand.
AACCAAGAAGTCACAAGAGAGGTAAACACATTGAAAGAAAGTATCATCTTTTAAGGGAGATTGTTCAAAGAGGTGACGTGACGATTACCAAAATCGCGTCAGCAGAAAATCTAGCGGATCCCTTCACAGCGTTCCCACTGTAAGAGTTTCAATGGCATCTGTGAGAATATGGGCTTGAGAGATATGACACATTTGCTATAAATGCTGGGAGATTGTTAGGATTATGCTCAATAGCAAGAGTGTAATGTTGTAATTAAGAATCTTTTTCATATTAATAAAGTGATTTCCGGTTTAACAAATCGTATAGCATTTATAGTTTGTATTATAATTGTCAAAGTAAATAATCATAAGGTCTAAAGACTATGGGAAAAGAAGAATTGTTCGTACATCCGGATATGTATGTGGTAGACACAATTCTTTAGTTAGTCTTGAATATTGTTCACAACTTAAGTTAAAGGTTGGGCACCTTCATCTTGTTAAAGTTGTAGAATTCTTTTGCTAGCATTTGAGTGGGATCAAATGAGATATGATGAGTCTAAAATCATCTGAGTGTCTTCGAGCAAAAGGATCTAGTGCACTGGGTGCATTGAACTGGATCACAATGAAATACTTTATCTATAACCGTCAGTAGATAAAAGTCTTTTCATTATCAGGACAATCGGAGAGTCTATCTTAATCCCGAGATAAATGATGGACTTATTATGGTTGCAAGTGATATCATTTGAGTTATCAATGAGTACGATTATATCGCATAGTCTATCCTCGATAGTTTGCTGATATTCATTTGTTAATCGATAGAGGACTTCATTTATAGATATGGACATCGTGGCTCCATTTAATTAAATGAGAGTATAATATCATCATATGGATGTTTTGAGGTAATTGGATATTAAATCTCAACGTTGAGTTTTCGATAGTGTCTATGAAAACATGGCTTCTGGACAAGTCAAAATATCCAAGTTCAAAACGTGGTCATATGAGTAAATATGGTAACTTGGAGAGTTATAGGCGGTCTATGAACTCTTGGCGATTACTGATATTAATCACGAGGATACACTATCTCCAATATGATTGTCTAGGGTATGAATGAGGAGCATCTTCCTTTTCTATCTTTATTTAAGAGTTCAGTTTTAGCTCTTTAGTGGAATGAGTTAAAATTAATGAATCGGACCTAAGTGAATCATTTGTTGATTGTGATTAGGTTATGTCTATTGAAGCTTAAATTTAGATGGCCCGCCAAGATCCCCAATCCACACAGACTTGCATGGATCACTTGATATATTCTACCGGACCAATTTAAGGGTCCATCTAGAATTGCATTTAATATATTAAGAATATAATTTGCACATTATTTAAGTAATTAGCTGCTCAATTATATTAATATATTAATGAAAGACATGTGGGCTTGTTTCTTTTAGTAAGAATGGGTCTGGTTCACATGTGGGCTTTTTATTTAAAGTCCAATGGATTAAATGAAATAAGAAAATAATGTTAGGCCCAATCTTAATCAAGTGGGGCGGCTAGGTTAAAATTTTAACCTAAAATATTATTTTGTTTCATTTGTTTTAATTAAATAAGAATTAATTAATTTATTGATTAATTGTTTAATTAAAGAAACAAATCTTTCCTAAAAGTAAAAGACTTGTTTGACAAGAAAATAAATAAATTAGTTTTATTTATTTAATCAAATAAGGAATCTTTTTATTTAGTCAAAATAAAAGAATAAAAATCAAGGAGTTCGATTAGGGTTTGAAGTCTATTAAATTGAAAAGAATTAGGGTTGAATTTAAGTCACCCTATATAAGTGACATTATAGAATTCGGCCAACCCTAATGTTAGACTACATAGAATTCGGCAACCCTAAAGGAAAAAGAAGAAAAAATTCGGCCAACCTATATATGTGTTCTTATAGGGTTCGGCCACCACAATCTATGGTGCTTGAGTTTTTTATTTCTTTCTTCTTCTTCTTAATTCCAAAAGAGAGTTTTTTATTCTAAAAAGACAAAAGAGAGTGTGAAATTATTCTTTGATAGTATACTATTGCTTAATCATCAATAAGCTTGTGTATACGATATCGATCTAGGTTCACGCGAGTTTCGATCATTAGATTGAGAACTCAAAAGTGACCGGAATAATTTTTGACATTCTTTTGATTGTTTTGTGACTAACAAAGAAAAGAAAGTTTTTTTATTTGGTCCATTCACAGGTTTGCAATTCAAGGAAAAGGAAGACCACGCTCCTAGGTGATCCACGTTCGTGCTCGGATTGAAGGTCTTGCGGATTACTATCGACGTAAGTCAATCGGATCACGCGACAAAAGGTAATTTACTTTTGTTAACATATATGCATGTTTATTGATTAAAAGGGTTTAAGGTTCATAAAGGAAAAATTTTAAAAGTCACTAAATCGTTTTTAGTATTGCTTCCGCTGCGTTTACCACTTTTATTTATTATTTTTCCCTACAGACATAAAAGACAAATATAATGCCAATAGGAAGTGGCAAGGTCTACTTAGTAGACCCTTCATGGCTACCGTTCAAATGAAGATTGATGTGTGCGAAAGAAGAGTTATGATGCACTCATTTGAGAAAGAGCTTGAGATTGAGATCATTACATGCAACGATGACCTAAAAAACATTGAGAGTTGCTATGTGATGGATGTGCAACCACCAAGGAGTAAGGGTGGAAAGGTGAACAAATTGGTCCAATTGTATGAAAAGAGTAGACAAGAAGATGAAGAGAGTGTAAGTGATTCAATGATTGAAGGGCTCAAAAATGTAAATCAAGGTCTCATGCTTGAAGTAGAGGTGCTCAAGGTGAAAAAATATGATCTTGAGAAGAAAGTTGATGACCTATCTAAGAAGAATTAGAAGTTGAAAAAGCTCAACAAAGCACTCGCAATTAAGAATGAGTCAACGGTGCATGAGCGTGAGGACTTAGCCAAGCTTATAGAAGAATTTAAGGAGGAAACCTCAAGGAAGATGAGAAAGACCCTTATAAGTATTGACGCCAAGAGCAAGGCAATTGATGAGGTAAAAAAGGAGATGATCAAGAAAGACGTGGCTTTGAAAATTGCAAAAGTGAAGGAATGTAACTATTTGGTAGAGATGGATTAGATGGAACAAGCCATCAAGACACTAGCGAAGGATGGTCCCTCTAAACCTCAAGCTCCAACATAAAAATGGAGGATTCTTTCTCTTATTTATCTTTTTATTTTTGTAATAGGAAGGGTCATGTTAAATCTAGGTGTTTTGAATATTTGAAGCATACTAATCATGAACAAGCTAGACCTAGGATGAGACCTAACCATGTTAAGAAAGTTAGGGTTAGTAAGGATTTGGTGGATAAAGTTCGGATTGGTTCTAAGGGACCAATTTAGGTAGTTAAAAGTAAGATGAACGAATGCTTGGTAGACCCTTGTGATGAGCATCATGGTCCCAATTTGCATGTTAGGATACGGTAGTGTGGACTTGCAACTTTACATTTTTATGCTTTGAATAAAATTTGTGTGTTTTGTTTAAATTTTTGTAGTATGTTTCTTGGTAGTTTTTGCTCTCTAATAAGTGTTCCAAAGTCATTGTAGTGCTTTTTTTTTTTTTTTTTTTTTACTTGTGTTGTATTTGGTGGTGTTATTGTAGGAACAAGCTCAAAATTTGCTTAAAGATTATCGCCAATGGCAACATTCACTTAACAAAAGGAAGAGTGTCGCCATTTACAAGGAACAACAAAGTGGTGACAGAAAATGGCAGCAACTGACATGATAATGTCACCATAAAGAAATTCGATTGTCGCCACAATGCAAGTGGCAACACCATGGCGACTCTATGCAACTTATCATAAACGACAGTGTTTTGAGCTATCGCCACTATATCGCCACTTCCAAAATGGCGACATTTAAAGTAGAGACCTAGGACGTAAAACATATAACAGTCGTTCAACATCAGAAGCAGCCACACAAAAATGCCTCCTCTCAAATTCTCTTAAGCTCTCAAGCCGTGACACGCACGAAACCGTTGAAATTGGTAAGTCAACACTCTAGTTCTTCAAATTTTCCATTCACATTCACTCTCCATTGCATCTAGATATCATAGGAGTGGTTTTTGTGCTTGATTTGAAGTGATTAGTGCTTAGGATTGGATTTTGTGGATATATTGTGCACATTGGTGTGTTGGAGCATTGATTGTGTGATTGTGGGTGTTAGAGGAGTATTTTCCATTGGTGGTAGTGTTATTGAAGCGCCGTTGTGCAGCTGGATTTTTGTTTGACACTTGGTAACCAAAAATTGACATCAATGGCACCTAAGATGAAATTTCCAAGTAAAGGAGGAAAGGGTAGTAAGGCCCCCACGTCAAGGATACAGAGTCAAGTGGCTTATAAGAAGAAGGGTTTGGGGTGTACTCTTAACAGGGACTTTAATGACCAACTAGAGACATTTATTGAAAAGAAAATTTGGTTAGAAAGAGGGATTAAGTTGGATGAGTTGACACACACACCCATCCCGACAACAGTTAATGAGATGGGATATGGAGGATTAGCAGCCACCCCGCCATGTACAGTGAGAGGCTTGTGAGGGAGTTCTATGCGAGGATGAACCCCGGGGAGTTTATGAGAGGTGGTCTGGTGCTAGTTAGAGAAGTTCTTGTATACATGATTGCCGTGGATATTAACATCTATTTTGGGTCCACACTTGTGGAGATTGAGGGGATACGGGAGTGCATGGTAGAAGGGATCAACTCAAACCAGTTATATGTGAGAAGTTTGGTGGACTTCGCTAACACTATGACTATCATCCCCATGACGATTTGAATTGCTAGAGGACACCCCCTCAAGCATTCCAACTTGAGGGTTGAATCGGCTTTTTGGAATATATTCATCACATCCTTACTTAGGTCGGTTTCCCATAGGTCTACGGTCCCTTTTAAGGCAGCCCGGATATTGCATTGTATTTTGGAAAGGCAGCCCGTTGATGTAGGTAATATAGTGAAGATGGAGATTCAGAGGATTGGACGGAATAAGCCAGATTTAGACATTCTCCCCTTCCCATGTATGATTACTAAGATGTGCAGATTAGCGGGAGTGGACATATATAGGGATGCTCTTAAACCCCCTACATTTGATATGGATTTATCTACATGGCGTCGCTTGCTGGGCTAGTGTGGATTTAGAATGGCCGGATCTCTAGAGGGACCACCTACGGGGAAGCGAAAGAGAGCACGCAGATTAGAAGCCAACACGAGTGCCGAGGCAGAGTTTGATAGAGTAATTCCAGATGAGGAGCGCTTTGAGGGTGATGATGAGGCCGGTGGGATCCCTGCTAATATTGATGATCCTAGTCAGCCTATAGGTCTTCAGATCCTAGATGGTGTAGAGCACATTATGGGCACTCAGATTGATGACTTTGATATTCTACATGCTGATGGCTTGGATTTGGCAGAGAGGCAGAAGGCCCTAGAGAAGAGTCAGGCAGACATTACTTCTACGCAGATTAGCTTGGAGAGTCTGATTCAGGGTTTGACAGAGACAATGGTTATGGCCTTCACATAGCTCTAAGAGGAGCTGAAACTCACTCCATATGTGAGGAGACCTAGGAGGACCACTAGTCCAACCACTGTTCCTAGTGCCACAGGGATTCCACTTATTCCAGCCATAATGGTGGGACCCAGTTCCTCAGATGCCCTAGTTAGTACACTAGATCCGACCCTACAGACTACATGGTCAGCCGTTGAGGAGGCAGCGCAACTTGAGCTAGCCTTAACCCGTTCTCTCACAGATTAGGGAGTTTGGTCTTAGGGAGTTTGGTCTACAGGAGGTCCCCGGGTGGATGAGGCCACTGCTCGTAGGAGATTGGCAGAGGCATGGGCCCATAGAGAGGCTAGAGAGGCAGGGCAGAAGAACCCAAAAGGGAAGAGCATAGCTGAGTCTGCATAAGACGAGGAGGATTCAGATTAGTTACCACCATTTTGACTATCTCATGTGCATTATCAATTGGACTTGGATATTTGTTTTGAGCACTTCTAGTTGTTTTCAGTTTTTATTTTTAGATATTTCTTTGCTTTCCATTTCAGTACCATTCTTTCATTTCGGTTATTTTATATTCTATATTTTTGCTCTTGTTTCGCTTTTGCTTAGAATAAGGGTGTGATTTGGATTTTGGTAGAGGATTTAGAATGAATGTGCTTAATTGATAATTTTTGATTGAATGGAGTTTTATGGATATGCTTTTCTTGATCGAATATTTTTTGTGAAGGAATTGTGCATATGAGAATGAGAGGGCATTTTGCCAAGTTTTTGATAGACATTGCATATTTTTGTTGATATATGCATTATTTGCTTGGAAATTGTTGGGTTGTGCTTTTACCAAATATTTACCTCCCATGAAGATTGAGGACAATGTCCAATTTAGGTTTGGGGGTACATTTGTGCAACACCACTTTGCTTGTTTTGCTTGGTTTTAAAATTTGAATCGAATTTTTCAAATTCTTGCGATAATGCCATGTTTGAGTATACCTTGTGTTAGCTGCTAAAATTGGCCAAGTTTTTAGCAAACAACCTTCGACTACCTCTTGAAGAAAATCCAGACCGATATATCAGGATATATATCTAATAAAGCCAAAGCAAGACCAAAAGCATGAAGACTCCAAGACAACAAAAGGAAATCCTACAAACCACGTTAAACTGTCCTAGTACCCCGCTTCTACGTGGACCGGGTATCCCGCATCTACATAGATTAGGTACCCCGCCACTTTGTCTCACCAATACCATGACATAGCATCAATTGGTATCCCGAAACCGGGGTGACCAAGGGACCAGTGGAAATCATGATATAGCAAGAAGAAGGGCGTCGGGGTACCTTGACACCGTAAAGAACTAGCTCGCCAAATAGCCCAAGTAAAAGGTAAGGATGCTACCAAGGTAAGCCCGGCGGATCTAGAAGACCAGAGTTAAAGCTACAAAGAAGAACATTAAAATGCTAACGTTTTTATCATTAAAGAAGAGGACTCATTCCCGCCATTTACGAGTCCTATTTTTAAGCAGAGTCTACCAAAATCCACCCAAAAAAGAATTACTTGATTTTAAGGATTGGATTTCAGACGATATCTTCTCTTATCGCCAAGGAAAGTCCCGTACTTGCTGAAACCCTAGACCGAAGTTATAGGAGTGCATGGCAAGTAAAGGGACCTATATATATGATGTTATACTCAACTATAAGAGGGATCGAAACCCTAAACTTACAGCTTTTTTCTACTTATCGACTCATACGAGATTTCCACCGCCAACTGTGTCAAACTTTGCCTATAGTGACCGGTGGAGAGTATTATTCAACGTTGTATCTAGATTATGTAAAGAAATTTATTGTACTCTCCTATTTTATAATATAATATAATCGTTTATCCTTTTGTTTTGACCATCATTATGTTGAGTTACACTTACTGGAAATCATAGGTATCGAACTATGTGATACCCCTATAACCGTGGTCAATTTTGATCATTGTCCTCTAAAGTCGTTAATTGTAAATCCATCTCGCCGGTAAATTTCGGTTAACATTTTTTGGCACCGTCTGTGGGAACCTTACATCCACCCCATTATCAGAAGCAGCTTAGCACTACCCCGCTTATAGAAAGATAAGACTCAGATCCTCCTAAGGACAGCCCGATCACTCAGGACCTACCTTGCTTCTATTTAAAGAATCCAGAAATAGGGGAGGGGAGCAAGAAACAACCACCCGGCACCGATCCCTCTACAAAAGCCAAGCCGCACCCCCCCAGATCTAGCTATCCAGGAAGTCAATTGAGATATCCAGGAAGTCAATTGGGATATCCTGGAATAGTAGGCTGCTGCCTATGTAGAGAGTGTCTACCTCCGGATGATCGCTCAAGGTATACCTTTCGAAGCTACCAGGAACGTAAGAGAAGATGGACCGGGTATCCGGACACCAGTCTTTGATAAACTCGGACCACCACTACTAGTTTTAGACCGTCCTACAAATCTCTAATCCCAATAGGTGAAATTAGTAATCGATGTCCCCCTAGGAGTAATCTACCCCCAATAAATATACCATCATCACTCTTAGCATCAAACTTGCCAAGTTGATCACGGTCATTCAAAATGTTGTATTTGCTTCCAAAGGTGTGGAAATAGCTAACATTCGGCTTTCTACCTCTCCATAATTCATAGGAGGTTTGCCTAGTGTTGGGTCTTAAGAAAACTCTATTCCCCATATAGCAAGCTATATTGACGGCTTCGGCCCATAGGTTACTAGGGACATTGTTGCTTAGCAATATGACACGAGACATCTCTTGAAGAACCCTATTCTTCCTCTCAACGACTCTATTTTGTTGAGGTGTCTTAGGAGCCAAAAACTCATAGGAGATGCCTACACTATCACAATATGTTTCAAAGGAAACATTCTCAAATTCCCTCCCATGATCACTTCTAATCTGTTGTATGCTTTTAATGTTTAAGTTCATTTTATTTTGAATTTTATTACAAAGCATTTTAAACTTGTCAAAAGTTTCACATTTTTCTGTAAGAAAATATGTCCATGTGAACCTAGACAAATCATCAACACAAACAAAAATGTATCTCTTTCCACCTAAACTCTAGGTTTGCATATGACCCATAAGATCCATGTGGGGAAGCTCTAGGGGCTCCTTGGTGGAGAGATACTTGCTCTTTTTGTGCATGCTCTTAGTTTGTTTCCCTTGTTGGCAAGGTGTACAAACACCATTGGCTTTCTTCCCAAGCTTGTAAAGGCCACACACAACATTAAACTTGTCTAGGATTAGTAAATCTCTAAAGTTCATGTGGCCAAGTCTCTCATGCCACAACTCAACTTGCTCATCCTTTGACACATTGTGTGAGACTATTCTAGCTTTAAGACAATAACAATTGTCGCTAGATCTCATACTTTTCAACAAGGTTTGTCCATCGGGCTTTAGGATTAAGCAATCATTTTTGCTAAACAAGACGGAATATCCTTCATTACTAAGATGAGAAATGCTTATTAAATTGGCCTTCAAGCCATCAACAAATAAAGTATTGGATAAGGAGGGTAATCCGGGAATGGAAATGGTTCATTTCCTTATAACTCTCTTTTTGGATCCATTACCAAAGGTGACACATCCTCCTTTCTCCATGACAAGAGTCTTGAAAAAACTCTTGTCTCCCGTCATATACCTAGAGTACCCACTATCTAAATACAAAAAATTAGAAGAATTGACCTTCAAGGCTATTTGAGCAACATGACAAACAATTCCATTCTTTCTAATCCACCTATAAACAATATTTGCTTTCCTTATGGTCTTTGGTACAAGGGCTCTATATGTTCTATGATCATGCAAAACAATTTTCTCATTCCTAGAAACATGCATCATGGCTCTTTTCTTTTTCTTATCAATCATGCTTCTAGTTTTACACATTTTAATGTATCGAAAGCATCTTGGTCTAATATGACCATCAAAATCGTAAAAATGACATCTAAGGATAAAGTTAGGGATCATACCATAACCTTGTGCTTGCATTAGAGCCTTCCCATGTCGTTGTGGTTGAATTGGTTCAATGTATCTTCGTTGTTGAACAGGCCTAGCTTGCTTCCTTGCTTGAGGTTGCATGATTGGTCTTTTTCCTTTGTTATGAGCCATTTGTTGAGGAAAGTTGGCTTGAGGGTGTCTAGTTGGCACCACCTTTACTTGTGCATTTTTCGAACATTGTCTTAGCTCTAACTTCTTCCTAGGAGTTTGCACCAGTGACGCTTCTTTCTTCTCCAAGCTTTTTACAAACATGGTCTTCTTAGGAGTGGAGGTCTTCTTGCCATCTTTAAACCCAAAACCTCTCTTGTCATAAGGACTCTTTCCAACACCTAGGATGTGGTCAAGTTTTTCGGTTCATCATAGACATTGACTTTTTAGCTTCCACAAGCTCCCTCTTTAATCCTTCTTTATTCCTCTTAGATAAGTCTAGCTCCTCTCTTAGCTTATCTTCAATTTTCTTTTTTCTTTCCACTTGTTCACTTAAGTGGTCATTATGTGTTGAAAGCTCTAGATTTTCTTCCTCTAAAATCCTTAGTTTTCTTTTGTTCTTCATCATTAAGATTTCACACTTGACTATATAGTCATGAACATCTATGTTCTCTATATTTTCTTTTGTAGAGTTAGATAAAGAGTCATCTTCACTTGAGTCATTTTCCCTTGACTCTTTTCCTCTTCTTCACTAGATCATTTGCTCTTGTAGGAGGAGGCAAGGGCTATGAAGTTAGCAACTTCATCTTCATCATCTGAAGACTCATCTCCCTCATTGGAGGCATCACTTCCACTCCAAGTGGCAGCCATCACTTTTCCCTTCTTGTACTTTAAATTCTCACAATCGGGTGCGATGTGTCCTATATAGCCACACTCATAGCATCGGATCCCTTTCTTTTCGCTCTTCTCTTGCCTAGGCTCAAACTTCTTGAAGGGAGCCTTTTTCTTCATGTCTTGGCCTTTGGATCCAAAATCCATCTTCTCAAACTTGACAAACTTCTTGAATCTTCTTAGCAATAAAGCCATGTCTTCGTCCGAGTCATTCTTCTTCTCCTTCTCAACATTGGAGGCTTTCAAAGCAATTCGCTTTTGCTTTTTAGGAGATATGGAGGTAGAACCTTTCCTAGACTCGTAAGCCAGAAGTCTCCCAATCACCTCACTTGGCTTTACAACCTTGTAGGCGATATTCTCCTCTAAAGCTGATACCTTAGACTCAAACCTCTCGGGAAGTGATCTCATAATCTTTTACTTGATCCTTCTATCCGATTAAGGGTCACCAAGTTGATGACTTTGATTGACTATGTACATCAACTTGATCTCGAAGTAGTTTAAGCACTCATTCTCCTCCATCTTGAGCATCTCAAATTGAGTTTGGAGAAATTGAAGCTTAGAGTCCTTAACCACTTTGGTTCCCTCATGAGAAACTTCTAGGATATCCCATACCTCCTTAGGTATCATAGTGTTTTGAATCAATTTATATTGATTTTAGTCCATTGCATATAGGATGGCATGCGTCGCCTTTCTATTCCATTTTGATGTTTTAAACTCTTGCGAGTTCCATTACGCCTTAAGCTTGAGAACATCCTCTCCTCTACCCGTAAGAGTCATCATCGATGATGTGTAGCCGTCTTCAACTGCCATCCATGCCCTATCATGGATTTGGAAAATATACGACTCCATTTTGCCTTTCCAAGAGGCATAATTCAACCCGATAAGTAGGGGAGGACTCGTGCTAGAAGCACCCTCATTGCCACCCATCACCTTTGCTACCCATACATCACCCCAAATATGTGGTTTGTCCACAAAATAAGCCAATCAATAAATGGGAACCATACAAAGGCAACAAATCAAAGTGTGACACCTCAATTACCTATGAGGAGTGTGTGAGCCTCACGGTGCAGAGAGGTGTGTAGGCCGTGAGGCTCATGGCCTCCTTATGCGTCTCTCCAAGCTTGGTCGTTGGCCAATGCTTGCTTCCCTCTCGCTTCTCCCGCGTTCATTAGCCGTATTCGGGCATACAAACTCTGAATTTGAATCGGTCTTTAGATTACGAATCGTGACTCCCTCACATAGGTGGAAGACAACAAAACTTTGACAAAAGGTTAAGAATTCGACTCGGTACACTACAACGAAGACAACTCAACGAATGAGAACGTAAAATAGCGTAGCTTCCTAGTTTGGACTCAAAACCTAATGAGTAAGCAACAAAAATGACCGAGACTCAATAAGGAATTAGATGAGATCATGTTCAAGTCAAAAAACAATAAAACAAAAACAAATAAACACAAAGTTACACATGTATGCCATTTCCTAGACATAGTCTTATAACATGCAAATCACAAAGTTTATCAAATTGAATCTAATGCATATGCATACATTACTAAGTGTGTGAATGTGTATACCAATGGTGCACAATTATATGTTATACCAATGGTGCACAATTATGCAGGAACACAAATGAATGTCATGTGTGTGTGTGCCTATGCCTTGTAAGAGAAAAAAGGTCTATTACACCTTTGATGAGTGACAGCACACAGACCGATTCTAATAAACTACAGTAAATGGTATGACATGCGTGTGTTTTTACCCTTTCGCAAGTATACGAATCGCTTGACACGTATAGTGGTTACGAGTACGGGTTTCGTTCCCACGAGGAGGTGTTTATCTTAAGTCGGTCCTAGGTCTTAGCTATATATATATAATATATTTACACTATATACAGGCAAGAAAAGTAAATGGAAAATGGTCACAAGTAAATTAACTAACTAATCTAAATTACACTAAGATGGCTTTAATCTAATTACAACTAAGTTACACTAATCTAACTACAACTAAGAGTTCTCACTCCCTTAGGTAATTAACTAACTAATCACTAAACTACCAACTATAATTAACTAAATTAACTAACTAAACTAATTACCAACTCATGCAATAGTCATGCAAGAGTGATAATGAGATATACTAGAGAATTAGTGAATCATGCAATACACCTAATTACTAGTTGATACAATTAAGCACTTCAATTATAGGTTAACTAAATTACGCAGGGTTTGCATTAATCAAGTAAATCCTATTTTACATGTTAACAATTGAATAATCAATTAACAAGCATGTATCAATTAAAGCTCATTATCAAATAATATATACAACTAGTTCATAGATAATAATACATCAATACACCAAATCCTTAACATAGCTATTTAATTACGCGTTAATAACAAACTAAGGAAATAAGAGAGACAATAGAGACAACCCAATGATCTTGAGAAGTCTTTAAGCTAGCTCAACTCCTCTTGCATTCCCAAGCTCAGAATCAATGTGTGGAAGCTGTGGATCAAGGTTGGTGGCTGGAAAACCACCCTAACTTTTACTTACAGGCTAAGTAAGTTGGTAACTTGGTGAGCTAGGTTATTCTAAGCTATTTGGTCGGTATATTTGTAAGCTTTGGTTGGATATTAGGGATTGTGTTTAAGGAGGCAAAAGAGGTATATTTATATGGGGAAGTGTTTTGGGCAAGGTTGGATGTGGAAATACATGTTTCTCCCTCTGAAATGACAAGCTCGTGGGTTCAAACCCCTGCTCTCGCAGATTCATTTTCGCCGACAGAAGTCGCGGAGAGTTATTCACGTTTTCCCATTAGTTTGGTATCTTTTGGTTCGCGGTTTCTTCTTCCTGGCATGAACTCGCAGATTTCTCGCGAGTTTAGAATGTCTGGTTCGCTGGAAAGAAGGCGCAGAGGTAAGCTTCCAAGCTTGCATATCCATGGAGACTTGGTTTCTTAGAGGAGAGAGAAATTGTGTTCATGAGAGGCTAGAAATGGTGCCAACGTGACAGGGAGGAAGAGAGCTTCTGATCTGGGTAGAGATAACAGGAAAACTTGTCGAAAAATGGTCTAAAAATGGCTGAGAAATGGCCAGGTGTATTGCAGGTCGAACCGAATCCGGGTTGGGTCACCCGGGTTGTCTTGAACCTGTTGGAGGTTGATGAAAATGACGTCATCAATGAAGTCACTCCTATAACGTCAGCAGTAATGCTAAAACGATGCCGTTCTACTAACGTTGATCTGTGCTTTGTATGGCAAATTGCAAAATGTACCCCTGACTTCTCTCTTATTCACAGAATAATCATTAATTGTCCTATATTTGCACTTTAGACCCTGATTTCGGTAGAATTACCAAAATACCCCTGAATTCCTCTATTTACCTGAAACACTTATTTAAACCATTAAATACCCAGTTTTTCCCGAGAAACAAGCATAAAGTAATAGGTATTATGGGTATAAAATAGGTACTTTTATACCTCGATCAAACCCCTGAACCTAACTTTTGCTAGTCATCGAGCAAAACAAAACAAGTAAAATAGTAAAGCATAAATAAATATAAACTAAGCCAGTCCACTGTCGTGGGAGAAACAATGGCATTTAGCACGTACCATAAGCCTTTTAAACCCCTAGGTGTCCCTAGTAGGAGGAGTGTAATCTCCTGAGGGTTTACTGCTACGATACCCACAAACGTAAAGTTAAAAATAAAATAAAATAAAAATAAAAATAAAAATAAAACCTAAAATTCAAAACAACATGTGAAAGCCATACAAAATGAGATAATAAAGGAGTTATGCATAAGAAGAGTCACACATGTGAGAACTGCTAAGTGGAGGGTAACATAAATTCATTCAATTGACTGAAACGCACAATGCAAATCCCACACTCAAAATGGCATAGCATCAAATTCAATATACTCAAATGCTTTGGATGAAATTCACCTCGACTATAATCCTCACTGGATTTCACTCTATTGTTCTCTTAGAGTCCTAGGTACACTCTCTATCAAACACATACGATTTGGAAGTTATGTAAATGACAATCAAATATGTAACGCATGTGAGTATTCGAAATAAAGCACATTTTAAATGAATTGATCTCATGAAAGAATTGAAAGCTTTGAACATGGTAGAGCATATTAAAAACTCATATTCTCGAAATAGACTTCCTAAAAGATCAATTAGATTCCTCCCTACTTGTGTTGGCCAAGGTGATTTATGGTGAATGGTATATGGAAGATACTAATCATGCCAAGATGTTTCACATTACATTTTTCAACGCGAAGCTCACTTTAGATTACTCATTTACAAACATCTAGGCTACAATTTTGAACTTTGATTTGTTCTATCTATTTACTCACTTTGGAGTAGTTATTGCTTTGAAGATTAAAGACTTTAAGTGCTTAATTTTTAACACTTAATTTTTGAAAGCCTTTATTTAAGCACAAGTTACAAAATATGCCTCATTACACGCTATTATAATTTAGAGCTTAACGATTGAATTCTCTACTTTAGTAGAACTTGACAAGATTAGTAGCTATGTAAGATTAAGTGTATAGGTCTATGGATTAGGGTGTTGTGTGATAGGTTTATGTGTTTAGGTTAGTGTTTAGCAGTATTTATATTGAATCATGCACAAAGGGAAATGGACGTGTTTAGGCAATCTGGTAGTGAAACACTAACAAAGTCCTAATATCATATCTAGAAGTCCGTCTATCATGGGAATACAAATTCAACATGTTATCCACATTTATGAATGTTTTATGGCAAACAATGCTAATGATGCGATAAGATCACAATGAAAAACATATCGAAGAGTGTTTAAGAGTAGAAACAGAATTTACCCTCAAAATGAACACTAGGGCACAAAATTCACAGGTAGTCTCCACTATTAATCCTAACAACCGAGTACAAAGTCTCATCCACTTAGACACTAAGAGAAAGAGACTAATTTCACATCATGCGAAGCAATCCTAGACTGACAATAGTTAGCCAAGACTTAGCAACTAACACATGCGAAAGACTCATCAACGGCACAACTCAAAAAATCTCATTCAAACGATTTTGTTTAAAGATGGCTCAATTCGCAAAATTTTGAAAAATTTATTCAAAAACATAAAAACTATACCAAACGACACATATGTGTCCACACCCCCAAACATAAACTCGACATTGTCCTCAATGTTGAAAAATTGAAGCACATGGACAACAAGTTCATGATTCGAAAATCCGGGCACAAACATACTAACACTTACATACAAATAATCACACGCATAATAAATATATAGCACAACACAAAATTAAAGACAAATTAACAAAAAATACCATGTGAAGAAGGCATCTAAACATAGAGGCCAATATTTCAAGAAAACTGTCACTTTTTGAATTCGAATAACGTCTTCTTTTCAATGCATATTTTCAAAGCTGCTCAATAAAATTTGCTCAAATTTTGACACAAGAATATAGACATGCAAATGGACACTTTTCATGTTGAAAACATTTCAAAATTTAATTTAGAAAAGCATGAAAACAGACGTTGAAAATAGGTCACCTACAGAAATTTGAAAACAAGGTACGTTCATGACCCTTGGTCAAAGAAATACTCATAACTTTTAAACCGCCACCCAGAAATTTACATTCTTTATATCATTGGAATTGTAACGAAAAAACAATGAACACAATGCGGGTGGAAAAATTTATTTCCTCACAGTTTAGTACAGTTTTCAAGAAACATATCGCCTCAAAAATTTAAAATAGGGCATCATCACAAGGTTTGAAAACAAAACTCTAAAAACAAAAACAAAATTACACAATAACATATTATACAATCCCAATATCTTCAACTAGCATGTAAACACATATTTACAATCCTAAATATCCACCACTAATCACATTACAACAACCAATCCTAATCATTAGGCAAAAACAGCCAATTCACACACTTAAACTAATCATGAGATATAAACTTGAAGTAAAAGCTTAAAAGTAAGAGATTGGACCTTCCTAGGATGGGGTAGCTTTATGGTATGGTTTATGAGCAAGATGTGTGTCACGGCTTAGTGGCGCAGGTGTCTTCCCGCAGATTCTTTTCTCGCAGAGGAATTCTCAGGAATTAGTCGCGGGTTTTGCTCATTCTGTTACGCGAGTTTATTCCCGCATACATTTCTTGCGAAAATTCCTCAGAGAATGTCGCGGCTTTGTCCCTTCTGGCCAGTGAGCTTATGCTTGCAGATATGAAACCGCGGAGGCTCCTCAATCTTCACGCGGGTTCATCCCTTCTATCCTGTGGGTTCTTTCCCACGGACGTATCTCTTGCAAGGTTCCAAGTGGCTATGTTGAGCGGGAATAATCCAGCGGACTCGTCCCATGGTAGGCATTCTTAGCCTATTTGCTCTTCTCCTTGATTCCATGCCCTGTACACACAAAAACAACACAAAAACACCACAAGTATATGCTTTGAAAGGATATAAGTAAAGAGTATAACCCTCAAACCTATCTATTTCCATGCATCTCATATCTATGGTTAAGCATAAATGCAACATCACAAGTGGATAAATAAAGACTCTAGACTCTAAACACTAAACTAAGAATTGTTCAAAATAATTACAAACTAAAAAGTCCTAAAATTAAAAAATAAAAATGAATGTCCATCAAGTGCATCCTTTCCTTAAAGCTTGAAATTCCTGCACATTAACAAACATATCAAAAAGTTCATACAATTCAAGCACTCAACCACTATCAAAGATAGGTGGCTTTACCACAACATAGCCATTCTCACTTTTCTTGACCCAAAGGGGTCATTCCTCTTGAGTCCTTCAAGTTTGGTCTTGTCAATCCATATAGATTTAACAACCAAATTTGTAATCCTATGACTCACATTTGTCACACGTTGCCATTTCATATTAGCCCATTGAGATCCAATATGGCCTATAATATGGCACTTGTAACAAATGGGACTAAAGTGAGAGATTGTACCTCTCTGATTTGTTGCGGTTTGAATGGAGGCTTGCTTGATCTTATCTTGCCTTAGGGCCAACTTTGAAGTAGGTCTTTTGAGGACTTCTTGCATTGGTTGCTTGTCCTTCAAGCTTTGTGAATGTGAAGGTGAAGGTAGGACTTGATTGCTCTTCTTTGTGGCTTTCTTGAGACTAGGTAAAAGAAGAATTTTCCACCCGGATACAAGAAAGAAGCATATGCCAAGATACCATCTAGGTACTCCTAGAAAGAAGAATACTGGATCAAATCTGGATACCTACCTCCTCCCTCGGAGTAACCCTAGGAAAGCCCAGCAATCCCGATGACCCATAAAATGTTCCAACGTGAATTTCAACTCAGAATTCTATCACGGAGCTCAATGGGGTACCCCACTACTACACCAGACAGGTATCCCGTTACTAGATCAACAGGATACCCGGCTACTATTTCAGTAGGGTACCCCGCTGTAACATCAAATGGATATCCAGATACAACTTCAACTGAAATATCCCGCTTCTACATCTAGCTAAGTGCCCCGCTTCTACATCCAACCGGGTACCCCGCTGCAAGAACAACCGATATCAGGATACCCCGCTGACCAAGCACCTAACCAAGAAAGCATCAAACTAGAAAGAGACAGGGTACACGAGAAACCAGATGAACCCAAATACCTTCAGGGACCCTCTCACTAATTAACCACAAGAAACATTAACAGAATCCGAAATACGTATGTCTAGGAGGATAAATCTTGAAACTCCAAAGCTGGGGCGATGAAACGCGGTCGTTCATCTCCCGATAAAAAAAGTAGACTCCTTCCCGCCTCTTCAGAATTCCATTCGAATAAGGAGTCCACTTGTATCAGAATCCTCTCCAAAAGGAATCACTTGATTCGGATAATTAAAGCTCCTACAAGGTTGTCTCCTATAAGGAAGGAAAGTCTTGTGATCGCCAAACCCTAGACCGAAATTATAGGAGTGCATTGCAAGCAACGGGACCTATATATACAACATTTCATTTATCAGAAAGGGGATCAAAAATTTGCCTCCTCAAACACTACACTCACATTCAGTCCTACTTATCAACAGGCAAGAGCACGCCATCTCCATTATCCATCAATACCTTGAATACCGTCACATATCACCTTTGTTCAACAGGAATCTTGTTGGTATCGAATACATGATACCCTTCCAACCAAGATCAGCCTCAATCTTGGTCCTTAAAGTTGTTATTTGGAGATCCACCCCAGTGGTAATTTTCCATTAACACTAGGTTTGGTGACCATGGCACTTGAAGCTCCTTGACTCAAGTCAAGCTTATCCTTAGGAAATGAGATAACTTCCTTGCCATTTGCCTTCAACTCTTGCTTAGCCTTTGCAAGCCTTGCAAGGTGGTCAAATTCCCTAGTCTTCATTATCTTTAAAGCCTAATCCCTTTGAGCCAATTCATCCTTAAGCTCTTCAATCTCCTTCAAGGATGAATCCTTTTCCTTCTTAAGTGAATTGATTTTCATCTCTAAGCTCACATCTTGCCTTATCAATTCCTTGCTCTCTTGTGCAACCTCTACTACCTCCTTCTCTTCATACTCTACACACTCATCCTCGAACACCTCCTCTAATCTGCGCATATGTTCATCTAAGCGGTCATATTTTCCTTTTGAGGATTTAAAGACGAACTCTGGTTCTTCGACCTCTAGTGAATGCACTTCACCACTTCGAAGATTGGTTAGTGCCTTTATCTCTATAGATTCTCCTAGGCTACTAAACTGTTGCTTGGTGAATGAGGGGTTGTCTTGGCTACCCCAATGATGCTCTTGCCATCATTGATTGTTGCTTGCTTGATACAGAAACACGGCTTGTACTTCTCCCATTACTGATTGTTACCCGCGATGTGCCATGAGATTCTCCATTTCCCGTGACAAGTTGCCCAATTGCATTAATAACTCCGCCTTGGCTTTCTCTTCATGAGAACCATTCCTTTCGCTTCATTGTTGGGAATTCTCGCCCAACATCTCATAAGCGGATTATACTTCGCTAGCGGTTTTCTCCCTCATTGCTCCCTTACAAGCATTATCAACTGTAGCTTGTGTGAGTCCCGTCAATCTATTATAGAAACATTGTACTAGTAGGACGAAGGGAAACATGTGATACAGGCACTGTGCATTAAGTAACTTGTATCAATCCCAAGTCTCATGGAAGGCTTCCTCTGGTTCTTTTTCGAAAGTTACTATCTCGCCCCAGATTTCTCGTGTCTTCCAATAGAGGTAGTACCTTTAGAAGAACTTAGTCTTTACCACTTCCCAAGTAGTCAATGAACCTACGAGTAAAGCCGATAGCCACTTTTTTGCCTCATTTCATGCAGTACAAAAAGCATCTCATCATCAACTGATCTTCCGTGAGCTCTTCGAGTCGGATAGTAATAATGACATCGTAGTACTCCTTCATGAATTGAAGGGAATCCTCATTCGTTTCACCTCGGAAGACTGGAAGCGTGTTGAAATGAAAACTCTTCAACTCGTAGCTCCGCTGCAAATCACTTAACAAAATCGCTGACGGTTGACCTCCTATAATCGGAAAAGCAAAGTCCTTCATTAGCCTCTAAGTAACGGGCCTAATGGTAAGGTTATCCATGTTAATCCGAATCTTGAAAATCTAAACAAACGAAAATCAAATCGAACAAGATACGATATGAACAATAAAAATAAATAAATTAAACTACAAATAAAGAAAATAAAATTAACACTAAAACTAACAAAAGATAATATGTCTACCCGGTAGCGACGCCATAAACTTAACAGCGCACAGACCGGTTCTAATAAACTACGGTAAATGGTATGACGTGCATGTGTTTTTACCCTTTCGCAAATATACGAATCGCTTTACGCGTATAGTGGTTACGAGTACAGGTTTTGTTCCCACGAGGAGGTGTTTATCTTAAGTCGGTCCTAGGTCTTAGCTATATATACAAAATATATTTACACTATATACATGCAAGAAAAGTAAATGGAAATGGTCACAAGTAAATTAACTAACTAATCTAAATTACACTAAGATGGCTTTAATCTAATTACAACTAAGTTACACTAATCTAACTACAACTAAAGGTTGTCACTCCCTTAGGCAATTAACTAACTAATCACTAAACTACCAACTACAATTAACTAAATTAACTAACTAAACTAATTACCAACTCATGCAATAGTCATGCAAGAGTGATAATGAGATATGCTAGGGAATAAGTGAATCATGCAATACACCTAATTACTAGTTGATACAATTAAGCACTTCAATTATAGGTTAACTAAATTAAGCAGGGTTTGCATTAATCAAGTAAATCCTATTTTGCAAGTTAACAATTGGATAATCAATTAACAAGCATGTATCAATTAAAGTTCAATATCAAATAATAGATACAACTAGTTTATAGATAATAATACATCAATACACCAAATCCTTAACATAGCTATTTAATTACACATTAATAACAAACTAAGGAAATAAGAGAGACAATAGAGACAACCCAATGATCTTGAGAAGTCTTTAAGCTAGCTCAACTCCTCTTGATTTCCCAAGCTCGGAATCAATGTGTGGAAGATGTGGATCAAGGTTGGTGGTTGGAAAACCACCCTAACTTCTACTTACAAGCTAAGTAAGTTGGTGTTCTTGGTGAGCTAGGTTATTCTAAGCTATTTGGTTGGTATATTTGTATGCTTTGGTTGGATATTAGGGATTGTGTTGAAGGAGGCAAAAGAGGTATATTTATATGAAGAAATGTTTTAGGCAAGGTTGGACATGGAAATACATGTTTCTCCCTCTGAAATGACAAGCTTGCGGATTCGAACCCCTACTCTCGCGGGTTCATTCTCACCGACAGAAGTCGCAACGAGTTCTTCACGTATTCCCGCGAGTTTGGTGTCTTCTGGTTCGCGGTTTCTTCTTCTTGGCAAGAACTCGTGGATTTCCTGAGAGTTTGGAACATCTGGTTTGTTGGAAAAAAGGCGCGGAGGCAAGCTTCCAACCTTGCATATCCATTGAGACTTGGCTTCTTAGAGGAGAGAGAAATTATGTGCATGAGAGGCTGGAAATGGTGCCAACGTGACCGGGAGGAAGAGAGCTTTTGATCTGGGCAGAGATCACCGAAAACGGTCGAAAAATGACCTAGAAATGGTCGGGTCTATTGCGAGTCGAACAGGATCCTGGTCTGGTCACGCGGGTTGTCTTGAACTGACTAGAGGTTGATGACGATGATGTCACTCCTATGACGTCAGCAGTAGCACTAAAACGACGCCGTTCTACTAACGCTAATCTGTACTTTGCGTGGTAAATTACAGAATGTACCCTTGACTTCTCCCTTATTCACGTAATAATCATTAAATGTCCCATATTTGCACTTTAGCCCCTGATTTCGATAGAATTACCAAAAAGCCCCTGAATTCCTCTGTTTACCTGAAACACTTATTTAAACCATTAAATACCCGGTTTTACTCGAGAAACAAGAATAAAGTAATAGGTATTAAGGGTATAAAATAGGTACTTTTATACCCCGATCAATGAGCAATGTAGCTCATTTCCTCTTCAAGACAACATCTTGCATGAAAAGTTGTCAAGTACTTCTTGAAGCTTCAATCATCATCAATTTAAGACAACTAACCATTACAAGAGAAACAATGTTTTGATATGGAATTCATACTAACACAAAACAAAATCCTAACAATGTTTGTTGCTTTCGTCAATGGTTTCCTCATTTCTCCCATTGTTCACTACTCTACCACTTCTCAAAATGGCTCTAGCACTACCTAGATTGAATGAATCCCTTGAGCTTCCGATATTCATATTTAAAACGTTGTCTGCAATCTTTCCTATATGTCCTTTAATTCTCTTGATTGACTCCTCCAACTTAGAGAACCTATCTTTACTAGCTTCCATAAACCCATTCAACAATTTCTCATAAGTTACTTGTGTATCTTGGAGATTCCTTTTCATCTCATCCTCTATGCCCTCTCCTTGCAATTTCACATCCTTGGCCACACTATCTTGACTCCCCTTAACCCTTGAAGGTCTTGAGGCAAATAATGCCATCTCCTCATTGAAACTTGCCAATTGTGTGGCAAGGGGGTCCATATCGTAAAACTAGAGCAAAAACACAAAACCAAAACGTAAAGATATCTAACGAAACTAAAATTTAACAACACTTAACAAAATAAAATTAAATAAAACTAATTAACAACAATCTAAACTACAAAGAAAAGTTAATCAATTCAACAATCACTACTAATTCCCCGGCAACGACGCCAATTTTTGATAAGGTCGTTTTGCACAACAAAAATGATATATTTATGTGATCATTTTAAAACCATGTTTAGCCACTTAAGAATCCTCTTAGGATGTAAAATTAGCAAAATGGTAAGCAAAGATTCGTTCCACAGGGAATTAGAGTAATGTGTTGGATCGATTAACTAATCTAAAAATGCAATAAAGTAAATCATAGTAAATGGATAATGTGTGGTTTGAGAAACCACCAAACATACATTAAAAGTAAAAGTAACAAAATGTGATCAGAAAAATAGAATGCTCAACAATCTTGATAAGAGTAATGGGTGTAAAACAATTAAGAAAGATATTAGGGAATTGATGGATAAGCAAGTGAATTATGGGCAATGCTTTTCAAACTTTATTAATGAATCAATCTCATATTTGTTAACCATTTGTAGTCTTGGATGTGTTTAGACCATCACTATGAACCCTAAACAACTTCCCACCAAAATGCCTAACCGATTAAGGAGAGAGGGTAAAGATGGGATCGGTTTGTTACAAATCAAGGCTTAAATTATTGCGATTGATATACCCTTCAATAATCTATCTATTCACTAAGTTCTTAATCTCACAAAGGTTGTCAATCCAAGTTTGATTGCATAACAAATTATCCTAAACAAGAGTATGATCAACTAGTAGGTATATTATGTCAATCATGTAATGAATAAGATCTAGTTATAAAATGAATAAAACATAAATAGAGATTCCAATATATTAAAGCTTAAGCAAAACCCAAATCCAAATGTTCCTCACATCTATCCCCTAGAAAGGGGATTTAGTTACACATAGTTACAATCAAAAGCAAGAAAGTAATAAATAAAGAAATCACCCTTGGGCCTCTTTTAATGCTTGCTCCTTCCTTTCCTTAGATGCTCCTAATGCAAAGAGTCGAGGATGATGATGTGTCTAGATGGGTGGATATCTATGGTAAATGACAAAGGTATTGGGATGTAGAGAATGAGAAGACAAGAATGGTTTGGGTGAAGTAATCAAGACTTGGTGTTGAGTTTTAGGATGGAAAAGGTGAGTTCAAGTATAGAAATGGAGGAATGTGAGAGGGGAATTATGGATGAGAGAATACTAGGCTACAAGTTGTAAATTCGTGCTTTGAAATGTATGGTCCCTCTTGCTTGTTAGAGAAGAATAATATTTATAGAGGCACTCGAATTTGTGATGTTAATGCCATAAATGCTAAGGTGGTAGGGTGTCACGGTTTGTTGTCGTTATAGCAACGCCACCGCGGCAGACGGTTACGGATTCTTCGATTTGTTGTCATAGCCATTTTGATCTTTTTCGCGGTTGTGACAACAGCGACACTGGAAAGGCGACAATAAGATCTGGGATCTTGAAAGTGGTTGCCTATTTGGTCTCATGATGACACAACACATCGATGCTAGACCTGATGGTTTTCTTGGTTTTCATCCTCTTTGTCGTGGTATGTCAAAAAAATGACATCTCACCATGGCGCCACACCTGATTGGTTTTCAGGATTTAATCTTCTCTATCACTTCTTGGTCGCCACAGTGACAATACTGAGGCAACACTTGGCTAGATTCTTCATTGCAATTTGTCTTCTATCGCCGTGTGCCAAAGACGACACCTTCAAAGGGCGATAATGCCCTGTTTCTCCAATTTGTGCACATTTTTGCATCAAATTCCTCTTCTTCTTCACAAATGCCCTTGTGGCACAAATAAACCTGAAACACTTGATTAACGACATTAAAACATGGGGAAATGCTCAATAATCAAATATAAAGAGAAGGAAATGATGACTAAAATCATACCAATTTTTGTTCGATCATCATCCCAAAATTAGTATGTTTTTAAAAATCCAATATTTTAATCTTTTAGTAAAATTACTAAGATGACTAATTGTTTGTTAGTACACCTAATATTTTAATCTTTTGTAAAAAAAATTTTCCTATTAATGGTTTGATATTAACATATATCATCAAAAACTCTTTCCATTTTAATAAACCATAGATTCTCTTTTAAATATATTTTCAATTTCTTTTAAGGAAATACAAATTGGTTGCTAAGTATGGAAAATAAATCAAAATCATGAGACAAATTTGGTTGTGAAAAAAGTAAGTTTTAAATTTATTTTTATTATAAGAACAAAATTATTATTTATATAAACAGACTTTTAAATTAACTATAGGGTGGCTCTATTGCCACCATATACACCTATTTTTCTTCCAACACCTACATTAAAAAAATTAAAATTATTAATTTTACTCATTACACTCTTTAAAATACCAAAACTATCATCTAATTTTTTTTTTTTTAAACATCTTTTTTTCTCATTACACCCATAATTTAGAATTTGCAAGAACAAGTTTCAGATTTTGTAGGATATTTTTACTGTTATTTTGATTCAACATTATTTTAAATATTTAATTCAACATTAAAAAAAAAATCATATAATTAAAGGATGAAAAAAAGGTGTTATTAACTTTTAAGAGAATTGGAGAGACCTTATAAGTTGTTAGTTGTAGAAACAAGTTCGCTACAACAAAACCTTCCAAACTTCGAAAAAGTAATTTGAGAATGTATCTTAAAAAAAAAAAAAAAAAGTAATTTGAGAATGTATGATATGAGTGAGAGTCAAAAGTAAATGTCTAATGATTTGTAATTAAAAAGTAAACCATTACATAGTCAATTTAGAAAGGAAAAAAAAAATTAAAAACTAAAATAATACATAGTCAATTAAGAATAAAAAATTGAGGAATCACTATCAATAATTATTGTCTCCTTTGTAGCCACATTAGGACCGATTATTGTACGAATTCTTGTATTCGAGATGCATAAGGAAGATACAAACCATCTACACATGGCTGATGATGTTTATACCAATTGACTGCTACTGGTGGTACGGATGTCAAGCACCATAAAAACCTATAAATAACAAAAATGCAAATTATATTGTGTAAACAAACTATAAATTTCGTATGATTAGCAATTAAATAACAAATCATACCTCTATAAAGTGGTATTTATAAAACCAATTGCAATTTCTTTGTGAGAGATTGTAGATGGTGACACCAATCTTAGAGGTAGAAATGTAGCACATAGTTGTATGGACAAGTGAAATAGAGAAACGTTATAGCACGAGACAATAAGATAACCCATCCTCAGCATAGTCATCCAAAGATCATAACCGGGATATTCCTTATAATAAGAAAATATGCTAATCAACTCTATAACTCTCTCATGAGATCCATATACACAAGTATAATATTCTGAATGGAAATATAGCTCATGTACTAAATCTCTCCTAACTGTCTCCCATTCATTCACTCTTTATCCTACTAAGTCACCGACGGCTCTAAATCCACAATTACCACCCCAAGTCTAATTGGTAGCTTAACTCCAAGTCTTGCTTCTTAGATCCTTTTGTGCATGCTCTTGGTTTGTTTCCCTTATTGGCAAGGTCCACAAACGCCATTGGCTTTCTCCCAAGCTTGGAAAGGCCACGCATAACATTGAACTTGTCTAGGATTGGTAAATCCCTAAAGTTCATGTGGCCAAGTCTTTCATGCCACAACTCAACTTTCTCATCCTTGGACACATTGTGTGAGACTATTCTAGCTTCAAGACAATAGCAATTGTCGCTAGATCTCATACCTTTCAACAAGGTTTGTCCACCGGGCCTTAGGATAGAGCAATCATTTTTGCTAAACAAGAAGAAATATCCTTCATCATTAAGATGAGAAATGCTTATCAAATTGGCCTTCAAGCCATCAACAAACAAAGCATTGGACAAGGAGGGTAATCCGGGAATAGAAATGGTTCTTTTACCTATGACTCTCTTTTTGGATCCATCACCAAGGTGACACATCCTCCTTCCTCCATGACAAGAGTCTCAAAAAAACTCTTGTCTCCCGTCATGTGCATAGAGCACCCACTATCTAGATACCAAAAATTAGAAGAATTGGCCTTCAAGGCTATTTGAGCAAGATGGCAAACAATTTTATTCTTTCTAATCCATCTAGAAACAATATTTGCTTTCTTAGTGGTCTTTGGTACATGGGCTCTATATGTTCTAGGATCTTGCAAAACAATTTTTTCATTCCTAGGAACATGTTTCATGGCTCTTTTCTTTTTCTTCTCAATCATGCTTCTAGTTTTACACATTTTAATGTATCGAAAGCATTTTGGTCTAATATACCATTAAAATCGCAAAAATGACATATAGGGATAAATTTAGGGATCATACCATAACCTTATGCTTGTATTAGAGCTTTCCCATGTCGTTGTGGTTGAATTGGTTCAATGTATCTTCGTTGTTAAACTTGTCTAGCTTACTTCCTTGCTTGAGGTTGCATGATTGGTCTCTTTCCTTTGTAGTGAGCCATTTGTTGAGGAAAGTTGGCTTGAGGAGCTCTTGAGGGTTAAGCTTGTGGTTTTCTTCTTGGAGCCACCTTCACTTGTGCACTAAGTGAGCATCATCCTAGATCAATCTTCTTCCTAGGAGTTTGCACCGGTGAGGCTTCTTTGTTGCTCAAAGACTTGACAATTATGGTCATGTTGGGAGTAGAGGTCTTCTTGCCATCTTCAAACTCAAGACCTCTCTTGTCACAAGGACTCTTTCCAACATATAGGATGTAGTCAAGTTTTCCAGTACTAGTAGTCATCCTAGACATTGACTTTTTTTGCTTCTACAAGCTCCCTCTTCAAGCCTTCTTCATTTCTCTTAGATAAGTCTAATTCCTCTCTTAACTTATCATCAATTTTCTTTGCTCTTTCCACTTGCTTACTTAAGTTGTCATTATGTGTTGAAAGCTCTAGATTTTCTTCCTCTAAAATCCTTAGTTTTCTTTTGTTCTTCATTATTGAGCTTTCACACTTGACTATATAGCCATGCACATCCATATTCTCTACATTTCCTTTTGTAGAGTTAGATGAGGAGTCATCTTTACTTGAGTCATTTTCCCTTTGACTCTCTTCCTCTTCTTCACTAGATCATTTGCTCTTATGGGAGAAGGCAAAGGCTATGAAGTTAACAACTTCATCTTCATCATCCGAAGACTCATCTCCCTCATTGGAGTAATCACTTTTACTCCATGTGGCGGCTATCACTTTTCCCTTCTTGTACTTCAAATTCTCACAATCGGGTGCAATGTGTCCTATACTACCACACTTATAGCATCAAATCCCTTTCTTTTCGCTCTTCTTATGCCTAGGCTCAAACTTCTTGAAGGGAGCCTTTTTCTTCAAGTCTTAACCCTTGGATCCAAAACCCTTCTTCTCGAACTTGACAAACTTCTTAAATCTTCTTAGCAATAAAGCCATGTCTTCATCCGAGTCATACTTCCCCTTCTTATCAACATTGAAGGCTTTCAAAATGATACTCGCTTTTTCCATCGATAAGAAATCACGATGATCAAAAGATTGTTTCTATGTAAAAGAGGGGATTTCCTACGCAATGTTCTCTAAACTATCAAAAGACTAGTAAAGCGGCAAGCAAGGGTATCGTTCCGCAGGGAGGTGTGATTCGTCAACTATTTCAAGTTCTAGTGATTATTGTAAGCATGTAAATAGAATGCGGAAAGGTGGGAATGGTGTGTGTGAAATGTATGTACAATGTGGTGTGTGTGTGTGTGTGTGTGTGTGTGTGTGTGTGTAAAGAATAGAAATGAAAATAAATAAAAACAAAGAGAATATGGAAGGGTGAGAATGGTGTTTAAAGGGATAAATAAAATGGTGGATAGGAGAGATGCATGAAAATGGTCACATAAGGTTCAACAAGTTCACCATACATAAGTGCATAAATAGTTTGTTGTTAGGCATTAAGTTCATCTAATTTTAGTTAAGGGTTCGTTCTTGCCTCAATCCGATTTATACCCATTGATAGAGCTAACGGTTGAAGAGTGTGTTAAGAGCCTCTTGTACATGAAACCGCAACCAACATTTGTAAACACATTCTATAAACCGATGCTAAATTGAGTCCCAATATTAACACGGTAATGTAAAATGGCAACGTTAGGTACAATAAATGTGAAAAAAGTGATTGTATCTCTAACCATAACTCACCTAGAGCCCTTAGCGTGAGAGATAGCCAAAGACCAATAATTAAAACTCTAACCATGACTCACCTAGAGCCCCTAGAGTGAGAAATAACTAAAGTCCAATTGTTTACAAGAACAATGAACCAAACCTTTATAATATGGCAATTTATAGGTTCACCCATTCTTCCTAACTAATTAGCCAAGACTATGCCCAGAGAGCCCCTCCAAAGGCACAATCCTAACTCTAAGTCACTCAAACCTATCCATACAAGTAAATTTCAACCTTTCATCAACATACAAACACAAAATGGGATATTTGATTACAACTACTCCTAATCTCATCCATGAATACATATTAATTTCTAATCTCCATACACAAGTATTTCAAGATAGATATGTATTCAATAAAAGCAAGAATGAATCAAAACACAAATTAGATATAAAAACAATCATCACATATATAGAGCACAAATATAGGTTTACAAATATTCCTAAATGGGGATTACACATTCAAGAAAACAAGAAATACATAGAGAGTGAGAAAATAGATACAACCCTTGAAGAAAATCTCCCCCAATAGCTCCTTCCCTTACTAGCTCGAAATTGGCCAAAGTCCACTTCTATCTCTATGCAATCTACTCCTAAATGTGGTGGAGGATGGGTAGAAGGTGAAATGGGGAGCATCCGTGGAGGAAAAACCTCCATGAATGCTCTTGGAAGCTCCACTCTCTCTTTTGAAATGAAGAAAATGAAAAAGAAGAAGTGTAGGGGTATGGATTCTATTGGAGAGAAGAGAAGAGAAGAAGGTGTTTAAATAGTATGGGGAGGTTAGGGCTGAAAGCTGGGTGAAAGGATAAGATTGCCCTTCAATTTTCAGGCAAAAAACAACTTTCTGGAGTGGATCGGTGTTTGAAGTAGCCGTTTTGACCTGACAGCATTTTAGCATTTCAGTATCGCGTACTATTACGGAAATGGGCATAACTTCCTACATAAAATTTGGAATCGCAATCCATAAAATGTTCTAGAAACTAGACTTTCAAAGCTTTCTGAATATATAAAGATATCATCGTGGTTTGATTTGAATAGGAAGATATAACCTTCCAAAGTTGAGTGTTCTGCACGAGCATGTACAATTTCAGCCCTTTTTGGCTCATTTTGCATCCCAAACTAATCTTTAAACTCATAACCTTATTGGAAGGAATATGTACCTACACATGGCTAAAAAAAAAAACATTATATACAAAAATACGCTAAAAATGAGACAAACGATAGGAATTAGGGACCTCAAATAGGTATAAAATAGCCCGATCACAAAGCAATTCCCTTTTGCTTTTTAGGAGGTGTGGAGGTAGGACCTTTCCTAGACTCATAAGCTAGAAGTCTCCCAATCACCTCACTTGGCTTCATATCCTTGTAGGTGCTATTCTCCTCTAAAGCAGTTACCTTAGACTCAAACCTCTCGGGAAGTGATCTCATAATCTTTTGATTGATTCTTCTATTTGAGTAAGGGTCACCAAGTTGATGACTTTGATTGATTATGTCCATTAACTTGATCTCGAAGTCGTTGAAACACTCATTCTCCTCCATCTTGAGCATCTCAAATTGAGTTTGGAGAACTTGAAGCTTCGAGTCCTTAACCACTTCGGTTCCCTTATGTGTAACTTTTAGGATGTCCCATGCCTCCTTAGCTATCCTAGTGTTTTGAATCAATTTATATTGATTTTCGTCCATTACACATAGGATGGCATGCATCACCTTTCTATTCCATTTTGATGTTTCAAACTCTTGCACATTCCATTACACCTTAGGCTTGAGAACATCCTCACCTCCACCCGTAGGAGTCATCATCGATGATGTGTAGCTGTCTTCAACCGCCATCCATGCCCTATCGTGGATTTGGCAAATATAAGACTCTATCTTGCCTTTCTAAAAGACATAATTCAACCCGGTGAGTAGGGGAGGTCTTGTGCTAGAAGCACCCTCGTTGCCACCACCATTTTCACCGTTTCCACTCATAGTGCTTATGAATGAATGAAATGAATGCAAATGTATAAATGATCAAAAATCACACAAAATGCAAAACACGCCAAAATGAACTAGGTTCACTTAAGTATATCTAGGAACCCGCTCTGATACCAATTGAAACTAATTACAGTGTGTACAATATTAATTTAGAGGGGAGGTGAATAGATTTTACTCGATTTTACCTTATTTTTGTTACTAGTCAAATTGACGAAAATACCCCTAACTAGTCACAATAATATATCAAGTGTATAAAATGTGGAATCTTAAATGACAAAAGATATTTATGTAGAAACCCTCATGGAAAAAAAACCACAAGCCGTTTAGTGCGCTACCTTCTTAGAATGTGGAAGCACTCTTAGGTATCCCAATTAGAAGAGATGTTTATTTACCACTCATACCTCGAAATCACTAATTGAAATGGATTTTACAACCTATGTAGACCTCGTCTAGCACTACGGTTAATAACCCCCCACTTCTACACCGCGGGCCTTTAAAAGTGATCCTAGTCCAATTTGCTTGTAGCTAAGTGAATATATGATGATATTCAAAATGCAAATAAAGTTAGGTAACCTTAGATGCTTATTTAGGATGATGAAATAACAATTAATACAATCCTAGATATCAATAGCTAAATGACATGTCATAAAGCTTAGCTAATTATAGATTAAGCAAACCTAGATAGCTATCACAATACAACACTCAATCATATCAACACAACAATCTCTATCTTGAATATTAGAGTTTAATCTAAGAGCAAGCAAGTAATCTAAGAGATGCCTTGATAAATGAAACGATAATTATGTATGATAATAGTGAAGAATATACCAAAGGATGTGTGTTGAGCAAGACCCATGCAAGTAAGCATCCTAACTATGCTAGAAAATGCTTAGATGATATTTTGATGCATATGTGAATGAGTTTAAGTGATTAAATGAGCAATCTTGATTGCTTTTTCTCTCAAAAGTCTCTCTTTTAAACTTAGGGTTCTTGATGATTAAAGAGCCACACCTAGACTATGAGAAAGTAGTGTATTTATAGAGGGCCATAAAAGTTTGAGTGTAAAAACAAAATTGCCCTAACTTTCACGGGAGAAATGTGCAGCCATCGACCGCACAATGAGGGCACATTTTTGAACCTGATGTGCTGATCCCTTTTATGCGCCCTTATTATACGGCCCCTAACCGCATAACCCAATGGCTTATAAATGTCAGGTATTTTGACAATTCAATTATGCGCCTTGTTGTGTGGCATGTGGTCGTATAACACACGGGCGCATAAGTGTCAAATATTTTGACACTTTAATTATGCGCCTTGTTGTGCGACCAGTGACCGCATAAAAAGGGCATATTTTTGACTTGGTCAAAAACATGCGACCCTATTCCCGAATCCTCCTAGAATACAACTTCCAATACAAGCTCAACGAGAAAGAGCATAGAGGATTTAAATAGACAATCACACACACAAGAATACATCAAAGAAGTGCTAGTGTGGAAGTGAAGAGAATGCACAATAGCAATGAACATGTATGTAATCATGGCAAGTGAGTGTGTGCAATTAAATCTCTTCGAAGAAAAATAAGCACTAGAGATATACCTTTGAAGTGCCTGTCACTCTTGAGGTCTTGAAAAGGCCTTTGAACTTGATCACCTATCACCTTTGCTATCCTTATATCAACCCCAATGTGTGGTTTGTTCACGAAATAAGCCAATCAATAAATGAGAATCTTACACCTATTTTTCAGAGTAATTAAAATATCTTTAGGTTTCACCATATTTTTAGATATGTCCACTACCATCGAAGTTTCTTCATGCGATAATCTCCCTAAAAATGCATGTCCCTCAAAATGGTCTGCAACATGATGATTGTGAATCACACATTCTACCTTTAACATTCGATCATCATCATATTCTAACTTCTAGCCCTTTAATGTAAATGGACATCCACACTTTTTTGTACCATAAATCTTCTTTTGATGTTTATCTTTTGGAACCTCATTATTTTTAATTCTATTTATATATCTCCCACCCCTTTCACAACCAAAAGTAATCCTTAGTCTTTAACAATATCAATTGTATCAGATCTCCTAATAACAATTATTAAACCATTACGTCTCCCATTCTCTACTTTTAAATATCTAAACAATGAACAATTCAAAGTAAGCAATATATGTTACGAAAGAGTGGTGCTATTGGCACACCCCTACTGATCTATTTATGCCCCACTTGTTTAAATTTTGATTTAATTTAATAAAGTTAAATGTTTTTATTAATTTATTTTATTTATTTCTAAAACTACCCTTTTACTTATTTTTCAAACTTAATAAACCTTATCTCTTTGTTTTTTTTTTTTTTTTTTTTTTAATTTTTAATTTTTTATAGAAATTATGATAGAATACGTCATGGTTATCTCGACGAAATGGGCGGACTGGCTATACCAATTCCAAAGATATTCACGCTATTTAGTATCTTATCAATGGCTTCCCTTGTATTACCGAGCATGAGTGGTTTTGTTGCGGAATTGATAGTCTTTTTTGGAATAATTACTAGCCAAAAATATTTTTTAATAGCAAAAATACTGATTACTTTTGTAATGGCAGTTGGAATGATATTATGGGCTTTATTGAAAAACGCTCCTCAAAGCGAACAGCAACAAGAAGCCGCAAAACAGGCACATCAACAAGAAACCGCAGAAACAAGGCAAAAAGATCAGGGAACAAAACAGAGAGGGGCAAAACACTGCCCAAGCAAACCCAAACACAAAAGAGATGCAAACACCAGCAACAAAGCAAACAAGTGATCAAGAGTTCTGAAAAAAAAAATTCGAGAAGATTAAAAGATTGTTGGGTTTTTTTTTTTTAAAAAAAAAAAAAAGGAATGTGGAGATTTATTAGATTTACTTTATAGATTTTTTTTTTCTTAAATTGTATGTCTTTTTTCGTAATTTTGATAAAGGAAAAAAATACTAAATAATTTAAAAAGTGGGGCATAAATAGATCAGTAGGGGGTGTGCCAATAGCACCACTCATTACGAAATAAACATAATACAGAAATATAAATTAGCCTTACCTCATGAGTTGTAAATTCAATACTGTATTCTACTCTACTTTCTAAGCAAACGTTGATGCATTCGATGGAGGCATTATCCTATCGATTTCAAATAAAAGTTAGTCAAAATCAGTTGTATTTGAGATCTGTATAGATTTGATCAAGTTCAACAACTGCTTTACAAAAATAGTTCTACAAGACAACTACTGCAACAATTTTTTATTCAATCACAAAACAATAATAAAAATTAAAGTAAATATACCTGAATGCATTCGGAATCCATGAAATCAATATTTTGTTCATTCATTCCTTGACTATATATGAAAAAAAAAAAAATCATGATTGATGTTGGGTTTGATTAAGTATATATTAATAGGATTTATGATAGACTGAGTGTTCAACTTATGAGTGTAAGAAGTAAATTTAATTTTCAATTATAAAGTCATGTATTTTAATTAATTAAATGTGAGTATTTTAGAAATAAAAAAGTTTCATTGAAACATGGGTGTAAGGAGATATTTTGTGGTTGGCAATAGAACCACCCTTATCTCTCTCTCTCTCTCTATATATATATGTAATTTCTTTTAAAAATACTTTAGAATTTTTTTTTTTTTTATCAACATTAATGTTCTTTCTTGTCAATATATATGTATTAGATGCTCTTAAATTTCGTCGAACATCTATATTTTTTTAAAAAAATATATATCATTTAATATATATCTACTTAAACATCAATTAGGACATGACACAAATCTTGTATTCCTACAACCCTTTCAAACAGAAAGTGGTTCTTCAATAATAATAATAATAATAATAATAATAATAATAATAATAATCTTAAAATGGATTTTTAACGAAAAATAAAAAATGAAAAATGGAGTTTGATTTTGAAAAAATCGAGAAGAGAAAAGAAGTAGGGAAGAGGAAGAATAGTAAAAGAATTAAAGATGACGACAAAATTTGAAATAATAATAAAGTTGATTAAATAACATAATAATAGTTATAGATTATGTATATTTATAAAAATACAATACAATATAAATAAAGAAAGAGTATTTTTGGCATAATTTACAAACCAGAGAGTTTTTTAAATTTTTAATAGGTGTGATTACGAAGGATTTAGATCATCTTCTCATCTCACTTTGTCATTCTTCACTTAAATCAATGGTCGAGATTAATTCTATTTTTTGGTTGAGTAAAACATAAAAATTAATAAGAATAATATAAACCATTGATTTGCTAGATTAGACACGTGTCAATCATTATGAAGGTGAGGACAATATGAGGAGAGAATCCAAATCCAATTACGAAAGTGGTGTAATACAATTTTCGAGGGTTGCTCCTTTGTTATTTTTGACTTGTTATGGACCTTTGGTGCGCAGAGGCCCAACCTCGAGCAGTTTTGTGTAATTTGGTCAGTAGAAAAGTGTTGAATGAAGAAACGACAGAGAGGAAGCCAAGTGTATGCCTCGCTGGGTGGAACAACTAACAATTAACAAACGCAACCTCATAGTTCTTGATCATTTTCTTTTCGTTTCCTTTTCTTTTCTTCTCTCGAGTCTTGACTAGTTTTGATTGATCATTCAAGCGAACAAAAGAAAAAAACCATGTCGTACGCTTACCTCTTCAAGTACATCATCATCGGCGATACTGGTAATCAATCAATTCGTTTCCAATTCCATCATTCTTCGTCGTTTTTACTTTTAGGTTTGAATGATCCGATTCTGTCGACATCTTTGCAGGTGTTGGAAAATCATGTCTTCTTCTGCAGTTCACCGACAAGCGGTTCCAGCCTGTTCACGACCTAACCATCGGTGTCGAATTTGGGGCCAGGATGATCACCATCGACAACAAACCTATCAAGCTCCAAATTTGGGACACGGTTACTCTCTTTCCTTCGTTTTACCCATTTAACCAACTGATCAAGTATCTAATTCGATGCTTTTTGTTACTCTAATTTGACAGGCCGGTCAAGAATCTTTCAGATCTATCACCAGATCATATTATAGAGGTGCTGCTGGTGCCTTGCTTGTTTATGATATTACCAGGTTACATTTTTCTTCAATTTTTGCTTTTGTTTTGTTATTATGTATCCTATTGAGTATGCCATTTGATTTTCGCTTTTCAGATTCATAAAAGCTTCTTGTTTTACGTCATATGCTTATATATATATATATATATAGCATATAGGTATGATGCATCGAAAAGGCTCTTGCTGACTGACTTGATTTGAGTAGAACCTATGATGATATAGTTGAAAGATTCTTTTTTTTTTTTTGGTTTTTAGGAGGGAAACATTTAATCACTTGGCCAGCTGGCTGGAGGATGCGAGGCAGCATGCGAATGCCAACATGACCATTATGCTTATCGGTAACAAGTGTGATCTTGCTCATAGGAGGGCGGTGAGCACTGAAGAAGGTGAGCAGTTTGCCAAGGAGCATGGATTGATCTTCATGGAGGCCTCTGCTAAAACTGCTCAGAATGTTGAGGAGGTGAAGAAACTTTATACTTCATTAACGCCGGAGATTGTTAAAGCCTGATTATTTATAACAGTGTTAGTATTGAGATTTGCATGCTTCCTCTGTTTCTGTCTAGGCATTTATAAAAACTGCTGCAACCATATACAAGAAGATTCAGGATGGAGTTTTCGATGTATCAAATGAGGTTGGATTCCTTTCTTTTATGTTTTTCCGAACTAGATTTTGTCAATCTTTCTAAACTAATGCATATATCTTTCCATTTCATTGATGCTTAATGTTGGTTTATTTTAAATTGAAAGGTTGAGGTGTAACAGCCCAGGCCCCGCCAAGTACATATTGTCTGTTTTGGGTTTCATGCATAAGATAATCAATAAACTAATATCAAGATTTCTGAATTTTGATACAAATAATAAGAAATCCATCAAATATCTAAACTTGGGTGTAGAAACTCAAAATAATAAAGGTACTTCTAATCTTAATTATTCACTAAAAATCACGTTGTATAAGACATTATTATAAATAAATAAAACCGTAATAATTGTCCTATGTTTCATTAAAGGATATAAAGAACAATTAGGTAAAAGAATTTAACAACAGCGAGAAAAATAATCGAAATGCCTGTGTCAAAAATCTGGGTGTTACATGAGGGTAGTTTATACGTTTCTCATTTAGTAAGTATTGCTTTAACTTTACCATGTAATAAGTTTTCATATTTGGTTGCTGTTTGAATTAACTAGGGTTGCATATTGATCTTCATCTTACGTAGAAGATACATTTGAGACGGAATGCAAATTAAGTTGCTTTTTGTGTGCATATCAGGGAAGTTTAAGTGCAAAAGAGGGGTGTGACCCTGATAAGTCTGGAATTTAATCAATCTTTTGAGGTTTATGACTCTTATATTCTGGATGGTTTAATGATAAGTTGTTGTCCCCTAATTTCTTGTGGACAAGGTTGTTGTTTCGGGAACCAAATTTGCATCTTCCCTGCACCCCTCTTTTTCTTTGGTCTTAAATCTTCAGTTCCCCCAACAAGAGTTACTGTTACATTATTGACTAAGGAGGCAATATAGTTTGTTTTTGTACCCTTCACATCCTTGATTTATTATTGGTAGAGATTCACAAGAAATCCTGTGGTTTACATACAAATAAAATTGGACGGTTACTTTATGGTATGATGAAAGCATGTCTGATTTGGTTCTACACTTCTACTTGATCGATGCATTTTAGTAGCGTGGATTGCTAAGTGGTTATATCTGATATATCTTTCACAACAAAAAGAGCAACGTAAATGATTATAATTTTTTTATTTTGACTGTTAATATGCAAGCTTAAATTTTAACGTGACTTGGCATCAGTATTCTAGAACATGCCCTATGCACCAGCCTAGCTGCTAGGTTGCCGCTGGCCGTGCTGATTAAGGCCTAATCGGCAAGCCTAGGCGGAAGGTGCCGGCCTAGGCGGCGATGACTGCCTAGGCAGTTGTGTTTTTTTTTTTTTAAAAGTCAAAACAACGTTTTTTTTAATGAATCCCAAAACAATGTCGTTTTCGGATCCATTTAAAAACCCTAAAACCCTTTTTCTTCTTCTCTTCTTTGTTCGCTCGACACTCACTTTCGCCTCCACAGCTTCACAATATCCACTCCACTCCACCAGCCAGCAGCTCCTAGGTCCGCCGAGGAATTACCTAGGCGCTAGCCCGTCGCCCGACTAGCGTCTAGCACTTTTTAGAACACTTCTTGGCATTATAATGATTTGAGTGTGTAATGGATAATATTTCAGTGGAAGTGTAATGATTTGGCATTATAACATTGTTTTTTTTTTTTTTTTTTTCCAAGTAGGGAGTGGATGAGAGGTGATGTTGTTGGTGTTGCTGATATGTCCTTGTATTTTTTCTGTTGGCAGTCTTATGGAATAAAGGTTGGATATGGAGGAATCCCAGGGCCATCAGGAGGCAGAGACGGTGCTTCTTCTCAAGCAGGAGGCTGCTGCAGTTGAAAGTGGAGATATCA
This sequence comes from Acer negundo, assembly GCA_035582765.1. Lineage (NCBI taxonomy): Eukaryota > Viridiplantae > Streptophyta > Magnoliopsida > Sapindales > Sapindaceae > Acer > Acer negundo. The sequence goes on from CM069233.1 coordinate 15,015,337, forward strand.
TTTGCCAAGTTGATTGCACACCTGTCTAGTTCTATCATATTCAATATTTTGTGACGTTGATATATCTTTATTTGTTTGCCCCAAATTATTGTGAATTGTTTATACTTGCATGTTGAGAATGATGAAACAGTTGTATAATCCTCAATTTGATTGTAAATTTGACAGTTGTGTTGGTTTCTTTGATGATCTCTGTAGTTAACAAAGGAGTCTGTTATTTTTCTTTCAAGATGAAATTCTATTAAATGTATTTAATTAGGGCAAGTTGTTAATTACAATTTACACACATGGTGTAGACAAATATGGACACATTGGAACTTGCACATTTTGACTTGGTGGTTGCAAACAATCTTTCTCCAAGATAAGCAATGGTTTGTTCTGGCTTGTGGGTAACAAACCCAAAGATGAGTGCCAATAATAACAAGCCTATTTGATTAATATGTTTACTTGGTGAGATCCAGATCCTACGCTAATATGTAAATAGCAAATAATTAAGGGTAGCAATAATAGAATATATAATTTATATAAAATAGAAATAATAATAATAATAACAATAATAGTAGTATGAGTTTTAAGTTAGTAGTAAGTAATTATATTAGTAAGGTTGTCCAATATGCAGTGGTCATCATCATCATCTTCCAATCCTTGAGGCAAGCCTAGAAGGCAACCTAAGTCCAAGAAGTCAGTCTTGTTTCTTTTTATTATTTATAAATTAATTTTGATTAATTCGATTCGATTTGATTCATTTCTGTATCCCCAAATCTATTCGAATCGAAGATCTGAGTTTTGTCCTTTGTCCATGGCGTCCAATCAACAAGGTGGTGCCGGAGGAGGAGGATTTGACGTCAACAAACTATTTAAGCCGTCGTCTAATCCAATGAACATGATTCCCAACTCCAGCAATCTAACCACCTCCCCCTCCTTCCCCGCACCCTCTTCGCCCTCCGTCTCACCCTCGCCGTATCTGGCTCCGTCGTCCTCTTATCCTCCTCCCACTGGCCCCTACCCTCCTTATCACTACTACCCTTATCAACCACCACCACCACCATCGCCTCTTCAGCACCAACACTTGGCTCCCAATATCCACCAACAAAACAGACCTCAAAATCAAATCTCGTATGCCCAGCAGCCTTCCCCCAATCCCAACCCTAACCCTAACTCTACCAACTCTTCTTCAAGTAACAACCTTCTCATGGCCTTCTTCGGAAACCCAAATCAAAATCAAAATCCCAACTTGCCTTCTCAGCCCTCCGATTCAGCTGCAGCTCCAATCCCCTCTGCCCCACCCGTCAGGTTGCGGAGCAGCAAAGTCCCCAAAGGAAGGCACTTGATTGGGAATCACGCCGTCTATGACCTAGACGTCAGGCTAGAAGGTGAAGTGCAGCCTCAGCTTGAAGTCACTCCTATTACAAAATATGCATCCGATCCCGGATTGGTTCTCGGTCGTCAAATTGCTGTTAATAGGAATTACATTTGCTATGGTCTCAAGCTTGGTAACATTCGCATTCTCAACATTATCACTGCTTTGAGATCTTTGCTTCGCGGCCACACTCAGAGGGTCACGGATATGGCTTTCTTCGCTGAAGATGTTCATCTTTTGGCTAGGTAACTCTTCTGATTTATATCATTTGACCTTGCCTTTTTTTTTTTTTTTTTTTTTTTTTTCAAATATGCTAACTTTACTTACTCTTTTGTGCAGTGCAAGTGTCGATGGACGCTTTTTCATCTGGAACATAACTGAAGGACCAGATGACGAAGATAAGCCTCAAATTTTAGGAAAAATTGTTGTTGCCATTCAAATACTGGCTGATGGGGAATCAGTCCATCCGCGAGTGTGCTGGCATCCACACAAACAAGTAATACTTATTCCATTTCAACAATTTTTAGACTCTCTTTTTGGTATGGTCTTTCATTTGAAAAAGAAATTGCTTTGCAGGAAATTTTGATGGTGGCAATTGGAAATAGGATCCTGAAGATTGATAGCAACAGAGTTGGGAAAGGTGAACGGTTTACAGCAGAGGAACCTCTCAAGTGTCCTGTTGATGAGCTGATTAATGGGGTTCAGTTTGTTGGTAAACATGATGGTGAAATCACTGAGCTGTCAATGTGCCAATGGCTGACTACCCGCTTAGCTTCAGCTTCAACCGATGGCACGGTCTGTTTTTGCTTTATCCTCCTTAGTCCTTACTTGCTTTGGGATCTCTAGATTGTCTTTTCATTTAGATGGTTGCATCTGTAGAAGTATTGAAGTTGAGTATCGAAAATGTGAGGCTAAATTCTGGTCCTTATGATACTAAGAAACATGTTTATGTTAATGTTATATCAACTAGTATGTGTGGTAGTCATGAAGAACAAAGAAGGGAGAGGTAGGGTGGACATCTATGGAAATGATTCTGTATTAAATGCTATCTCAGTACCATGCATGTCATGACATTCAGTGATGACATGCATTGTAATAGGTAGAACGGCTCTAAAGTGGAGAGCACTTCATAAATGGGACATTTGGCTAATCTATAGGTGGTTTCCTTGTGATAATAAATAGTGCAGTCCTAGTAATTATACAGTGCTGTTGTTATTCAATCTCTTTGTTTGCTTAGAAGGTTTAATGTTAAGTTGTATGCTGCTTGTCATTTTCGGTGGGAGTGGTACATTTACTTGTCTATATACTGTATATGGGTTAGCCAATATATTATTGTTTTTTTTTTTTTACTGTTACTTATCAAACATTCATCTTCTGCAACAGGTGAAGATTTGGGATGACCGTAAGGGAACGCCACTTGCAGTTTTGAGACCATATGATGGTCAACCTGTTAATTCAGTGACATTCTTGATTGGTCCTCACCCACAGCACATTGTGCTGATAACAGGGGTAGGCTCCTATTCCTTTTTATTGAATGGAACATTATGAGTGGTCACGCTAAACTTTTGGGAAAATGGAGAATAGTTGTTATTTAAATTGGCCATCGCTGGACTTCTTGCAATTGAGTAATTTGTTAACGTGTAAATAGGCTACACTTGCACAATAGATGATCGTTGCAATTCACATTCATACTCTCTCTCTCTCCCCTCTCTCTCTCTCTCTCTCCTATGATGTTTCTTGTCTCCATGTTGTTGGGATTAAGGCTTAGTTGATTTACTGTATTTATAGGGTCCCTTGAATCGGGAACTGAAGATATGGGCCTCTGCAGAGGAGGAGGGCTGGTTGTTGCCTAGTGATGTTGAGTCTTGGAAGTGTTCTCAGACTTTGGACTTGAAGAGTTCTGCTGAACCGAGGCTTGAGGATGCATTCTTTAATCAAGTTGTAGCACTGAACCGTGCAGGCCTGTTTCTACTAGCAAATGCCAAGAAGAATGCCATCTATGCTGTACACATAGATTATGGACCCAATCCAGCCACAACCCGCATGGACTACGTAGCTGAATTTACAGTTACAATGCCTATATTGAGCCTTACTGGAACAAGTGATGGTTCTCCAGATGGAGAGCATATTGTACAGGTTTACTGCGTCCAAACACAGGCTATTCAACAGTATGCATTGGACTTGTCTCAGTGCCTGCCACCACCTCTAGAGAACACGGAGTTGGAAAAAACAGGCTCCAATGCTGCTCGTGCTTTTGATGCTTCTAATTCTGATGGGACTGCTACTTTAGAATCTTCTCATGGAAGCAAATCTGCTGACATGCCTGCAAGTACCATGACTTGTGTGCCACCTTTGCTTTCAAGCAGCACTGAGAGTGTCCCTACAGCCAGCCGTCCAGAAAACTTACCCTCTACAGAGGTTACTAGTTTGCCAGAAAATGCTTCAGGTTCTGAAACTAAGTCAAGTGGTTTGCCATCTCATGTTAATGCTGAAAATTTCCGCACTGCATCTCCTCCACTTCCTTTGAGTCCAAGGTTATCTCGTAAATCATCTGGTTTTAGAAGTCCATCAAATAGCTTTGAGCCTTCTCCATCACCCAATGAACTGGGTGGTGACCAATCAGTTGTTGATCATAGAACAAACACTGCCAAGGAAAAAATGGCTGATGTGCCTTCCACGGGTGACAATTTGTGGAAGGCTGATAGAAATGTTGCACAAAATGACATTTCTATGGTTCCTGATCCTCCTGTAGTGTTTAAACATCCAACCCATTTGGTAACTCCATCAGAGATTTTATCAACTGCCGCTTCATCTGAAAATTCCCAGTTTAATCAACGCATGAATGTGGGAGAGGCTAAGGTGCAAGATGTTGTTGTCAACAATGATGCAGAAGGAATTGAGGTGGAGGTCAAAGTTGTAGGGGAGACAGGAATTGGTCAAAATAATGAGTTTGAATGTCCTAGGGAATCCCATATTCCTGTTGCAGAGAAGAAAGAGAAATCCTTCTACTCCCAGGCCTCGGATCTTAGCATTCAGATGGCTAGAGACTGTTGCGTGGGAACTTATACTGTGGAGGGAATTCGACAGGTTAATGATGTTAGTGTTAGCGAGACACCAGATAGACCTTCTAACAATGGGGAGGTTGAAGAACAAGACTTGCCAAAAGATGCATCTGCTAAGGTTGGTGCATCAGAGGCTCCATTGGCAATTCCGCAGTCCCCTGCCCCAGCTTCCAAAGGGAAAAAACAGAAGGGAAAGAATTCTCAAATATCTGGTACATCTTCCCCTTCACCTAGTCCTTATAACTCTACAGACTCCTCCAACGAACCAGCTTGCAGTTCTGGTGCCCCATCCACTGATGCTACTCTGTCTCAGTTGTCTGTTATGCAAGATACGCTTGATCAGGTGATTCTTTTAATTTTTAAAGCAAAAACTGTTCTATATACTTATTTCAGAATTACAAGGATTCATCTTAATGCAATTTTGACCAACACCAGTTCTTTGTTAAATTTCTACTGCCTTGTGTTTTCATGGAGGCACCCTGTTTTGTCTTAGCTAGATTTTTATCAGTTTGAGTAGATTTTTGCATTTAACCTGGTAACTTGGTTCATCTGAAATTGCCTAGAGCAGAAATATTTTTCGTTTTTCTTTGAAGTATGTATCCATGCTAATTTTGAAGGTGTGTAAAAATTTTGCCAGGTTTCTCGTCTTCATCATTTTAGGGTCTGGAAGCTAACAAACCTGTCATGCAACTGTAAAATGCCTGTTTTCTTGTTTCCCCTCTTTATGTATTCATACATAATTCTTTTGGTGGTTATGCGTGTATATTGTTAGATACAACTATAAATTGAAATGGATAATTTGAATAGATAACAATTGAAGCTAATCAAATTAATCAAGGGAAAATAATGAATCATATCAAGTTTTATAGCTGTGAGGATAATCTTTCTTCTCTGTACTTCCCCTTGAAGATCTTTTGATTGTATTCCATTTTGATGAAAACAATTAACTGTATAGACACGTGATTTTCTTATATAGGATTAGCAGTAGATGATATTAACTTGTTTGCAGGAAATGAAAATGATTATTAATTATAGTAAAACTCTCCTTTTCACCCTGCTTTTGTCTTTTTCTCCCAAATTAATATATTATTTTTGAAAGGATATTTTTAACTAATGTTTTTGTCTTATGGTGCAGTTAACAAACATGCAAAAAGATATGCAGAGGCAGATGAATGCAATGGTTTCTGGTCCAGTTAACAAAGAAGGTAAAAGGCTGGAGGCATCCTTGGGACGGAGCATTGAAAAAGTTATTAAGGCTAACACAGATGCTCTATGGGCTCGTTTCCAAGAAGAGAATGCTAAACATGAGAAGTTAGAACGAGATCGTATACAACAGATAACAAATTTGATCACCAATTCTGTAAACAAAGACTTACCACTCATGTTTGAGAAAACCTTAAAAAAGGAAATAACTGCCCTTGGGCCATCTGTAGCTCGTGCAATATCTCCGGCTCTGGAGAAAAGCATATCTTCTGCTATTACTGAGTCATTCCAGGTAAAATGTCAAAATTTACTGACATCTTAGGATGTATTTGGATGTGTTGTTTGAATTCAATTGCTTTGTTGTATTTAGGACCATTTTTTTTTGGAGTCCGTCATTATGAATGAAGCCATGACAAGATACATACTAATATTCAAAAATTATAGAAGTTATTGCAACACATATAATGTTATCAAAGCTTGCCCTCGGTCAGAAAGCTGTATAAGCCTAAAATAGAACCACATTATTAGTTGCCATGACAGCTTACCTTTTTCTAATGGCTTAATTCTAAATGATGTGTTTGCTCCTTAAAATGTTTTCTAAGTACAGTGAAGCTGTTCAATTTTGTGGGCTGCCGAAAGACTGCTTAAATTGTTGAAAAGTTTTCCCAACAGAGTTTGTTGTCTAATTTCTTGCAGAAAGGAGTGAGTGAAAAGGCAGTGAATCAACTAGAAAAGTCCGTTAATTCAAAATTGGAAGCTACAGTAGCCAGGCAAATCCAAGCACAGTTTCAAACTTCTGGCAAGCAAGCTCTCCAGGTAATTCTATGTACTTAAAATTTTCAAATAAAGGCATTATTTACTTTTATTTTTTATAGGATACAAAACTTTATAAAAAAATTAATATTAATGGACAAATCTTTTATGGCCAGATAATGTAAACGTACTCAACTTCTTAGATCTTTAAAATATTTTTAAAAAACTAATATTAATGAAGGCATGCATATTTGTATTATTTCTCTTCTTGGCACGCTCAATAATTATGAATTCTAGCTCATAAGTGAAGTTCAACTTGATTTGTTCCATAGTTGTCAGAGGCGCCTTAAGGCACCAAGGCCTCTGGAGCCTGAGGCGTAAAACGCAAGGCGAGGCGTGCGCCCAAGCAAAGCAAGGCGCACATTTTTTTATAAAAATAAGGAAAATTCATAAAAAATTGTAAAAACCTATTTATACCTAGTTTTTCTAGTGACTAATAACTAATTCAATAACACATAATAATTCAAAACACAATCAACTTCATAATAATTCAACACAATCAACTCAAAGTTGCAAACACATTAAAAAAAAAAATTCAAAGATATTGAAATAAGTTCCTAGGGTAGAGTACTAGACTCTAGACACTTTATGCCTCTAATCTCTATCAAAGAAAATAAAGTTTGTCGGATTTCATGGAATAATGGAGGAGATCCTAGCAATATTTTGTCCTAAGATTTAGAGATTTGTTTTCCTAATAAAGAGATCTGGTCAACTGTACCAGATCTCCCTCTTTATGTTTCCTAGTTTTATGGGACTGATTGTAGGCAATTATAGGTCCTTGATTCTTGGCAGATTTAGTGACAATATAGGTTGTATATATGCTAGTCATTTGTTCATAATATAGCAGTGAGAAAGATTATTCTCTCTTTCAAATTCCTTCAAGTTCATGACTTCATTCATAATTCATCGAACTTCAAATCATAATCCTCCTCTATAGTCCTATCAAATCGAGCTTCATCCTCTTGAAGACTATCTCCCTCAGCTGATAGAAAAATGAGAACAAAAAACTATTTAAAAAAAAATGGAGAGACAGAGACAGAGAAAGAGAAGATTAGAAGAAAAATCGAAAATGGAGAGACAGAGAAAGAGAAAGAAAGAAGAAACTTGCTTGGAGAGTTAGGAGATAGCCGTTGGAGATTCGAGATAGAGACAGACTTGAGAGTAGAGGAGATGGTCGATGATATTAGATATGTCATATGTGTTGTTTCATTCATTTAGGGTTTCCTTTCTTTCTTATTTATGTTTAGACCCATTTTAACTTTCTTTTATTTTAAAAAAGACTCCATTTCACTTAATCATTTTTATTTCAACCCCACTTCAAAATAAAAAAAAAAAAAAAAAAACCTAAAAAACATAGAAAACATGATAAGGCACAGCAGGTGCGCCTTTGAGCCCCTTCGCCTTCCGCCAAGCCAGCACGCCCAAGACGCCTGTTGCCAGCTGGTGCGCCTGAGTGTGCCTTTGAGAACACTGATTTATTCATTCAATTTTGTATGTAGAAATAAAGATCTGTCATATGCAGAAGATAATTAGTCAAAAGGTTTTTGGGGTTACTAATAATAAAATAATTTGCCACCAACTGCGAATGGTTTCTGTGTATGTGGTCCTTCAACAACTCATTATGGCCGGGTTAATTTTGACTTATTTAGAAAATGAAAATGAATCTATCTATGGATTGATATCAATATATCATGTTAGTCATGAATTAAGTTTCATGTCTTTTATCATGGCATAGAAATCTTCTCTCTATATAACTCCTTGGATGTGTCTTCTGCATTGAACATGCACTTTTATTGCTCAAATGTAGACAACTTTTGTTGCTAATGACATAGGGTGTGTGTGGAAGAGCTAACACAATCTGATTTGCAACAAGATGGTTGGGATTTTGAATTTAAAAGCCAAATCAGATGCTACAACCTATCATAGTCAAAACTAACTTCAAGCCTTTCTATAATAGTCTAATTCACCTTTATCTCTCTTTCTCCTTTGTTTCTTATCACAAAAGAAATGAAATCTCTTTCTTTTTAGCTCTGGTCACTTACAGGGTCTTTTCATGCTTCTGTTCATTTTGTAATATGCACTATTTTGAAAGGCTATCAAATTTTGAATGGACTTAGAAAGTCTGAGGATTTTGTTTCTTTGGCTGGATTAATGATTACATAATCTTGAGTGGTTTTTTTAAAAAAAATTTTGTACTTGCAGGATGCATTACGGTCTGGTTTGGAATCTTCACTTATTCCTGCATTTGAAATGTCATGCAAAGCTATGTTTGAGCAGATTGATGCAACATTTCAGAAAGGGCTCATCAAACATACAACTGCCGCTCAACAGCAGTTTGAGAGTACACATTCATCTCTGGCCATTGCTTTGAGGGTATGTTTAGTCCATTATGATGTTTATGTTGGGGTGTAGATCATCTAGATTTATTGTTACTTGTATGTACACTTATTGGTATAGCATGTGGTGAACCCTTTACAAGAGTTGCATTTCTTTTACTGAAATCGTCTCCTGATGGCATCAGTAAAACCATGGACATCTTATGTCATTGTACTTCTTGCTGTTTCTAACTCATCATAAGATATAACCATTTACAACATGGTTATAACCATTTACATCATAAGATATAACCATTTACAACATGGGATTTGCATTTCAGGATGCAATTAATTCAGCATCATCAATTACTCAGACCTTGAGTGGAGATTTGGCCGATGGACAGCGTAAGCTCTTAGCTATAGCAGCTGCAGGTGCCAATTCAAAAGCTGGAAATTCCTTGGTAACACAGTCGAGCAATGGACCTTTGGTTAGTCTACATGAGATGGTATGCACTTCTTCATTTTTTTTTTCTCTAATTGTTTGTTTGTTTGTTAACTTATGGAGAGTCCTACTATCAGTTAAAAGAATGATGATAGTAATAACTTCTGTTTTCTATAATTACCTTGAGGGTTTGTCATTTTCATTTTTTACCATACAACAGGTTGAGGCACCTTTGGATCCAACAAAAGAACTGTCTAGGTTGATAGCTGAGCACAAATATGAGGAGGCATTTACGGGAGCCCTGCACAGAAGTGATGTATCAATTGTTTCTTGGTTATGTTCTCAGGTATGCTTCTTTGAATTGCATGCTCACGCATACACACACCCACAAAGTTTTGGTCTATTGTCCAATTTCCATATGTCCGGTAAATGTTGTTAATTCGGCTACAGTACATATGGCATATATATTGCCCATTGATGACCAAGATGTATGTATAGTGTACAGTGTACTCAACTGAGTAGGCAATTAAGACAGATGAGTTCAATTCAAGTTGACCCGGTATTATTTTAACAATAGATGGATGAGCATGTGAGTCTTCTATTGTAATAGGGAGCTGTCTAGATTATTGTGTCTGTCAAACTTAGGTCCCTGAACATTTTTCTTTACTATGGCCAGCTTTTTCAGCCTTTGATGAATATTTGAAACTGCCATGCTTAAAGTTTGGTCGTCAGCCTTGATGATGCAAGGCTAGATCTTGTTTTATTTTTCTGGGCTTTTCTAATCATAACAACTTCTCAGGCTATATCGGATGTTAAGAAATGATGAGAGCATAAAGATTTGGTTGGCTTTAAAATGGCTGTTAGCCATCGAAATGACACAAGCTGAAGGGTTTTATATTTGGATCCAGTATTCTTTTAAGTGTGTGTATGGTATGGCTTTTCTAGTGGCCAGAAGTGTTTTTTTAATGTTATAAGCTATTTTGATGGTTTTTTTTGTTTGTTTGGCAAAATCAAGGAAGTGCTTTTTTAATATTAAAAAAGCTAAAAAAGCTATTTTATGTCTTTTGGGAGAAACCGAAAATTTGAGCTTCTCCAAAGAAGCTCTTTTTGAGCTTTTATTTTTTTTTTTTCAAAAACAAAAGAGAAGATAAATAGTCTCAACTACCCTCTATGAACTTTATATATTTCACCATATACCCTTCTGATACTAATACTTTGTTAATGCCCATTTTTGTACTTTTCAACAACAAAAGCTCTTTTAGAGATATTTTCCTAAACAATCTACTAACTTAAAAGCACTTTTTTAAGTGAATACCAAACAACATACAACTTTTTGTTAAAAGCTCTACTTGTAAAAGATCTACTCCAGAAACTCTAGTTGGAAAGCCATCTCAAACACACCCTAAGTCTAATCCCATAGTTTAAAATTTGGGCTCCTAGTTTGTAAAAGACTTGTATATATTGAATGCAACTAGCTATTTGATGATAAGTCAGTTCTGATCATGATGTGAAAATACTTCTTTTAAAGACACTATAGAAAATCATCACACATATGAACATTCCAATCCAATATGTCTTATAGCTCTTCTCAAGAACATTTGCTTTCTAATGAGATTTTTTTTTTTTTTTTTTTTTTTTTTTTTTTTTAATTTACAAAAATAGCCCATTTTAGAGAATCTTACACTTGTTTCCTATATGTGTGATTGTTAGAATACTTGTTTTCAAATGGATACACACCAGGGTAGGAAGTTGAGCATTCTTTGTTTGCATGAGTTTTAGGTCTTTGATTAGTCCATAATTCAGCAGACCGGGGTAGGAACTTTTACCAATTTTTTGTCTGCATTGCATTTGAGGTCATTGGTTGGCACTTGCAGTTGCCTAGCAATCATAAATAAGAGTGAACAAATATTTACATTTAAGTTTTGTTCTTGTTTTATCAGGTTGATCTACAGGGCATATTGTCAATGGTACCGCTCCCTCTAAGCCAAGGAGTTCTTCTGGCTCTGCTCCAGCAATTGTCTTGTGATATCAACAAGGAAACAACCAGAAAACTGGGATGGATGACAGATGTGGCAGTTGCCATAAATCCGGCAGATCCAATGATTGCAGTGCATGTGCGACCTATCTTTGAGCAGGTGTATCAGATACTAGGGCATCAGCGAAACCTACCAACTACCTCTGCTTCAGAAGCAAACAACATCCGCCTTCTTATGCATGTGATAAACTCAGTGTTGATGAGCTGTAAATGATTCTTCCCTCCTTGTGCAAATTTGTAAGTTGGACCTTTTTTGTTTGTATAGAAAATCTAGGAAGTTTCAGGGGAGGAACATTGGATTCTTAAGATGTATTCAGTTGTTATTGTTAAGATTTGTGTGAAATAGTTGAGCTTTTCTTTCATGCTTCAATGATGATGCATTAATTATGTCGTATCGGTGTAAATATAATGGATTGGCATATGATAATGATATATAGTCATAACTCATAAGCAGAGTTTGTAAAAAGGAAATTTCAAAGGTAAAATATGTAAAGATTAAGGAGGTAAAACGCAAAGACTAGCAGAGCATTGTTTGGGGAAATGGCGGGTGGTATTGGCTATTCGTTTTTGTGGGTACCCTCAGTCAAAGAAGATGGGATACTAAAAATAGATTAGATGAAAGGATGGATGAGGAGGATTGAGGAGAGAAAAACAAGGAAGCAATTAAATACATATGTGGAAACGTTCTCTCTTGCTTGAAAGGTAGTTTATTCGTTCCCCATTTACGGTGATGGAGATGGAGATGGAGCGCGAGAAGAAGATGATAGATTGCAAGTCTGCACAAGAGATTGAGAAGGAAAGTGATGAGAGTTACATATCATCATCATCATCATCATCATCATCATCTGGAAAAGGAGTGTTTGATTTCCCATGGCTGCACAACGATGAAGGTATGATATCTAAATCAGATGACGACGAATACTGGAATTTCCAAGACACGTTTGAGTACAACAGGCAATGCTTGTTGTATGAGACTGAGACTCCAACAATGAATGATAATGTTTGGCCATTGGAAGCTGAAAATGGGATGGAAATGGAGACTGTGGATTGCATCTGGACTTGGATGCTCAATCATCCGCTTCAACAGGGGCATGCATCAGAAGAGCGGTGAGAGGCTGATTCTTGATTGAATGTGTGGTGGAGGCATCTTCGCCCTATATTTTCTTTTTCATATACTTTTTCAACACATGTTTTTTCTTATCTTTTCTTTGTCAAGTGTTCATTGTTAGGAATAAAACATTGAAAATCATGCTACAAAACATTAAATAGGGATGTCAATGAGATGGTTATTTGAAGATCGAGTGAATGTGTGGGAGGCATGTGATATTAAGCGCAGAAAAGTTGAGTCTGGGTATGGACCCGTGAAAGAGCCTCAGATAGCGTGAAGAAAGATCACTTTTTTTTTTTTATATGTATTTTTACTAATTACTGGGTCTGCAGATTTATATTAATAAGAAGGAGAAGAAGATGATGATGATTGTGGTCCACCCGTGAATGAGTGAGTCAGAGGTCAGAGTCAGTAATAGCCGTTGTGTTGTGCTTGCCGACAATATTTTATTATTATTTTTTTTTTTATTGAATTTGAAGACTTTAAGTTGATACCTACATATACATACTTACTTACATTAATTACTAGATAATATGGACCTACCCTCCCCCTTTTTAATACGGATCCGTTTTACATGTGGTAAGTGAGCTTTATTTCTCTTACATTAGGCATTGTTTTGGTAATCAATCAGACAAAATACAAGATAAATCTTGACAATCCATTTTTGTAATGGCCACGTGTATGCAGATCTCAAAAACTCAACAAAGGATCTTGATCATTTTAATACCAACGAATCATGGTTTGTTACACATGCTGAGATCAAATATATATTACATGTATGCCTGAATGTATACTTTCACAATCAATAGATATCTACTCTTACTTACAACTAGATCTAGCAAGGTTTTTGTTCCAACCGTAGAACCGGACCTAAACCGGAACCGGAACCGGAACGGGGTGAGGTCGGTTCCGGTTCCAGTTTTAATTTTTTTGAAACCGGGCGGTTTGAACTAGAATAGAACCGTTGGTTTCGATTCGATTCAAACCGTTCGGTTCCAGGTTTTTTTTTTTTTTTTTTAATTTTTTTTTTATACAAAATATTACATTTTTTTTATAAAAAAAATAAAATGTTAGAATGGATATTGTAGAGTAGTGGTCCATTGTCTATAACCTTTGTCCAAGTAATTATGTTTTCCATTCCCTTTTCCTCCTTTTTATATAAGTTTGACATCCCATTCACTTCCCTATTTTTCCAATGTGGGATAAGGGATAATAAGTTATATTATGTATTTTTAACAAATATTTCAATTATTTCTTTAAGTAAGAGTATGTTAGATTTGAATTATACCACAATATGAAATATGTTAAACATGCATAATATTTAAGACGTTATATAAATAATCATAACATTCCACTATATGATTATGTGATAATTGGTATAACCTTTATCCAAGAACAAATATGTGGTATAATTCCACTGTATGATTATAACGTGGAGATCATGTGTATACCACAATATTTAATACGTTATATAAATAATCATAACATTCCACTGTATGATTATGTGGTATAACCCTTATCCAAGAACAAATAATCATAAGACTTTATATTTAAGACATTATATAAAAGATCACCCATAGCCATGGAGATCATGTGGGCATAATAAGAACAAATATGTTAAGTGTAACATTTAGATTCCAATAGGTTATTAATATATGAAATAAGTTAATGACTTTTTATCCCCACATCCCACATTGCAAAAATATAAAAGTGAATGAGATGTCTAACCTATCAAAAGTGGAGAAGAAGGGAATAGAAAATATAATTACTTTGACAAGGGTTATGGGCCATGGCTCAATACTCTACATTGTCCTTTCTAACATTTTATTTTTTTTTATAAATAAAATGTAATATTTTGTAAATAAAAAATAAAAAAAAATAAAAAATTGGGCCGGTTCCGGTTTTGCCTAACCGCGGAATCGGAACCGGAATCGTCGGTTCGGAACCAAACCGGAACCTTGCCATACAACAATGAATGAAGAAAAAACTCAACACGTATTTTAAAAATACCTTTTATTTGGTATGACTCAAAACCCCGCTAGTCTCTACCGGCGAAGGAAGGGGATGAGTGCGGTGATAATTGAGAGTGAGATAGCAATCATGTCCCGTTTAAATCAATAATTAAAGGCATCTCAATGATTTAGACTTATTTTTTTTTTTATAAAAAAAATAGACCTATTGACGGTGATTTCTGGATTGCCACACGTCCAACAATAATATTACGTTAACAAAAGCAATAATGTAAATGAAAGCATGCAAAACACAAGTTTTACGAGAAAAACACTAAAAATGGGAAAAAACCACAGCGCCCATTGAGGGTAGGAGAAATAATACTATGATTTGCTTTAAGTTATACTTTTGATGTTTGTTTCTTTTCTCATACAATATCTCTCAGCTCTCTAGCATTCAGACGCCTTTTCAATAGACTACATGGTCCTATTTATATCAAGTAATTTTAGGGTTTCCCCTTATTATTGCCGTGTAGGTGGCGGACTTCCCAAATTGAATCGCTTTAGGATTCCAGTATTATGGGCTGACTAGTCTTTGTTTCCAGCTTAATGTCTATCTTTAAGGAAGTTTTAAATCCTTTCCTATTCGGACTTCTCTGGATGGGAAATAGGAGTTTTTCCTTATTGGGGTGCAACTCGTGAAACCCTATACTTGGATGAATCCTTGCTCGACAAGTTTAACTTTGCTATGTTGGCCGAGTAAGTCTTGGTGAGTGAAGGTCTTTGGCGAGTGAAGGTTTTTGGTGAGCAAGACCCTGGTTTTCTTTGGTTTAGGCTATCTGGCGAATACAGTTTTGGTTTCTGTTAATCTCGATGACGTGGTAAACGATCAGAGCTTCCTTTGTTGATTGGTTGACAGGTGACGTGGCTTTATTCTTCCATTCTTTCCGCTTATATTGCCGACGTGTCTCTTAGTTGAAAATATACATACAACAATACGCCCATAAATACTTCGAGCCGAATAAGAAAATAGACCTCTTCATTCCTTTGTTTTGGCGAGCAGTATTTATATCATACTTGACATCTTGCTCTGTTGAGAAAATCCTTTAAAAAGCTCTTTCCCTCCCCTTTTCTTATTTATTATTTTTATGTCCACGTGTTGCTTTGGTTTTGATTTTGATGATTAGAAGCTTTCTCAATAAGCTTTCATTTCTAGCCACAAATTTCTTCAAAATATTGTGTTTATCTTGACACAGTAAGGTGAAATCTACATGCAAACTGCCCCCTGTGGCGCCACATGTTCACCTTTTGAAGGAAGATTGTGTCACTGTCTTGCACTTTAGTGGTTCACGCTATCAAAAATGATTTTAAATTTCAAATTTCGAAACACTTGCACCTTTAAAGGCAACGAACCGTTTCGTTTCGCCCACTTCTACCCTTTATTAAATCTTGGCTCTTTCTCTTCTTCTCTTAGAATCTTCAAAAAATCCTCTTTCTACAAACTTCGTGTTTCTTTGTCTTCCGGGATTGAGACTTCCTGCATTTTCCATTTCTCTTGCTTCTGCGCTTTTGATTATCAGTCGGTTCGAAGCTTTACTTGTGGTCCTTTGATTGCTTCTTTTGACCCTTTGCGTGACCTCCATTGCTAGGGTTTTCTTCTGGTGAGTTTCCATGGACCCATTTCATCATTCTTTGCTTTTTACTCAAATGATATGGGCCTTAGAGCTCGGTGATAGAAACACTACAAATAAGATCAGATCGTTGATTCGCAATTTCAATCCGAGCTTTCTAGTTCCTGTTTCTTTTTATATCCCCACTGTTCATGAAACCAGTGATCCTAACGTATACCCTGCTTCATCTGTTGATAGTGATTCCTTAGAGATGATGAAATCTTCAAAACCCAGTGGTAGCAAATGAAAGGCACCTAGGGCTCATAGAGAATCTTTACTAGGTGCTCAAACGATAGTTGACTCTGACGTTGAAGATCATCAAAATGATAGGCTGAATTTTTCATTTGAGCGTCCAAGTGTTTTTGATAGTGAGGTAAATGTCGTTGGCGAGCAACAACTTCAAAAATATAGGAGTCGATTCAACATTCCTGATATAGTAAATTTAATGTTGCCCGGCGAGCGAGCCGTATGGAATCCTCCCCAAAATGTTGTCGCCATTTATAGCTCGATGCTTAACTGTGGGATTACTCTTCCTCTTCAGCCTTTCATAGCTAGGTTCCTCGTTGACGTTAAGCTTGCATCTGTCCAGCTGGCTTCTAATAGCTATAGAATACTGATGTGTTTGTGCTTCATGTGGAAGATAAAGGGTTACGGGCCTCCTTCTCCTCGTGTGATTCGCCACTTATATACTTTGAGGCAATCGGGCCATGGTAGTACCTATTTTCTCATCTATTCTACGGTGGAGAACTGGATTCCTGAAGGCGTGGTGAATCTAGGTCAAGTGGAGGTCTCGGATGATGAAAAGAAGAAAGGTTTTATTAGGGGTCTACCCTCTTCAAACAAGCGTTGGAAGAACAGATGGTTTTTCGCCAGCTATGTATGGGGAAGAGATGTATAAGACAATGTTCGTTGAAATCTTCTGGCGTAGAGGGTTCCAAGACACTTTACCTCTCCTAATGCCTAGTCCAAAGCGTTGCCAGTGTTGTTGGATGATGAGATTTCTTATCTTGCGACTGCTGGTGTTTTTCCTTTGGTTAAAAGGGGGGAGCCTTTCCTTTTAAATGAGGAGAAAATGATTGCTCAGCGGCTTTTCCCTTGCCTGCCTGTCTGGCTTACACGCTGTAAGTTTCCTTTTAACTTTTCACACAATGTTGTTCGTTTTAATCGCTAGTTTTTTGTTGTTAATGTTTTATTCTTTTTCACAGTAAACGAATTCAATCCGGTCTGTGATTTGTCGGCCAGGGCGGTGAAGAATTCTGCTTCTGCCAGTTAAGGGCATGCTGCTGAATTGGCCAATGAGGAAATTGCTGCTCCTGATAGGGATGATTCTGTTGGTAGTGGGGATGAAAGTGCTAACCCTGAGCAACACATTGAATTTGCTCCTCAGCGAGGAGATCATGGGGTTACTGTGAGGCGCAACCCAAACTGAAAAGGCAAAGAAAAAGTCAGTAGTTCGGAGGCGAATGAAGACGTCCCCATCATTAACGCAAATGTTCCGGAAACCCCCAAAGATCCTGCGAGTGACTTGACTCCTAGAGTTGGTAGGGGAAGCGCCCAGTCGAGCACACTCCTGATCAGGCCATTCGCCCAACGAAAAGGGCTTCGAGGGTTGTGCAGTATGTGATCTCTTCGGATGAAGATTGCAATGGCGATCCTGAACTCGTTGGGACTCTTCCGATAGGGGAAGTTGACTCGGGCACCCCAACCGTTAGGGATAGGGTCGTAGATTCATCTCCACATTTGGAGAATAATAATCCACATCAACCTACTTCTGCTCAGACGTCTTTGTTTTTACTCCATATACTTTTAATTTTGTTCCGTATGTTCCTGACCCTGCTCATGTTTCTGATTTTGCTCTACATACTTCTTCTACTCCACCAGATATGTCTATTCATTCGACGAGTGTTGCTGAGCAAGATGGTGCTACCCGTACGGATTTAGGGCCGATTTCCGGTCGGGACTATGAGCCATTTATGCCGGTAGAGGATGAAGAGGTGGTTTGGCCTTCAGAGGATGAGATTGAAGATGAAGAAGATAGTATTGATACCCATCCAACGGATACTTGACTCTTTTGTAATCTATTTCTCTTGTCATTTTTGCAAATGTACATTTTATCATTTATTTATATAATCGGCCTTCACTTTTTATTTTGATTCTTGAGTATTTTATGCTAAGACTTTCTTTGTTCATCTACTGTCGCTGAATTTTTAAAGCCTTTAATGTTTGTTTATTGTTCAGCTACCATTGCTGAGTTTCTGATTTAGGCTTGACGCCTTTATTACTTTTCAGTTACCATTGCTGAGTTTTTGGTTTACTCAATGTTTGTCGGGACGTATCCGACCATACACCAAGTCTTTAAGCATACTATTAGGGCGTCTCCTGCTTTTGATTATATTGTTATGATTGCTAGTTTATTTAACCCCTAACGTTTCTTTGTTTGTGTTTCTAAGCGTTGCATCTGAGTGCTTCATTTGCATCTCTATGGGTTATGCCTCGCCAACGGTTGCAAGCACCAATTGGTCTTACAACATCTTTCTAGCTCAGGGTGTTGTGACGTACTCATCTCGGCCTGCTATGCTGAGTGAACACCCTATTCGCCTTTCTTTTGTTGCTAGGATTTTTGACATCACTTTTATGCTACGACCAATGTTTTTCATGACTGTGTATGATACTCGGATTCTTGGGAGATAACCCTTTGGTAATAATGTATTCTTCGTTGAACATCTCACGTGTTTTAGTAATGAATTACTCTTAGTTGGATATCTCACATATTTTAGTAATACATTACTCTTTATTGAATATCTCCTGCAATTTCAACAATGCTAGAAAGAGAAAATACTAAAAGGAAAAAGTCTAAGAAAGCTAAAAACAAACCAATGTGCGTAAGAGGAGTGAATCCTTAAGGGTAATATATCTTCAGATATTGCACGTTGCATGGTTAGGGGAGTTCATCGGTTCCTCTGCGAGCAATGCGATACGCTCCATGCCTTACTATACCAGTAACATGACATGGTCCTTCCCATTTATCTGCGAGTGATCCTGCAGCTTTATCCTTTGTTCAAGGGGACACTCTTTTTAACACCAGGTCGCCGAGTGTAAATCTGCTTAGGCGTATATGTGAATTGTAATACCTGGCTGCCCTATTTTGATAGGCGGCGTTCCTGATTTGGGCATGTTCTCTTTTTTCCACTAACTCGTCTAAATTGTATTTCAGCATGCTAATATTGAGCTGAGGTTGAAATAGTTGTATTCTTGGTGAGAAGAATGTTGTTTTTACTAGCATAACAGCTTCGGCTCCGAAAGCCATGGAATAAGGTGTCTCACCTATTGAATTCCTTTCTGTGGTTCAATATGCCCATAATACCTGTGGTAATTTTTCTGCCTAGTTCTATTTCTTGACAGCGAGTTTGACTTTTAAATTGTGCTTGATTATCTTATTCACTGCTTCCGTTTGTTCATTTGTTTATGGGTGGGTTAAAGAAGTGTAATAATTGTTGATCTTGTATGTCTTTGCATAGTTCCATGAACTTTTTGTTGTCGAATTGCATCCTATTATTAGTGATAATGGTGTTTTGTATTCCGAACATGTATAAGATATTCTTCTTCACAAAACTGGTGGTGTTTGCTTCCGTTATATGTACCAATGGTTCAGCTTCCACCAATTTCGTGAAATAATCAACAGCCACAATGGCGTGCTTTGCTCATCTGACTGCTGTGGGCATTGGACCAATGAGTTCGATCCCCCATATGGCGAATGGCCAAGGGGAAGTGATACTCTGCAGGTGTTTAGGTGGTTGTTGTATGTTTTTTGCAATTTTCTGACATGCTACGCACCTTGCTGCTGTTTTTTTTGCATCGGTGAACAGTGTCGGCCAATAAAATCCTTTCCTTAATGCTTTGTGAGCTAGGCGGATACCCCCAGTGTGGTTTCCGTAGCTTTCACTGTGTATATCATTTAGGATCCCTTCCGCTTCTTCAGGTCCAACACACCTCTAAAACACTCTTGAATACCCCCTTCTGTATAATTCGCCACTTAGAACTGAATATCTTGTGGCTTTGTACTTCAGGTGTTTTGCCTCTAGCGGGTCGTTTGGCAAATTGTCATTGATGAGGTATTCCTTTATTGGTGTCATCTAGTTATCTGACCTTTCGATTACTCTAACTTCGTTTTGCTCGACTATGCTTGGCTGAGACAGATGAGCCATTGGGATTATTCGCGATCAAATGTTAATTGTGGTTGAGGCTAGCTTGGCCAAAACATCCACTTGTTCATTCTTTTCTCTTGAGATCTATACAATCCTAAATTCTTTGAATCACCCTACCAACCCTTTCGTTAATTCTAGGTAGACTATCATGCTTTCTTCTCTTACATGGTATTCATCCAATACCTAGTTAACAACGACTTAGGAATCATTGAAAATTTCTATCTCATCGGCTTCTAATGCAGTGCATACTCTCAAACCTATGATTAATGCTTCATATTCTGCTTGGTTGTTGGCGGCCTTGAAATCGAAACCCACGACACATTTGACTGAATCTCCTTTTGGGGTTGAAACTTCTATCCCTGCCTCGCTACCATGCGTGTTTGATGAACCGTCAACGTAAAGTTGCCATTGGAAGTTTTTCTTTGTCTGCTCTGCTATTATCTTTGCTACTTCCACGTCTGGTTCGGTAAATTCCGTGACAAAATCTACAACCGTCTGACCCTTGATTGTTGTTCTATGGAGATATTTGATGTCGAACTCGCTCAACTCCATGGCCCATTTAGTTAGTCTTCAGGACACCTCAGGCTTCTGTAAGATTAGTTTGAGTGGGCAGTTTGTGTATACCTCGATCTCGTGGGCTTGGAAATAAGGTCTCAATTTTCTTACTGTCGTTATCAGGGCGAGTGCCATCCCCTCAGCTGGCGAATACCTTGTTTCGACAGGTAACAATGATTTGCATGTGTAGTACACCGGCTTTTAGACTCCATTTTCTTGTCTTACCAGTACGGAATTTGTAGATGCTTTTATAACAGATAGGTATATGCCTGGTGTTTCTCTGTGAAGTGGCTTTGACAGTAGTGGCACCTGACCGAGGTAATCTTTCAATGCCTAGAAAGCCTGTTCACAGTCTTTGTTTCATTCGATTCCTTTACCTTTTTTGAGGGCCTTAAAGAATGGTAAGCATTTGTTAGTTGATTTGGATATGAACCTGTTCAGCGATGCCAAGCACCCTATGAGTTTCTGAACATCTTTCAAATTCTTTGGTGAAACCATGTCAGCTAACGCTTGAATTTTATCAAGGTTCACTTATATTCCTCTTTGATGCACTTGATATCTAAGGAATTTGCCAGATGGTACGCCGAATATGCATTTAGCAAGGTTCAGCTTCATGCCGTATTTGGTTAGTACATTGAAGGTTTCCTGCAGGTCGCTTACGTGCCTGTCGATCTTTACGCTCTTTGTTAGCATATCGTCGACGTACACTTCCATATTCCTCCATATTTGACTGTTTTATTGACCAGTCGTTGATATGTTGCCCCTGCATTTTTCAAGCCGAATGGCATGACTGTGTAGCAGTATAATCTTTGGTCGGTTGTAAAAGTTGTTTTCTCCTCATCTGGTTCATGCATCTTGATCTGATTGTACCCCCGAATATGCGTCTATGAAGCTCAAGAGTTCGTGTCTGGCGGTTGCATTAACCAATTGGTTTATTCTTGGTAACGGGAAGCTGTCTTTGGGGTAGGCTTTATTCAAGTCAGTAAAATCTACGCACATCCTCCATTGATTGTTCTTCTTTTTTACGAGCACAACATTTGCTACACACTCCGAGTATTTAGCTTCTCTGATCGATCCTGCTGCGACCAACTTGGCCACTTCTTCCCTTACGGTTGCACTCCTTTCTGGATTAAAGTTTTGCCTCTTTTGTACAACCGGTTTGATTTTTTCATCTATTGCCAAATAATGTGAAATCTCATTTGCGTTGATCCCAGGCATTCTTCATGACTCCAAGCAAGGATTTCCTTGTATTCTTTCAGTAGGTTTGCTACATCAGTCTTGACTGGCTCATCAACCTTACCCCAATCTTAACGGTCTTGTCATGTTTCTTTTCATCTAAGATGATAGTTTTGGTTAGTTTTTCCTTTTCTCTGTTCGTATTTTCCCTCGGATCGAGTTCGAAACTCTCAGGTATTTCTTCTTGTTCGGTCTGGCCAAGTTCAAATATGCTCAAAGCTTCCACCCCTGCTTTGTCCTTGAAGACTGATAAGTTCTTTCGACGAGCCATCTCTTAAGACCCCTTGAGCTCTTCGATCCCAAACTCTATCTGAAATTTTACTTTTAGTGTGTATGTTGATGTGACTGCTAAGGCCTTGTTCAAGAATGGTTGGCTGAGTAGCGCATTGTATGGTCAGTTGTAAATGTCGACGACTACAAAATCTAATAGGATTGTTCTTCAACAAAGTGCGATGTCGAACTTTACTAGCAGCTTTACAGTTCCCAAAGATCTTACTTCTGCACCACCAAAGCCTTTCAATGACACGTGAAATGGCTCCAAGTCTTTTCTGTCTAGCCATAACTCGTCATATACCTTGGCACTCAGGATGTCAGCTGAGCTCCCATTGTCTATTATCACCCGAAGTACGTCCATGTGTGCTATTTGGACCCCCATTACGATTGCATCATTGGGTTTTGCATCAATTCCTTCTGAATCTTCAGCTGTGAAGACTATCAAATCTCATCCTTCTTTGCCTCTCTTGGGGCTTTGCTGCATGGAGTTTACTTCCGTACTTCTGTTTTCATTCATCACTTCCCAAACTTCGGACATTCTCTCTCTGTTGCTTCGACCAGTAGAGGGTCCACCGAATATAGTATTTATGGCGGCGCCCCAACTACTTTTCCTTGAGCTTTTCCTCTCTTGTCCGCTCCCCTGGTTGTTTGGGTGACCACTATGCTTGTCTCCCCTCAGTGTAAAATCTTTAAGATGCCCGTCTCTGATTAAGCTTTCTATGTGATCACGCAGCTGGAAACATTTGGAAGTGTCGTGTCCATGATCTTTGTGGAAACGACAGTATTTTGTTGTGTCCCTCCTAACATTGGCAGATTGCTGTCTAGGAAATTTTGCGAGCCCTTTATCTTCTACTATTGAGAATATGTCCTCTTGGTCGCTCGTCAATGGTGTGTAGCTATTGTATCTACTTTGGAAACCATTGGTTCGGTTGCTTCATCGGCTTTCGTTGAATTGATCTTTTCGACTCTTCTAATTCTTTCGGCTGTCAAGCGACTGTTTTTTTGCTTTTTGCCTTTACATTCTAGTTTTATGTCTGGTCTGTGGCCATGTACATACCTACCCTATTGTGCTACTTCTTCTTCTTCAGCTAGGGCATAATCACTGGCTATGTCTATCATTTCTTCGTAAGTCTTTGGTCGATCTCTCCGCAGGTTAAAAGATAATCGACCACTCTACAACCCGTTGGTGAATACGACTATGACAGCTATATCACTAGCGTCTTCAATCTAAGCGACTTACTTGTCGAATCTCGTCAGGTATTTTTTGAGGGACTCGCTTGTCTCCTATTTTAAGTTTGAAAGGTGGGCGAGTGACTTCCTCCTCTACGCGCTACCCATGAATTGCCTTATGAATGCTTTCCTGAAACCTGAAAAACAGCTGATGCTTCTGGGTGGAAGGTGTCCGAACCACTTAGACGCGAGATCTCCGAAGGTTTGTGGAAATGTTAGGCACAAAAGTCCCTTGTTGGATGCGTATTGTGCCATGACGTTACGAAATCGCCTGATGTGCTCATTTGGATCTCTGGTTTCTTTGGATTGTTCGATGGTTGGCATCCTGAATCTTTCCGGGAATTGGGTGCAAGCGATCCGGTCAATGAAAGGGTTGTCTAATTCCTTATTCGATGAGGCATTGTGCCCATATCTCCGAGCCATTGCCAAGACCTTTTTTGACAGTTCTTGAATGGTAATGGTTTACCGACCTGTAAGTTCCCCCTTTGAGGCGAACTGGCTCTTAATAGTCATCTTCTGGTAGCCATTTTTTGGCTGTCTCCGCTTCCCTCGGACTTCTGATCATCTATTCTTTCAGATTTCCTCTGTCTTTCCCTTCTAGATCGTAATTTCTTTTTCGGGCGTGGGCTTTTATCCTCAAATGAAACAGATCGATACCTCCAGTGGTTCCTTCGGTGTGCATTTTTAGGGATTGCTTCATGCGTCCGACCATGGATTTACCTCTCCAATTATTCTCTTTCGCCCAGCAAGCCCCTTCTTGGTTCCTATCTTCTTCCTTCAAGGGTTTCAAGATGGTCTCGGAGGGTCTCCTCCATTGATAAATTTGCTTGTGCATCCGGTGTTACGCACATGGACCTCTAATTGCAGCCTTCATAGTGGATGATTTTCGAGTGTATTTGTTGTCAGTTCGTAGGGAGAAGAAACCCCTAAGCCGATAGGAAGCGCGAGTCCCAACTTGTTGGCTTCACTGACCATGTTGATTAGAGTTGTTTGGAAGTGCTGTAGGGTTCCTGGATCGGCCATTCTGGTTTGTGGTGTCACTATCGATTGCTCACATGTCGTCATTGTTTTACCTCCAGCCAATCCGGCTGCTTCAGGGTCTTGACGCTGGTTATTGCCACTGGAATTTCCATCTTTTTCGCTAGTGTTGCTTATGTTTCCTTAGGTCTGTTTGTAAGGGTTCCTCGAAGTTCTCATTCACCCTCTTCTTCTAGCGCCAATTGTTGATGGTGATTTCTGGATTGCCATGCGTCCAACAATAATATTATGTTAATAAAAGCAATAATGTAAATGAAAGCATGCAAAACACAAGTTTTATGTGGAAAACCCTAAAAACGGGAAAAAATCATAGTGGCCTTTTAGGGTAGGAAAAATAATATTATGATTTGTTTTAGGTTACACTTTTGATGTTTGTTTCTTTTCTCATACAATATCTCTCAGCTCTCTAGTATTCAGACCCCCATTCCATAGACTACATGGTCATATTTATATCAAGTAATTTTAGGGTTTCCCCTTATTATTGCCGTGTAGGTAGCGGACTTCCCAAATAGAATTGCTTTAGGATTCCAGTATTGTGGGCTGACTAGTCTTTGTTTCCAACTTAATGTCTATCTTTAAGGAAGTTTTAAATCCTTTCCTATTCGGACTTCTCTGGATAGGAAATATGAGTTTTTCCATATTGGGGTGCAACTCATGAAACCCTATACTTGGATGAATCCTTGCTCGACAAGCTTAACTTTGTTGTGTTGGCCGAGTAAGTCTTGGTGAGTGAAGATCTTTGGCGAGTGAAGGTTTTTGGTGAGCAAGACCTTGGTTTTCTTTGGTTTAGGCTATATGGCGAATACGGTTTTGGTTTCTGTTAATCTCGATGACATGGTAAATGGTCAGAGCTTCCTTTGTTGACTGGTTGACAAATGGCGTGGCTTTATTCTTCCATTCTTTCCGCTTATATTGCTGATGTGTCTCTTAGTTGAAAATATGCATACAACAAGACCAGAAACTAGTTTTAACAATCTGAACGCACAAAGACAGGGCAATACCCTTGCCAAAAATTATTAATAAAAGAAGAGACAGTCAGAGAAACGAGGTTATGGGCCACACCATTCCCACTCCTGGGAATAGCCTAACATTTAACAACCCCGACAACTTTACAGAGGCCAACAATATCATCGAAAACAAAGCTAGTAGCACCAGACAAAGGCTTGGAGCTAGGGATGGCAATTTAATCCGCACCTGCGGGCACCCACCCGAACCCGATCCTATGAGTTTCGAGTTTGAGTGGTGAATTTATGACCCGTGAACCCGTATAAATAAAAAACCCAACGGGTTTAGGTGCGAATGCAGGTTAGGAAAACGAACCGTGGGTAAATCGACGAACCCGTATAAATAAAAATTATATAATATTTATTATTTAAAATATTATAAATTTAAACTCCAATTGAACCTTTTTAACTATATAGAGAATAAAAGTATAAAAACTTCATTCATTCTAAGTTTGAGAATTAAAATTCTCAACTCTCATTTATATATAGCTAATGATAGGTTACACTTGTTGGTTTTACTCTTATGAAACATCATGCTTTTTTATTTGTTTTTCCTTTGAAGATCCATTAGTAGTTTTACTTGGTAGTGTTTTATATTATTGTACTTGCGATTCTCCATGATATATTATAAATAAATAGGAGTTATGTATTGTATATATAAAAAAATATATATAATTAATATATTAAATATTTATAAATTAAAATATTTTGCGGGTTAGTGGGTGTGACCCGCGAACTCGCATAAAAGCTGCGGGTGAAACCCCGAACCCCGTTTATTTTCATGGGTTCACGGGCAGGCGTGGGTAAGAAAAATTTTTGCGGGTATGGGTTTGGATTTTACAAAACCCGTCCGAACCTGACATGTTGCCATCCCTACTTGGAGCAGTTAACAACTGCAGCGACATTGGCTGCATCCACTTCAATCCAAGAAACGGGAACACTATGCTGTTTAGCCAGCTTAAGACCCTCACGAAGAGCCACAACTTCACAAACTTCAACCAAGAAGCAACCCTATTTCACTCTAGAGAGAACCCACACCACACATACATCATAGTTTCTGATCACAGCACCTACCCCAAAGGAAGCCTGACCTGGAGAGACTGCCGCATCTGTGTTTAATTTTAGGTGACCGGGGGAGGGGGCACCAGTCAACATTGATAGTGTTAGGATCCCGCATTGACTAAGTATGGGATTAGTCGATGATATATAACTCATTAGGCACCCTTTCTTTAAAATTTTATTTTTAAGGATAAGTTCTACATAGTGGGTTCGTATCACATGGTATCAGAGCCAACACCATATCGAGCAGTGGGTTTGCGGTCAGGTGACCTGGGGAGGGCTACTACCCGAGAGAGCAGGATCCGCGAAGTCACCCGGTTGAGAAAGATGGGTTGTTATGGACTACAGCTACGGAAGCGTGGTGGAATGTTAGGATCCCACATTGACTAAGTATGAGATTAGTCAATGCTATATAACTCATTGGGCACCCTCTTTAAAAAAAGCTGGTTTTTAAGGATAAGTTCTACCTAATGGGTTTGTATCAGATAGAGGGAGAAGAAACGAGTAAAGAGGACGAGAGAGTAGAGTTGGTACCTTGGAATTCTGCAAGCAAATCTTTGGCCCAGAAAACTAGAGCCTCATTTTCTTTCACCTATTTGTTGTGCATAACCAGATTTCTATTAAACCAAACCCCCCAAGAGAGCATTGCAACTAGCTCTAAATCCTTCCTTTTAATGTTGAGGGATAACCAGCACAACAAATCCAAGCACCTAGAGTCCCTACGGTTTTCAAGCAGAAAGTGGAAGCTAGACAAAGCCTAAACCTCCTCAACGGATACAGATTTAAACTTGTTATGTTGGGTTTTTAAATAATATTTAATGATGTTAAATAAAGATTAAAGACAAGTCACAACTAAATATAAATTGAAATAAGATAATATTATTAACAGTCTAATTAAATAAGAGAATCATTCAAAAAAAAAAAATTAAAGGGAAGGGTAGAATAGTCAAATGGACATTCTTTCTCTATTAAAAAAAAAAAGTTTCTCCTTACAATCCACAAATTATCTATTTACAATCCAATTTATTTAATTTTTTATTAATGAAAATTTTAACCTTAACTAAAATTACTAATCGAGACAAATTTTTTTTTTTCTAAAGACACTTCAAACTAATTAAATTAGTAACAAAAGAAATTCTTTCTCCAAAATCATTAGATTAAATATTATGTATTAAACTTTCTCTCTCTCATAAATCTATTATTACCATATTAAACACTCTCTCCTAATTACTTTATCCATTTTTTTTTAAAATCTTATCTCTATACTTTCTCGATTAATAGTTAAAGAACAAAAAAACTTATGAATATTTTTGGTTTTTTACTAACAATAATATATATATATATATATATACATATATTAAAAAATCAATTTAAAAAATATATATATATTTATATATATATATATATATATATATATATGAAAACTTGATTTGTTACGACTAGATTCGATTAAACTCATAATTTATAAGACTAATGAAAAAAATTAAAAACAAGGTAGTTGTTTTTTGAGTTTTTTATTTTATTTTTAATATATACATATATACGGTTCCTAAAAATTAAGCTTATTCGTAAGTTTGTTTAAAAAAATAAAAAAATAAAAAATAAAAAATAAATAAATAAATAAATAAATAAAAACTGTTAGGGATCG
This sequence comes from Acer negundo, assembly GCA_035582765.1. Taxonomy (NCBI): domain Eukaryota; kingdom Viridiplantae; phylum Streptophyta; class Magnoliopsida; order Sapindales; family Sapindaceae; genus Acer; species Acer negundo. The sequence continues at coordinate 15,043,539 of CM069233.1, forward strand.
TTTGTTTTTTTGTCTAAAAACTGAATAGTTCTGAATTTTTCTGTAGACTGAATATGGACTGAAATCTAAACTTGAATGACATGTTTATTTACTTTTTTCCTCGCATCTGAATGTATTGTCAACACGTTTGTTTTTTAAAAGTAAAATTGTCTGAAAATAAGTAATTTTACATTGAAACCGATGTTAAACAATTATACATATAATATGTAATAAAAACAAATCCAAAAATAATAATTATATATGAACACATATGATCATGATCATGATCTTCATCTTCCATTATAAACAAACTTCATTTTTACTAAGAAAAGAAAAAGATTTTTTTTTTTCAAAAAATAAAAGAGACAGTAGAAAACTCACACAAAACACTCTAATATATATATATATATATATATATATAATATTTATTTATTTATAAATACATCACCATAATATCATTATAAATTATTGATATTAAACGCCAATATGAGAAGTGATTATGGTTCTTTTTTATTTTTAAAGCTATTTAAAATAAGGTATATGTTAAAATAAAGATTTATATATCATATATAATTATGATGAAATTAGAAATATATTATGTATGGAGGATAGTATCGAAATAAAGATTTTGGATTGTATTTAATGCAATTTAGTGATTTGCAATTAAGTGAAAAGTCAGGATTTTTTACATTTTATTTTAAGTTATTTTTGGTATTTTTAAGTTGTTTGACCACTTGAAAAAACAAACAAAACAACTTAATGATTATGATTCAGACCCATTAAGTTTTAAATGAAAAAAACAAACGATCCCTTAGTCTTGCTTAAGAATGAATGAAGATAGAAAATTAAATATGTATATATATATATATATATATATATATGGAAGAGAAAGAATTTAATATAGTAATTAAAAATTTAGGAGAGGGTGTTTAATATGTAATATTTAATCTAATGGTTTAGGAGAGATAATTTCTTTTTTTTAATAATTTAATTAAAAAAGAATTACTCCTCAGATGAATTCAAAGGTTACGATGGTTCGTCATAAGTTTTATTAAAATAAAATGGAGTGTCTTTATAAATATAAAAAAGATAATTTTTAAATAAAAGAAAGTGTTTGTAAAAATCTTTAAATTTTAAATTTTAAGAATGGAATATAAAATAAAATAAAATAAAATAAAATAAAAAGTGTAAAAAGAAAATATAGGAATATGAAAGCAGCTCGCTTAAAGGAAAAAAAAAAAAAAAATCAAAGTCCAAATGTAAAGAAATTGTCATCATTCAATCATCCATCACCCTTCACCACTCACATTCAGTTTCACATAATCACATGTGAGAATTACAGCTCAGCCCTTACACCACCGCGTGGTTATTTTTGGAAATTCACTTTTTATCTTTCCTTTTTCTCCTTTTGTTTTTGTCTTTTTCGATTTATATTTAAAATAATAATAAAAAAGGTAGTTTATTATTTGTTAATTATCTCTCTCTCTCTCTCTCTCTATATCTTTCTCTCACTCAATCTATCATCACCATTTTCGCAGACGCGTTGTTGCTCAAGTACTCTTCTCTCTCTATCTCTCTCATCATACCAATCATAAACTTTCTATTATTAACTAAAAATCAATATCAAAATCGCTTCTTTTGGTCTGGGGTAGTGGTGGTGGTGGCGCTGGTGCTTCAACAATGAACACCCGAAAACTGGTTCTGGTTCTGCTCTGTATAACGGTCATTGCTCCGATTGTTCTCTTCACCGATAGATTCTCCACCACCTTCAACGTCTCTCCTTGTAAGTTCTCTTTTTTTTCTTCTTCTTCTTACAATTCGTTTCCTCATTCATGTTTTATCTTCAATTAATTTCTTTTTTGCTTGTTGTTCATTATCTGCAGCTAAACACGAATTCGTTGAAGATCTTACAGCTTTTGTGAGTATTTCGTTTCAAACCCTTTTCCCCCTTTTGTTGTTTTCTCTTTTAATTCTCCAAAAAAAAAGTTAAAATCTTTTTTATGGGTTATCTCTGCAGACTGTCGGTGGTGATTCTAGCCATCTGAATCTGCTTCCACAGGTACTTTTTTTTTTTTTTCTTTCTTTCTTTTTCTCTGATTTGTATCCCCTATAAAGCCCAGATCTTTTACTTGTTCAAGTTCTCATTTTTATTTGAATTGCATACTTAGGAATCTTCAACAAGTCTTAAAGAGCCAATTCGAGTTGTATATTCTCAAGGTTTGTTCTTTTCATTCTTCATTTATATCTATCTCTACATTTTCATGCTCCCAACAAATTTTCTCTTAATGTCCGTATTTTTGTACGGTTAATTTCTCAATATGCAGCTTCGAGGGAGCATAAATCTGCTAGAGTATTGTCTGCAACCAATGAGGCTGTTGATCAATCTCAAACAGTGAACACCATCAGACAGGTCACTGATCTAAATCTCTCTCAGACTGTAACCAACTACAATGATGAAGTTAAGGCATCGGATCACCAGAATTTCGACAATGACTCTCGAATTATGGTAATTAAATTTCATTTGATGGTTTCATTTACTGTTTTTGTTTCTATTTTGAACCAGTCAGTTTTGCATGACATACAAGTCTTTGACTGTTAGTTACTTCATAGGTTGGATATGAAATTTAATGCTCTAGGATCAATATTGGTTTGCAGGTAGTCTACTAGTAATTTAATTGTCTTTTTATTTTTTTTATTTTTTTTATTCTTAGTATTATGATTATATACCAATTAAGGTTTATGCCGTTACTGGATTGCTTCTGGTGCTCAAATTGGCATCATACAAGGGTTGACTTCTTCTAGATGATTAGATATAGCCCTATCATGATCCCAACAGTTGCAAATATATTATTCCTTTAATTGGTTGGAATTTCTTGCATTAGAAGTTGGACTTAGAATATTAGCTCTAGAAAGAGTAAAGTTAACTGACATCAATATTCTTTACATTTGTAGTTTTCCTTTTATTGCCTGGATAGTAAAGCCCCTCCCTCAACTGTGAATCAATGTTATTATAGTTGACAAAACTAAAATTGACATATATGTTTTTATAGATTTAAGATACTTAAAAGTTTTTGAGAATTTATTTAAGATATTCAAAGAATATTGCAATATTTATGTTGAATTATCAACTGTCTTCGAAATCATAGCAATTTTTTTCTTTTAATATATATATAATGTTACACAAAAGAAGAAATTTCCAAAACTTGCTGGGCAAATGGAAATCTTGAAATTTATTTGTAGTCTGAACTCTTTTTAATTTTTATTTTCTTATTTGGTGGTTTATGCCTATAGGAAACAAACCTTATACAAGAATCCACACAAATCTCTGGCAAATCTGGTAAGCGAGGACCCACAAAAATTAACAATGAGAAACAGACTGAACCAACAGCAATACCAGATGCTCGGGTCCGTGAGCTTAAAGATCAGCTCGTCAGGGCAAGAGTGTACCTTTCACTTCCGACAGCAAGAAACAATCCCAACTTTATAAGGGAGCTCCGACTGCGGGTTAAGGAAGTTACACGTGCACTCAGTGATGCAACCAAAGATTCAGATTTGCCAAAGAAGTAAATCCTCATCTTAGAACTATCAATTTTGCTTGCTGATGGAAGTTTGCTATGTCTTTTTACTTTTCTTATTTTCCAGTTCTTGATTTAGCATGTAACTTGTGACCATGTAACTTATTACCTCTTCAAAGATTCAAAGTCTAGCCGAGTATCGACATGCACATTTTCATTAAATCCGTATATCTGGTATTTATTAATGCAGTGCCTATGAGAGACTAAAGGGAATGGAGCAAACTTTGGCCAAGGGCAGGGAGATTCAAGATGACTGTGCTGCTGTGGTAAAGAAACTTCGAGCTATGCTCCATTCAACAGAAGAGCAGCTCCGAGTGCACAAGAAGCAGGCCTTGTTTTTGACTCAACTAACAGCTAAAACACTTCCTAAAGGTCTTCATTGTCTTCCCCTGCGCCTTACAAATGAGTACTATACCTTAAATTCATCTCAGCAACAGTTTCCAAATCAAGAGAAATTAGAAGATCCCCAGCTGATCCATTATGCTCTTTTCTCGGACAATGTATTGGCAGCAGCAGTTGTTGTTAATTCTACTATTACTCATGCTAAGGTAATTCATATTCTTCTTTAAATGTTACTGCTCTGTCTTTAGTTTCCTAGAAAGATTGAAAAAACTAGACCTGAATAATATTAATATTTTCGTTTTCTTAGTTTTCTGAAGAAAAACTGGTTTGGAGCATTAATCAAGTTATTGTACCTCTATTCAAAACCTTTTCTTTTTGTTGACATGTCAAAACTTACCACAATTCATGGAATTCTCTGCAGCATCCTTCAAACCATGTTTTTCACATTGTGACTGATAGGCTCAACTATGCCGCTATGAGGATGTGGTTTATAGTAAACCCACCAGGAAAAGCCAGCATTCAGGTTCAGAGTATTGAAGAATTTACATGGTTGAACTCGAGTTATAGTCCAGTTCTTAATCAACTGGGTTCTCAATCGATGATAGACTATTACTTCAGGACACATCGGGCAAACTCTGATTCAAATTTGAAGTTCCGGAATCCAAAGTACTTGTCTATCCTGAACCATCTTCGCTTTTACCTACCGGAGATCTTCCCAAAGCTCAAAAAAGTGTTGTTCTTAGATGACGATATAGTAGTGCAAAACGATCTTAGTGGTCTATGGTCCCTTGATTTGAAGGGTAATGTCAATGGTGCTGTGGAGACTTGTGGGGAAACCTTCCATCGCTTTGATCGATATCTCAACTTCTCCAATCCTCTTATCTCAAAGAATTTTGATCCACATGCTTGTGGATGGGCATACGGAATGAATGTCTTTGACTTGGAGGAATGGAGGAGACAAAACATCACAGAGGTGTATCATACATGGCAAAACCTGGTAAGTGATTTATTTTAGATTTGGATACAAAATATGCATGAATGTCAAATTTTAAAACTTGGCCTTTCTGTTTGGTTTTTCTTTTAACTACTTCAGTTTATGGCAAACATGAGATTTTATTATTTCAAATGACATCATAAACTCAGATACACTCTTCTGCACCAAGAATCTAAATTGTATGGTTGTCACAAATCACAATGTTCCTTTAATTGACTACTAATTAGGAGGCAAGGACTTGTTCTGATTTTCTTTTCCTTTTTGTTTAGTGGGTTTAGGAGCAGTTTATTGACATGCATTCATATTCTAGAATTTGAGTAGCAACTCCAGTGCTAATCAATAGTAGATTTTACTAGAATGGTTTTCATCTTATTTTTATTTCTGAACCAAATCTCTATATGCAGAATCATGACAGGCAATTGTGGAAGTTGGGAACACTGCCTCCTGGTCTTATAACATTCTGGAAGCGCACATACGCGCTTGACCAGCGTTGGCATGTGTTGGGCCTTGGCTACAATCCCCATGTCAACCTGAGGGACATTGAACGGGCAGCTGTCATACACTACAACGGCAACATGAAACCATGGCTTGAGATAGGCATACAAAAATACCGGAACTATTGGACTAAGTATGTTGATTATGATAATGTGTATTTGCGAGAGTGCAACATCAATCCGTAGAACAGGGAACAGGAATCACCGTGTGTATGAAGTTTATCCAGATCACCTTTGTCGGCCATAAATTTTTACAGGTCTCCACTCCATGTTAAGTGTATGTTCTTGTGTTGGAAAGTAAAAGCTCCCGAGTTTAATTCTTTTATGTAAACATTTTGATTTTTGATTCTTTTCTGTGTTTTTCGGGGCATTGTAGAGTTTAGAGCCACAATGCATGAAATATGTCTTTATTTGCAAATATGAAGGAGTTGTATTGTAAAGACATCAAAAGCTAGAATTTTTTGGTCTCTATCATTAGTGTTTGGCAGCAGAAAGATGATGATGTATATTAATTAAATCAGCGCATGCATTTTTGGTCTCATCACAAGTGTTGTTGAACCCTTTTTAAAAGTTTGATGTTTTCTTGTGAGTATTTTGACTGTAAATGTAAGGTGGCTTGTGAGTTGGCATTGGTTGCTGGGGGCATCATGGAATGGTAAATTGATGATGAGAAATAAAGCCTTATAGGAAGGGGTTGATTGAAGAATGACTGAAGAGAGTTGGGTCCAAATACAGGCTGTTTTTGGTTGGTTGCATCAGTCTAATGTTATGGCTGTGGTGGGCAGTCACATCATAGGCCGATTTGATTGGTGGGCAGGTCCCACCCCTTAAAAGGATATTTGATGATTTGGCTTTGGAAGTTAATGTGAGTACCTACCTGCAAGGATGGGGCCTGGCCCCCTTGGAGGGCATCTCTAGTTGCCTTCAATCATGTACAATGCCAAAGGAGGATTCATTTCTTTTGTTACAAGTAAATAAAATAGAGTGTAAAGTGTTATGGTTGTGTCTGTCAGTGTCTGTGTTAAGAGTATTATATAATATAAGCTGTGATTGTAAATATTAAAAAAGACAAATACCTTGATGAAAGTGAAATATAAGACAAGGTGATCGTTGTGTGCTTGCATGAACTAGCCATTCAAATTTGACAACAAGAGAATTGTTTCCTTAAATATTTGTTAATAAGCCTAATTAAAATTAACCGCGGATACTCTTTTTGTCACACCCTTTCATCGATCTCCTCATCTTCTTCACCTGTTCATCATATTCCTATCCTAAAAATGTCCACCTCCTTCATCTTCTTTGTATTTTTCATCATCATCTTCTCCGATCATCCCACATATGCTGTTGATCAGACGACTACAAACAACACAACACAACTACTCCTTTTGTGTCAAGGCCCTCTACACCGACCCTCGCACGCCGGATGCCGACACCTACACTCTGGCTTACATCTCATTCGGCTTGGCTTACAACACCGCCACCAACACCCGCCGTCGGATAACCCACCTCCTCAAGAACAACGCCACCACGGACGGCCTCAAGAGATGCCTAAAGGATTACAACAAGGCCATTGAGGCTCTGGGGTCGGGCCTCAATGACTTGAACTCAGAGACGTTCTTCACTCTGCCTGGCTATGCCAATACCACTTCTCGGTCTGCTGAGGACTGCGAGGCTCATTACAAGCCTTGGCTTTCTATCACTATCAAGTCTCTTTGTCAAATATGTGTTGTGGTCGCCAACCTCTTCAATGGTGGCGGCTCATGATCACTTGTTATATAATCGATCACAAATCTATTATTGGTTTTCGTTCATGTTCAAATTCATCAAAACATTATGGAGTGTGTCACACAACGAATTATATTATAATTTGCATGCATATCATACCAAATATTGATTATAGGCATGGCCCAAGTGCTCTATTTTTGCTAATTTTATTGGAATTAGTGTATGCTTTTTCTTAAACATGAATTTCTACTTGTTAAATTAGAAATGAGACTAATGAGTAATCAGTCTCCCTCACGATCCTTTACAAACTTGGAAACATATATGACGAGTTGGCAGTGCGACACAAAATATGTTGCAACTAATTCTCCTTTCAAGGACTCAAAATGAGTCTCATCTAGTCAAAGTTAAGGGCCAAATTCTTTATAACTCGGTCATTAGGCATAATGAATAACTCAAGGAAAAAATATAAGCAGAGTGATAAGTAAAATATTGACCAACGTTAATACCGGATTTGGATCTTCTGTTGAGTTGAAAAACACTTAAGATAATACTCAACATTTAAAGATAATGAAAGTGAAATAAATAAAATAAATAAATCTAACTCATTGATTATACATATCATCTGATCTAGTTAGATCTCTCTCTCTCGTCATCTCTCATTATCATCTTCAACCCTCATCTTCGTTTCAAAATTTTAAAACCCATCAACTAAATATTTCATATACTGTATTTAGGTATTAAATTTATTTTATGTGATTTACTTGACCTGGGTATTAAATCGTTCTCTTGATTTAAACAAAACAAAAAAAGAATGAGGCTAATCCAGTTATTTAAACTTTAAAAAATGGATTTAATGATTTAAACTAAAACAATAAAAAAATAATAAAAAAATATATGGAGGAGAGATTTGCAGAGCCACGAAGAGAGAGAATGAAAATATAGATTGAAAGGAAAAAGAGAAGAAATTTCTTGGTGGAATAAACGAAAATGAAAAAGAGTGGCCATGAATAACACATAAGAGAAGAGAGAGAAAATGTGGATGAGATATTTGCAGAGTGATTTGTGAAGAGAGAGGAATCTCTGATGTGACAATATTGGTGTTAAATTTGTAAATTTAGTGATGTGGCGAAATTTGAATGGTTGGATGTGCCAAGTCACCTTTTACATCAGAGGTACTAAAGTTTCTCTCACCTAAGTGATCGCTTACCATTAATATCTAATCATATCCCACTTACAGAAACATCATTAGCGAACATGGTAGGGACTATACATGGCATGCAAGATGTAACCCGACTTAGCACGTTGTTAGGTTTCAGATTTGTGTTGACTTGATTCCATAACAAAACGCTCTTTGTTTGTATTACTTAGTTGCTTAGGTGATTCGTGATTAAATCAAGCTTCAAAGAAGGAAAACAGCTTCACATGCAAAGTTTATTTTCAAGAGGAAAGGTGTTCACTTGGATGCGAAGGTATCGATATTCTTCTTTCTCTTGCAAGGCGTTACGCGCACACACACATTGCATACATTTGTGTCTTTGCATCATTGTGCTAAATTTGTATAACACATTCACACACTTGTTGAAGTATGCACATGCATTAGACTTAATTTGTCAAACATTATAAAATTACATATTCTAAGACTATCTCTAAGAAATGGCATACACTTGTGATCTTGTGTTTTATTTTTTTAGACTTGAATATGTTCTCATATTATTCCTCATTGAGTTATTGTCGTTTTGGTTACTCATTCATTAGTTTTCATGTTCAAAGTAGAAAGTTACGAAACTTTACGTTCTCTTACAATGTATTGTCTTCGTCTTCGTGTATAGAGTTAAATTCATAACCATTGGTCAAATTTTCGTATTCTTCCTCGTGTGTTAGTGAGTTAAGGTTTATAATCTGAAAGTGGATTTGAATTTGGAGTTCGGAGGCTGGAGAACAGTCGAAGAATGCGTGAGATGCACAATGGGAGCGAAGGTGAAGAGAGGTGGCAAAAAGGCCAACCACCCTTCCTTCCTGTGGAGGCGCGTGGCCACCACAAGAGGAAAACCTCCCTGCCCCCGTGGTTGCCATGCGCCGCCATGGGAAGCTTGGGTGGGTGGTGGCTCATTTCCCTTTTTTCCCTTCTTTCTCTCCACTTGATTTCCTTATCTTTATATTCAAAATTCGTGCAGAATTTCTTCACAATTTTTGTATTTTTGTTTTAGTCATATCTCTCTCAAATCAACTCTGAATTGAGTGATTCAAAAACCAAAATTGTTGTTCTTGAAGAGAAGAACAAGTCCCAAGTATTTTCAAGATGAAAATATATCCGAATAGTTCTCAGAAATCTGATCTTAATTCGTAGATAATCTTTTTGTATGTGAATCATCTTCTCTCCATTTTTCTTATGATCAACTTGATGGATCTTCTTATTTGATTGATGAAAAATGTTTAGAATGCTTTTGATTCCATTTTTAGCTTGTTTGATTGATTTCAAAATTAGCTTTTGTGTTTTTGATTGAATATGATCTTAGCTAATTTTGGTGAATATGAACTTGAATCTAGAAATACTTTGTGATTTAATCTTGATTGTTAATTTCTAGGTTTAGTCACATGTTCTAGAACTAGGATATTGTAGGGAAAAATAATAAATAAAAGTGGTAAACGCAGCGGAAGCGATACTAAAAACGATTTAGTAACTTTTAAAATTTTTCCTTTATGAACCTTAAACCCTTTTAATCAATAAACATGCATATATGTTAACAAAAGTAAATTACCTTTTGTCGCGTGATCCGATTAACTTACGTCGATGGTAATCCGCAAGACCTTCAATCCGAGCACGAACGTGGATCACCTAGGAGCGTGGTCTCCCTTTTCTTTGAATTGCAAACCTGTGAATGGACCAAACAAAAAACTTTCTTTTCTTTGTTAGTCACAAAACAATCAAAAGAATGTCAAAAATTATTCCGGTCACTTTTGAGTTCTCAATCTAATGATCGAAACTCGCGTGAACCTAGATCGATATCGTATACACAAGCTTATTGATGATTAAGCAATAGTATACTATCAAAGAATAATTTCACACTCTCTTTTGTCTTTTTAGAATAAAAACTCTCTCTTGGAATTAAGAAGAAGAAGAAAGAAATAAAAAACTCAAGCACAATGGATTGTGGTGGCCGAACCCTATAAGAACACATATATAGGTTGGCCGAATTTTTTCTTCTTTTTCCTTTAGGGTTGCCGAATTCTATGTAGTCTAAGATTAGGGTTGGCCGAATTCTATAATGTCACTTATATAGGGTGACTTAAATTCAACCCTAATTCTTTTCAACTTAATAGACTTCAAACCCTAATCGAACTCCTTGATTTTTATTCTTTTATTTTGACTAAATAAAAAGACTCCTTATTTGATTAAATAAATAAAACTAATTTATTTATTTCCTTGTCAAACAAGTCTTTTACTTTTAGGAAAGATTTGTTTCTTTAATTAAACAATTAATCAATAAATTAATTAATTCTTATTTAATTAAAACAAATGAAACAAAATAATATTTTAGGTTAAAATTTTAACCTTGCCGCCCCACTTGATTAAGATTGGGCATAACATTATTTTCTTATTTCATTTAATCCATTGGACTTTAAATAAAAAGCCCACATGTGAACCAGACCCATTCTTACTAAAAGAAACAAGCCCACATGTCTTTCATTAATATATTAATATAATTGAGCAGCCCATTACTTAAATAATGTGCAAATTATATTCTTAATATATTAAATGCAATTCTAGATGGACCCTTAAATTGGTCCGGTAGAATATATCAAGTGATCCATGCAAGTCCGTGTGGATTGGGGATCTTGGCGGGCCATCTAAATTTAAGCTTCAATAGACATAACCTAATCACAATCAACAAATGATTCACTTAGGTCCGATTCATTAATTTTAACTCATTCCACTAAAGAGCTAAAACTGAACTCTTAAATAAAGATAGAAAAGGAAGATGCTCCTCATTCATACCCTAGACAATCATATTGGAGATAGTGTATCCTCGTGATTAATATCAGTAATCGCCAAGAGTTCATAGACCGCCTATAACTCTCCAAGTTACCATATTTACTCATATGACCATGTTTTGAACTTGGATATTTTGACTTGTCCAGAAGCCATATTTTCAATAGACACTATCGAAAACTTAATGTTGAGATTTAATATCTAATTACCTCAAAACATCCATATGATGATATTATACTCTCATTTAATTAAATGGAGCCACGATGTCCATATCTATAAATGAAGTCCTCTATCGATTAACAAATGAATATCACCAAACTATCGAGGATAGACTATGCGATATAATCGTACTCATTGATAACTCAAATGATATCACTTGCAACCATAAGTCCATCATTTATCTCAGGATTAAGATAGACCCTCCGATTGTCCTGATAATGAAAAGACTATTATCTATTGACGGTTCTAGATAAAGCTTTTCATTGTGATCCAGTTCAATGCACCCAGTGCACTAGATCCTTTTGCTCGAAGACACTCCGATGATTTTAGACTCATCATATCTCATTTGATCCCACTCAAATACTAGCAAAAGAATTCTACAACTTTAACAAGATAAAGGTGCCCAACCTTTAACTTAAGTTGTGAACATTATTCAAGACTAACTAAAGAATTGTGTCTACCACATACATATCCAGATGTACGAACAATTCTTCTTTTCCCATAGTCTTTAGACCTTATGATTATTTACTTTGACAATTATAATATAAACTATAAATGCTATACGATTTGTTAAACCAGAAATCTCTTTATTAATATGAAAAAGATTGTTAATTACAACATTACACTCTTGCTATTGAGCATAATCCTAACAGATATTTTGATTGTGAGCACTATCATTTTAAATCTAGTTCTTGCTTGGTTGAATATGTTGTTCATTTCAAGTGTTAACTTGATCACTTGATTTCAAAGCTTGTTTTGTGCTTTCTATTGAAGATTTGTTGTTCTAACTTTGATTGACATGTTTAGGTTTCTAGATATCTTTTGTGAATAATTTTGAATGCCTAATCTAGATCTTTATTTATATGTTCATAAGAATTAGTTATATTTGCTTGTGAGCTTGATTTGTAAAAATCTAATTCTTCATAGCGTGTGTTTGATCTACTTGCTCTATTTGCATGTGTTTGCATAATTTACATCATTTATATCATAATGCCTTGTAAAAGGTGGAAGTCTCATATTGGAGTGGATTCTTCGATTTGAGCAAGGAAGTCTTGGCTAGGAGTGTGAGGCTCCAAATAGCTAAGTAAGGTAATTTTGTCTAGGAGTGTGAGGCTCTAGTTAGACAAGCAAGGAAGTCTTGGCTAGAAGCATGAGACTTCGATTAGTCAAGCAAGGATACTTTCTAGAGGCAAGTGATTTGTCTCGGTTAGAAAGTGAAGGCAAGCTTTTCATTAGTAAAAGGTCTAGAGGTAGGATAGAAGGGATATTCAAGAGAGAGTGTTCATGTGATTTGATCATCTTGAAAGTGTACTTTTATCCAACTAGTGAATTGCTGTTTCCTAGTGGTAGTGGATTCAACCCGTAAATGTTTTCTCATTTTTGAGGTTTACCACGTAAAAATCTCTTGTGTTGATTTTCGCATTTTAGTTTATTTACTTACTTTATCTTGCATTGTTTTAACACTTGCTTAATTGAATTTCTCTAAGTGTGCATAAATTGGTTGTGTGAAAAAGACAGTAGGAGAATTTAGGAATACACCTATTCATCCCCACCCACCCCCCCATCTCTTAGGTATATTTTAGGGATTTCACAAGTTTCATGTAAAATATGTAACAAACATGAGAGACACTCAAATTTGATGTGCCCCAAAACACTAGATCAAGTATTGGCCACTCATCTCTATAAATATGTGAGTCATACTAACAACAAGGCATTTCATTCCAACTAAACAAAATCTCTCTCTTTAGATTTGATCTCTCTAGAATGATATTGATTTAACCGTCAGAGTATAAAGTTGACCACTAGTCGACACTCTTAACAATGTTGTTAGCTTTTCAACTCACTATATTTGTCGAGTAAGCTTAGTGACACGAGCATTACCATTACAACATGAATACACTCATTCAATAGAGGTCACCGCAATTATTGAGCAAGTCGAGCATTACCATCTCAACATGTTGACTCAAAAAATTCGACATCATGCCAATGAGTAGTTGAAGAGTCTCGAAGCCCCTCTGGTGATGGTAATTGGTTCCTCCTTAGATGTTGGGAGCGTTAAGACTAAGGACACGACATTTCCAAAGGCCTTAGGAACAGGTTCAACTCACCTTTGCTCATCGGCCACAAGATACGAAATGACTCCAAGTGAAGATTAGGTTCACCTTTGCCCTAACCCTAGGTAAGAGACGAAATTGATCCTACACATGCATGCAACTTGGTGAAATAAGCTCTAGGAAGGCCACGATTAAGACATTCAAGGCCTGATGGCTACGTTTGACCTAGGCACCTTTGATTCTACATCTATACAATTCTTTCCATTTTTCACTAACGGTCGCACTAATTATAGATTAGAATATAGGGTGGTTTATATGGTCCCTTCTTTAGTTCTAGTTTCCAATGCTTTTATAGCGATCCATCCAGTTGTCTCAGTTCATGATTTTTTGGTGGTTCATTCTTCTATGGATTGTGTACTAGTTGATGAATTAAGCTCTTTTCGTGATCTAAATATTTTCGTTCAAGATTCGCTTGCTAGTCATTTCGATTGATGGTTCAGTTAGTTCCTCGGTGCAGGTTACTTCTGATTTTTCTACAGCTACTCCAGTCATTTCTCCTCAGCAGGATCCGATTGATCAGTAAGGTTTGGTTGACCAAAAGGTTTTGATTGATAGTTCTAGGTCCCATAGTGCCTCTTCTGTGACGATTTAGTGGACAAGTTCTATTCCTGATATTACTGTCACCACTGTAGTCCCTTCTGCTCAGTGTGGTTTTACTGCTATTGCCTCTTCTTTGGATTCGGTTGTGGTTGTGTTGGAGCCCATGGTCAGATTGCAGATTCCACTTTCCAAGTCTTGGGCTAAACTTCACCTTGCTGCTAATTTTTCCACCTCTTTGGTGAGATTGGATATTCTTCTCCCTGTATCTTAGACTAAGATTCACCCTAATTCTACGGTTTATGCAGTCCAAATAGAATTAAGCATTGTCAAGAATTGTGCCGCACCGGTTAAGGCAGAAGAGAATGATTTAAAGAATATCGTTACTCGTTGGATAGCTAAGCTTAAGTCCTCTCTCTCTCTAATGACCATCTCTTATAGTGTTGTTCAATATCCTATGGTTTGGATAGATTGTTTAATTAGTTTATTTCATGTTTCTTTGTCTTTTATTGAGGCATACGTGCCTATTTAGATTAATGTTTTTGTTAGGTTTTTGGTTTGTGTTGGCATAAATTCCATATCAAAACAACTTTTCTCTTGTATTGATTAGTTGTCTTAGATTGATGATGATTCAAGTTTCAATGAAGACTTGATAACTTTTCATGTAAGATGGTGTCTTCAAAGAGGAATAATCTACATTGCTCATCAAAGGTATATATGACCTCATTCCTCTTACAAGGTGTAGGCACACACACACACATGACATTCATATTTGTCCCTACATAGTTTTACACCTTTGGTATAACACAATCATACACTTGTTGAAGTATGCATATGCATTAGATTTATTTCGATAAACATTGTGAAATTACATATTCTAGGACTATTTCTAGGAAATGACATACCTGCGTGACTTTGTGTTTATTTGTTTTTGTTTTATTGTTTTTGGACTTGAACATGATCTCATATGATTCCTTGTTGAGTCCCAGTCATTTTGGTTACTCACTCATTAGGTTTTGAGTCCAAACTAGGAAGATATGCTACTTTACGTTCTCATACGATGTGTTGTCTTCGTCATCATGTATCGAGTCAAATTCACAAACTTTTGTCAAAGTTTCATAGTCTTCCTTGTGCGTGAGAGAGTCACGGTTTGTAATCCGAAGACGGATTTGAATTCGGAGTTCGAAGGCCCGAATATGGCCGAAGAACGCGAGAAGAACACGAGAGGAGCGCAAGGGAGTCAAGCATTGGCCAAAGGCCATTTGGGAGGAGCCCGTGAGGGGCGCGTGAGGCTCACATCCTAGGCAACCCCATGCCCCTTGAGGCTCATGCGCGTCTCACAGGGTGGTGATGCGGTAGCTATTGATTGGTCACTGAAATCCCTCTCCTTCATCTCTTTTAAATATCTCCTTTCCCTCCTAATTCATTTCAAGAAGAAAATTTGAAAACACTTGTGTAGAAAATTTCTCTCCAACTTTCTCAACTTCCAAACACCATAACTTTCTCATTCGGACTTTGAATTGAGTGATTCAAGTCGAAGAATCTTTGTAATCAAGTCTCCTACCTTCTTCAAAAAAGTTTGAATCTGTTTGATTGACTTTTGTGGTGGTTCTACCCTCAAAAACTAACCAGCTTGTGATTTTTAGGTATTTAACTTAACTTTGTGCTTTCATCTTTTTAAACCTTCAATTACCTTGAGGTTTCTTCTTCTATATGTATGTATATGTATGGTGAATGTTATTTGAGAAGGATAACTTCAAATCAAATCTAATCAAGTCTATTTAGAGACAAATGTGAACTAGTTTTCTATGATTCTAGTTTTTCACATGATTAAATGTTGTATTGTGATTAGTTTGATATCTATGGTTATTTGTGATTTGATTGATTCATTTTATGATCAATAACCTTGGCATGTGCTTGGATCCTTAATTGAACAAATCTAGGATTATCACATTTTATTTTGTGTTTAGAAATTTAATTGATTATTCACTATATCATTGCTCTAAATGTTTGACTAGAATATTCATTGATCATATTTTGTGATTCTAGCATTTTTTATGTATGTTTTTAATAGCTTGAATATGTGCTTCAAGTATATGATTTATTCAAGTATTATATTTGTGAATGAAACTAGAAGTCACATCTGTTAGGTGTTTTTCACATGCTCTAGGTTTTAATTCAAGTTGTATGACTAGACTATTTTGACTTGTGTTCTCACATGACTAAGTCTAGTTTCCATGGAATGTATTGATCATATGTTCTATGTTGTTGTAACATCCCAAAACTCAAAGAGTAATTAAGCACTTTGACATGGAATGTTCTATCATAAACATAAATTATTTCACCAAAGAAAATTAATAATTATAAAATACCTCCAAATAAATCAATCTCCATTGAAGATATATCTCCAAATAAAGCCAATAATAAGGTCCAAATCAATCTAAAGGAAATTAAAAAATTCTGAGAATCCTAAATTAAAATTCTAAGTAACAAAATCAAAGGGGATCTTTATATAAAATCTCAATCATTTCCAACTCCAAGTCTATCGCCCTAGCAGTAAGCTCTTAAAAATCTTTGTCTGCAAAATGTTAAATGATAAGGGGGAACTGTCAACTCGATAAGCATTGTATAATACACAATCGAAAACATTTGTAACAAATAAAAAAAAAAAAAAAACTTTTAAAGAGTAAATAAAAGCAAAAATAACATATTCATATACAAGTAAACTTGAAAAATTAAAGTAACATTTTCATTGTACGATAACGATTAATAATATTTCATAAAAATAAGCTCAAACCAAGTAGTGTCACCAATACCCCCGGTGACCCGGCCATTTACATTTCAAAAATTGGTACAATACCAAAATCATAACATTTCATTTGTTGCATGTGTTGCATTTAAATTTTTACTAGTGATCACCATTTCATTTATTACTGACATTGAGCTAAAACATTACTTTCAAAATATGTATATAATAATACATTTGTATTACTAAAGCACAAAAGAACGGAACATATAAACTTTTAAACAAGAGTTTAAGTAAAGACAAAACTCATTTAAAGCATTGGATGAATAACGTGTAAGTATATATTTAAGTAGAAAAAATATGAGTTTACATAAGTATAAGCATATATATATATATATATATATAGTTTCAGAACATAATAATATAATAATTAAATTTGTTTCATAAGAAAAATATATTTTTTTCTTTTTACAACCATATACTATGCAAAAACCACTTATCTTGGAAGATAGCAAGTTTAATGCTTCACTAATGATATTGGAAAGTCACATGCGGAACCTAAACATTTAGAGTAATAATCCTTCAATCAAAATAACCAAATAGAAGAAATCTGACTCTGTTTCTTTAAAGAAAATACATTTTTATTCCTTTTATTGTAGAAATTCCAGTAAAACAAATTTTAGTGTACAAATGTTAGTGATTCAAAAATCTTAAGGGCCTCAAAATATTTCAAAACCTAGTAAATAACTTAAACATCAGATTAATAACTCCCCTCAAAATATCAGAATTTTATCAAACACCTATGAATTTCTATAATTTCCTAAGCACATAAGGGTCAATCCTGACAGCGTAAATTTTGATCCTCCAACCATACTTCATATAAAGGTTTAACAACCATACATACCATGAAAAATTCCAAAATGTTATTTGTAGACTAAGATACCAGTACTATATCTCTATACTAAAAATCAGGATTTAATATATCTCTGTTTGTGAATTAAAATTCCTACAATACCAAAAGATCATGACTATCAGCCTAAATATTATGGCTTAAACATCAAATATACCCACATAATTAAAATAATTATATAACACTAAAATTCATGGAATTTTATATCCTGGTTCAATTATGTCTCTACAACCATAGTACCAAAAATCAGACCTAAATACATCCCCAATTTCAATTTAAAATTACTCTAACACAACAAGGTCAATTTGATGATTCAGAAAATCTGCATATGTAACCGATTTAGAAATAAAATCTTTCTAAGATAAGAACCACCACAAATTCCAAAAATTATAGTCCAAGTTGATATAAATGTCTAATATTCTCAAACCAAAATTTACCGTCAACTGAGACCTACAAATATAATTAAAATAATGGACACAATAAGTTGTTTCACCAATATTAAAACAAATCAAAATTGCAACCTATACAAACACTCAAATTTGAACTCTTTAATGAACTCCAAAATCCATGCAATAAGACATCTCCATCCAAACAACTAAAATTGAACAATTGATAGAGGCTCAATCTTTGTTAATGAGATATTTGAATGTTAAAAAAAATATAAAAATAAAAAACAAAGAGTTTTGAGAGAGATTAGTAAATAAATATTTAAAGAGAAACAAAAAGAACTTTACCTTAAAAACATTTTGACTCAATCTACAGAATAGTAGTTTTCTATATTCTTTTGTGAGAAGAGTAGAAAAGAATATAAAAGTTTTAACGTGAAAACTCATTTATCTCTCTTTAAAGAGAATAAAAATACAATTCAAATTCAATTTCCTAATATCTCTACACATTAAGATAAAGATAATCAGTTTAAGAAGTTAGTGGTTTAGTAGTACTAAATCACCTACCAATCATCTGGCTAAATCAAACTATCAAACTAACAAAACACTTCTATTAATCTATTATTATTATTATTATTATTATTATTATTATTATTATTAAAGAGGAAAATAAATTTGGGTATTACAGTTGAATTGCTTGTAGTACAATCTTCACTTGTGATATATTTGGAAACAAGATTTTGCAAAGTGTGAGATGTAAGCACATCATATTAATCAAAGTTATATATATTATTCTTTTGTATATTGATACATTTATGCATAGTTATATTTGATTATTACTTGTAACATATTTGGACTTATTTGGAGATACAAGTATTCTTTGATGTTAGTTTTTATTGATAATATTTCTCTTGCAACTTGTTGATATATATATATATATACAATGCTTTATTGAACATATGTTTATCTTGTCCATACATATATATACGGTTTATGTGTTGTGATATAAGCTATCTTGATTGACAAACTTGTATTTGTTTCAAGGGATTGAAAAATATGTAAAAACCTATTCAACCCCCCAGTATGTTTTAGGCAATTTTTAACCGTGTTTGTATATTTCAATTTCCTCTGCTTTCGCTTTTTCTTTTACATCTCATGTTCTTCCTTTTGTTTTTATTTATTTATATTTTAAATTTTTTATATATGGTTTTTGGGGTTTTTTTTTAGTATATATATATATATTAAAAAAAATAAAAAATAAAAAATAAAACTCACACCAGCTTCTTCATATCTCTTCTTATCCTCACTTGTCTCTCGTAGATCGTCACTTGATCAATATCTTAGGGGCTGTTTGGTTTTTTTTTTTTTTTTCTTTTCAAATATAAGTCTTATCACCTCTTATGATTTAACTTAAAATAAATAGGTTTGTTTGTTTTTCCTTATATCTTATTTTAAGTTATATATGTATTAACTTAAAATAAATAGGCTTGTTTGTTTTTCCTTATATCTTATTTTAAGTTATATATGTATGATAGAAAATGTAAAAAATTTTGGCTTTTCACTTTTTTTTTTTTTTTTTTGGTTAAAATTAGACTGATTTATGGGGAAAAGTATCACAATCGATTATATACTGAAAAACCCCTAAGCTGTATCCATGTATATAAATAATAGAAGAAAAAAGTTAAGAAAGACATCCACCAAAAAAGCACAAAAAGTGGCACACGGGCCATCCTAAAAAGAAGCAGAAAGCATCAAGAAAACCGAAATGACTCTCGACCTATACAATCATCGCCAACCAAAGAAGAACAGAATGTTGTAGGAACCTGGATTTACATTGTACAGCGGAAAATAGGTTTTAAAATTTTTATGCAACATGCAAACCGTATACAATATATAAGAATGTATAAATGCAATTAGATCATACCCTTGATGACCTACTCCTTCGTTTCTTTAAGCTTTATTTTGTTTTAAACCACCACGTCTTCCTCGTTATATCCTGTGATCCGGTAACTGTATGTGGACGTGTCACGTTCTTCAAAGAACTTGAATGGAGGTAGAATAAAGAAATGCAAAACAACCCTTATTTTGTTGCAGAAGAATTTCTGCCACCCTTTTTAGTTGATTCTAAAAAACAATTTTCTTTATTGAATCTAGAAATACAAGAAGCAAAAAAAAAAAAAAAAAAAAAAAATTCTTGCACTTTAATCTAGAAATACAAGAAGCAAAAAAAAAACAATTTTCTTTCTTGAATCTAGAAATATAAGAAGCAAAAAAAAAATTTCTTGCACTTGAATCTAGAAATACAAGAAGTAAAAAAACAATTTTTTTTTTTTTCTTAGTTGGCCGCGCTCCCTCTGTCTCACTTTCTTTTTTCTTTTGCGTGAATTTGGTTTAAATTGAATCACATAAGACTTTGTGAATTAATTAAATTACCTTAAGTCTCTATTATCTAGTTATATAAATATATCTTTATATATTTTAAAAACTAGATCATTATCTTTTTCAAATATATCTTTGTATATTAGAAAAGATAATTAGTATTTAAGTGTCATAGGTAGAGTAGGATTCTAACTCTCACATAATCCTAATTGACTTAAACTTAAACACTGAGAATAAAATAATCTAATTGTTTTATGTCTCAGTCATGATTTGAACATACAACCTCCATTTAATAATTAATTCATAATTATTAATTCATTAATTATTAATACGTTAATTAAATAATCTCATTATTCAACTAATTCTTGAATAAATACATGTCACTTTCGTAGCACAATTAATATAACAATCAAATTAATTAATTGTGACCCTTATTACCTTTAGTCAATCGGGCTAGCAAGGGGACTTAATGGACCTACAGTTTTGAACTCCAATAATACTTAGAAATAATTAATTAAACTCTTTAATTAATATTTCATGATTATTAACCTCGGAGTTATTCCACTAAAAATTCGAGACTACACTCTCTCAACTGTAAATTTATTACACAAACCGAAATTACAATCGTCCATCGATATAGCTATTGCATATGGTATGATCCTCCACAAGTAGTTCATAATTAGAACTAGGTCATAAAGTTAGTTATACCGATCTAATTATATCTTTTCCTTTAAGTACCATTAATTCTCTAAAGAACAATAATTCATAAGTTCATTACGGAAGAAAGAGAGCACTCATATTGTTCAAGCCTCGAATGAACCTTTAAGGGAACTACTATCTACTACTTGCAAGAAGGAGTGGATTCCACTATTGTGTATAGACCTTCCTAGCCACAAGCCAAACCGTGATTCCAACATACGAAGTTATTGACCGGGAAAGCAACTCTGATCTTACAAATGGTATATCAAAAACCATGATCTAACCTGAATGAGTCAATAAGACACTCATGATTAAGATCACATATATATAGCCATCATTTGTCGATATATAAATCTCATCGTGTAACGGATCATGGTGAGAGATTCATATAGATCGTGGCCTAGTCCTATATAATCACATCATATAAGATGTCTCCATTCTCATATCACCATATGAATTGGCTAGGATAAGACCACACACACTACAGAATAGACCACATTTGTAGATTAATCACAAATAAAGTACCCAACTTTATTTGCTATCTACAGACTTTTTAGATTGGTCGTCTCAAACTGAATTCCTATGTATATGACACTTATATACTCAGTTAAAGATTACATTTGGCAACATTGGATGTTAAGTACATATGGTATAAATGTATGAGACAGATGTATAGAATGAATAAACTATTTATTTTATTAATGTTTCATTCACATTTACAAATTACATGCTTTTGGGCATAAACCCCAACAAACGTCGGGGTGGAGAACCACCAAGAGTCCACCTCCAGCTCTAAAGCATGTTTAGAAAGAGCATCCGCAACTCGATTTCCCTCCTTGAAAATATGAGGCACCTGAAAATCTGTTTGTGAAATCTTAAAGATATAGTGCTGCCACGCATGATAAACCCTCCACGGAACAAAAACCGAACAAAAAAAGAGCAATTGAACCAATAGGAAGAATCACTCTCAAGCTAGATTCGACGTCACCTATACTTCCAAGCAAAATTATTGGCCAGAGACGCCGCAAGAAGTTCAACCTCAAACATAAAAACTTGCTAAAGAGGAATAGCAAAAAAAAAAAAAACACCCACATAACCACCAACACCTGGAGAACCCAAGGCAACACCATATGTATTAAATTTGATTACCGGAGCCTTAGTAGGACGACCACGAAGACCAAACCTCCTAAGAATCAATAAATCATCTACAAAATTATGCATACACCCAATCTATAGGCAGTAAGCATCTAAAATCGCATGCCAGACCAAAGCAAGAGCAGACTTGAAATCCCCAGCCTTACTTTCAAAAATCCACTAATTACGGGCAAACCACTGCATGGATAGCTGCTTTCTATAAAACCCTGACTTGATCACTAAATGAAACCAAAATGGCCTATAAGAAAAAAAACCTACCAAGTGTCTATAGAAACGTGTCGCTGAAAAGTCATGAAAATAGTCTCCTAAAGAGCATCCACTAGAGGGTAGAGGAGAAAGAAATGATCAAGTGACTCACTATTAACCCCACACATACTACATCGGGATGCCAACTGAAACCCAGACCTATATAGACGATCCTCTGTGGGAAGCCTATTCAACATAAGATGCCAAGTCAAAACCAAACGAGAAGGAGGAATGAAACGAGACCAATCATCGCTCCACTAAGGAACTTGAGGAGAATCACAAATAACTCGGGAATAAGCCGTTTTGCATGAAACCCGACCATCCTTAGAATGAGCCCAAACTAGATAATCTACCACATGAGAGATAGCAATCCGATCAATTCAAAAACAAAAGTCTAGGAAGCGCGCATGAACATAATCATCCAGCCACCATTTACCATCCTGAATGAAATCAGAAATTCTTGCCCAAAGAGGATTAGCCAAATAATCCAGAATACCCAAAAGGTCCAAAATGGGAACCCCAGCCAATTATCACACCAAAAATCTCGTTGGGAGTTCTCGTCAATAAGTCAGATACCCTCTTTGAGAAAAGAAGAATAACTAATCTGAAAGAAGGACCAAATCAAGGAAGTCACACACCCGCCACCCCCCCCCCCCCCCCCCCCCCCCCGAGATTTGTGTAGTTGCCTAAGATACCTTTCCCGAAGAAAAGAGAAAGCAAAACCATCAGAAGTCATGAACTACTGCAAAAGCGAATCATTCATTAACCCTAAATCCTTCAAACCAAAGCCATCTTGGAGTAAGGTCTGCAACAACGATTATAAGAAACCCAGACCAACTTGGTCTCCTCACAAGAACCAGTACATAAAATATTCCTCAATTTGCAATTAATCACCCACAGTAATGAAGAAGACCACTTGTAAATCATGAAAGAGTGCATGTAATAAAGTCATAATTAACATATTTATAGTTAATTCCACTATTAACCTTGTACAATTAATCTATTACTAAAAATAACCTTAAACAAAAAGAAAATCCCTAATTTCCTATACAACTCTAGCCATGACCCTAACCCTAACACTAACTCTAACACTAACCTAACCCCAAATTGACATAGGAGGAGACAGCGGCGCTGGCGCCACCTCCCTAGGCTTTGGTCGGAAGAGGCCGACCGGCCTTCTCCTTGATTCTGAAGAGAGGAGACTAGTTGGCCTCCTCTCGATTGAAGGGAGGAGGTCGCTAAACTCAGCAACAGAGTTTGTCGGTCTCCATGGAGGAGGTTTTCGGCCTCTATCCCTACCCTCAGAGGAGGCCGCTTAGCCAACTACCTCATTTTGATACAACAGCAGCGAGGAATGAGCCTCCTTCCTCACCATTTTTTTCTTTTTCTTTTTTTATAAATAAAATATTAATTTATTATTATTTATTTAAAATAAAATATTTAAATTAATAAATAATTATAAATGAAAGTAAATACATATTGAAAGATAAAAGAGAGTGAACAAGTGAAACATATTAAAAGTTAAATCATTCCTTTAGATGAAGGTATAATAGTAAAGCCAAAACCACTTAATATTTAAGTTATATTATCTCAAATAAAAAATAAACAAATGAGAATATCCTGAAATTTAAGTGATAATATAAGTGATATTAAGGGGTTGTTTGTTTTTTCCACTTAAAACTTAATGGGTCTGAATTGAATTCATTAAATTGCTTTGTTTGCTTTTTTAAGTGTGGTCAAACAACTTAAAAATAGCAAAAAACAACTTAAAAAATAAAGTAAGAAATTCTGACTTTTAACTTAATTCCAAATCACTAGATTACAATTAAAATATTCCCTTCCAAGTCTATCATTTCAAAGAAGATATATTTCTAAATTTATCTTAAATTGATACGGTGTAGAGATATTTCTTTTAACATATTTCATATTTTAAATGGCTCTTAGAAGGGAAAAAAAAAACACTAATAACTTATCATAGAGATCGATGTATATGATTTAGATACCTATTTTAAAAAAAAAAAAAAATTTCTAAAATGTTTTCCTCAATTATATACACCGGAAACATGGACAACATGCAAAATAACTTGAAATTTTTTTTTGACAATAAATTGAACTTGAACTTTGTTTGCATAATATACAAAATTATATTCTTTTATGAATATTTTATTTTGCTAAATTGAACTTTATTTGTAGAAGAATATGCATATTAAATTACTTCTTTTAATTAACCTGAGTATAAATGTAAAATTACTTATTTTTAAAAAAACAAACATATTGACAGTATATATAGATGTGAGAAAAAAAACAAACAAATATGTCATTCAGGTTCAGATTTCAGTCCCTATTCAGTTTTCATAAAAATTCAAGACTTTTAGTCTTTGGACAAAAATACAAACGACCACTAAGTAGTGGTACCCACGGTTCAGTTGAACCAGCGGTTCCGAACTAGAACCGTACAGTCAAAACCGTAACCAAAATCGTGACAGAAATCGACGGTTTCAAAACTGGTTGGGAACTGGTTGTGACATGGTTCGGTTACGGTTACTATTGAAAAAAACTGTCGAAAACCGATGGTTTAACCGTCGATTTTCATTTAAAATTAAAAGCAACCAATTAGAAGCTACCACATGGCAATTATTTTGAAAAAAAAAAAAAAAAATTAGAGGTGACCGTTGGAGTTAGATTCATCTGATCCAACGGTCACCTCTAATTTTTTTTTTTTTTTTCCCTAATTTTGTGTAGTTGCAAATATGACAACCCCCCCCAACCCACCCCCCCCCCCCCCCACACACACACACACACACACACACACACACACACACACACACACACACACACACACACACACACATTATTCTTCACACCACTCTCAATCTCAAATTTTCAATTCTCTCTACACTCTCAATCTCAAATTTTCAATTCTCTCTACATTCTACAATTTTCTTTAATTCTCATTTCTCATATAAATTAATAAATATTTATTTCTTTTAATTTTTACAATCATCTATTTTTTTTTAGTGTTACCACTATTAGTCCAACAATATTTTTTTTACAATCATCTATTTTTTTATTTTTTACAATCATCAATTTTTTTTTTTAGTGTTATCACTATTATTCTAACAATATTTTTTTTCAATCATCTATTTTTTTAAAGTGTTACCACTATTATTCCAACAATATTTTTTTTTCAATCATCTATTTTTTTTTAAGTATTACCACTATTATTCCAACAATTATTTTTTTACACTTATATATATATATATATATATATTTCTATTAGTATTTATAATTAATTTTGCAATGGCAAGTGGGGGAGAAGGTTTAGGAAATGGTCCAATGCAAAAGTTGTAGGAACACGATGGTGATGATGTCGGTTACAACGACCAACTTTACCACGAGTTCCTTCAGGCTCAATTTGGATTTGATCACCCTTCTGGTCTTAATCCCCCTCTAATAATTTCCGATCCAATCCCAATACCCCCAATAGTAATGAAAATCTATCTAAACCCCCCACCCCCTTCAGATGAATTTTTTGTAGGTGAAGAAGAAAAATTGTTGAAGTCCGATCTCTTCAAATTGCATATGAAGAAAATTCAGTTAGATGACGGAACGATCAAAATCTAGTGCAAGTACTACACCAAAACATACAAGACCAATAAATCCTTCGGATATGGCATGTACTGGGCTCATATTAAAAAAAATAACCCGTCCGAATTGGTGAAGGCTAGTAACCAATCCCAAATCTCTAGGTATGACCCCTACTAATCAATTATTTCATTATACGTCTGAAAAAAATAAGGAAGAATTAGCAATAATGGTTGCAGTTGAACGCTTATCTTTTGGTTTTGGTGAGAAAATAGGTTTTGTTAATTATTGTCAAAATGCATTAAATCCTGCAATGCAACGTGTTCCTAGATCCACTCTCACACGTACACTAAATGCCATTTTCAAAAAAGAAAAAAACATATTGAAATCTTTTTTTTATCAATTTCAAGGTTCTGTTTCTGTATGGACCGACAATTTTAGCAATCATTCATATATAGGTGTGACATGTCATTATATGGATAATGACTAGGTCATGCAAAAAAGAATTATTGCATTTCGTGTTTTCGATGACTCACATTCAACTCAAAAAAATTTTTCAAGAGTATAATATCCAAAACAAAATTTTTGCTATTGGCTTTGATAATGCTGCAAGTAATACCGCATCTATTCCTATGTTACAAGATTTGTGCAATCCCTATTTTGGAGGTAAATTATTTCATCAAAGATGTGCATGTCATGTTTTAAATTTGTGTGTTCAAGTTGGATTACAATTTTTTTCTACTTATATTAGATCAATTAGAGATAGTATTAACTATATCTGGAGGCATAACAAAGCCCATAAACTATGGTTAAAATTTTGCTCTGAAAATAATATGCGTCCCATTAAATTTTCTCGAGATATTACTATTCGTTAGAATTCTATTTATAAGTTGCTTAGTGAAAGTTTTGAATATAAGAAACTATTAGTTTCTTTTATTACTTATAACATTTCTTCAATTTCTCTTCAATTGAAGTATTGGGATGCATGTATAAAAATTCTTGAATGGTTACATGTTTTTAATGATGCTAGCAATGCTTTATATGGTGTTTACTATCTCACTACTCATTTATTTCTTATTCAAAGTGTTAATATTGTTGGTGCATTCAATGAGTGTTAATATTGCTTGTGCATTCAATGAGTGAATATGTTGTTGCCATGAAAACAAAATGGTTACAGTATTATAGAGAGATTCCAACTATTTACTTGATTGCATCATGTTTTGATCCACACTTTAAATTAGAATATTTGCAAGATTATTTAACTCATTATTACAAAAGTTTAGGATTAGAAGTTGATGTTCTTAGTTGTTGTAATTCCGTTAAGACTTTGCTTTATGAATTATATGATGAATATCTTAGAATATATGGTCCATCTTTGAATATGTCGGTTTCACAACCCCAACCAACATCTGATGGTACTGCTAATTCCTCAACATTTAAATTAAAGGGTTTAGAGGATCGATTGCTTTCCCAAATAGTCAAAAAATTACGAACATCTTCTTCATCCTCATTAGACTCGAATTCTAAGCTTGACTGGCATTTAGAAGCCAATCATGAATTTTTAGAAGATAGTAAATTTAGTATCCAGGTTTGGTGGAAGGTTCATGAACAGGAATTTCCAATTTTTGCTATTATTGCCAAACAAATTCTTGGAACGCTGGTTTCTACCATTGATGTGTCCACAATCACTTGAAGCCCAGACGTGTGTTGATGATTGGACAAAGAAAAAATACAAACAACAAGAACTCCAACTGGAGATAGCTAGTGAATGATTTCTTCGAAGATGACCAAACCACGGGAACGGAAGGCAGCGAATAGATTTCATTCAAACTTCCAACCTCCAACACTGAGCATCTAATTAAAGGTAAAAGAACTTTGTGACCCTTGATTCCTCTACAATGGTGGAAGATACGTAGACAACTTAACTGTGGTCAAAATTAAGTGCAAGGCCAATTTTTTATTTTTTATTTTAATTCTAATTTTAACTTTGTTACATTGTATATTTGAATTCAAGGCCAATTTCTAATTATTATTTTTTTTATTTTTTTCTGCAATTGTAAATTTGTAGTTATTAATAAATGTCAATTTCTTTTCTTTTAAACAATATTAAATACTTCAATTGTATATTTAGAAAATTGTATTGAATATTTTATAGGGAAAATCGTATTTTAGTCTATGTAATTTGCCTTAATCTGCGTTTAGTCCACGGTTTTTTGGAACTGTAATTTTTAGTCCATCCTTTCTCTGACAATACGTATTTCAATCTCTACCATCCAATTCTGTTAGGGTTCTGTTAACAACCTTTTTTGGCAGGGGTTCAAAGAAGAATTTTCCATCCATATTTGAAATAGGAAGACATCACAGAAAAGCATCTCAGTACCTTGCTACTGCATTAACTCGGTATCCCAATATCCCGACATATTGATATTGTGGTTCAGTAGGAGGCAAGATACCTAGGTACCCCAATCCCTCCTAGAACCAGCTTGCCAAGCAGTAAAAGCATCAGATTAAACAGACTATCAAGATAAGACCAAGTACACTAAGATCAAGCTACAAAGAAAGACAGTATACGATGACGTCTAAATAACAAGGAAATTGTCTTGTTCCCGCCATTCAAGAGTCTCATTCAAAAGTGGAGTCAACTATTTCAGTTCTAAAAAGTATCACTTGATTCTAGGGAATCATTCCCACGATCTTCTCGCCTATCACCATGGAACGCCTCGTAAATTACTAGGTCACTAGACCGAATTTATAGGAGTGAACAGCAGGAAATAATACCTATATATATGACATGATATTCTTCAGGAAAGGGGACTGAATCTTCTTTTACCACAAAGAGCCTTTTTCTAGCCTCCACGGCCAATCTTCTTCTTCTCCAATAAGACACATATTCTTCTTCTTCTTTTTATGGATGAGAGAAAAGGGCCTATACCCGCCTATTATTGTAAGCTCTCTGGAGCATTTATGATGTATTATTTTCCCACTTGTATAAGCTCCCCGGAGCACGCTTTATTGAGTAAATACATAAAGAGCGGTCACTCCCTCCATCGGATACTACCTAAGGGTTTTTCAGTATGTGATCATACGTGATGCTTTTTCCCCCTAGGCCAATCCACCTTCTATCAAAAGACTTGTCATTCTCTCCCTATCTATCTATTTTATTATGCATGTATGTGTGTATGTGAGTTAGACTTTGACCCCACTGGTCTTAGTTCTCTTTTCCACCTGTTTGCATGCCAAGTCATACACAAAGAAGGGGAAAGAACATTCAGACTAGCTAGAAGAACCGAGGTGGTCTGATCCTTCATGACCACACCTATATCATTGAAGAGCACCTATCCACCCTCCTTCATGCTTGGTATTTAAGTCGGGGAACTACAAAGGAGATCTAGAAAAGAATACCAGATACGGGGTACCGAATACAGGGTACCGAATACGTGGTATTAGATACGGGGTATGAGGTACCAGATACGGAGTACCGAATAAAAGGTACCAAGCACATAAAGAAGGATCAAAGCTTTTACACCAGCATGGGAACTCCAAGCGCCATATCTTCTCCACATGCTTCAAGCCCTGATAGGCGAGGTGATTTTTCTCCTACCTACTGCACCTTACTCCAAATTTTTTACTCATACAAAACCATGGTACCTAGAGGTACCTACCCCACTGTAGCCTATCAGGTAGCGATTTGAGGGTGTTAATTGAAATTCCTCACCCAGAGAGGATTTTCGGTTAACATTTTTGGCGCGTCTGTGGGAAGTTCACTTGACCAACATGGCTTCCTTGTCTCTACATGAGCGTACGTTTCTTTATCTCTTACATATTAAAACTACATATGATTTAACGCATCCCACTGCTATGTTCACTGCATGCTTATTCCATGATGTCATGATGCCATGATACTTTATTTCACCCTACTAGTTCCTTTATTACTAGTGTGATTTAATAAAAAAGTTTGCATGGATCCTGTAAACTAATTGAATGCCTATTGTAATTGGTTGATATTTCACCTTATATATGTTGCTACTTAAATATGTGGAACATGTGGAGTGCATCATAATGTAGATTCATGAGATCTAAGTAATTTATTGTCATGTATGCTCAACCTTTTGCTATTGAGGTGATAAATTAATTATTCATGACATATTATTCATGTGTTATATACTTTCTCCATATTTGTATACACCGCCTACGCACAACATAGGATGCTTATTTTATCATTTGACAACTTTTGTTTGTTGTGGAGCAAATATGATATGTGAGACTCCTAGTGGAGCCGGACAACTATGCTGCCCTATGTAGCAAACATGCTCACATACTTGTGGAGCTCCACTACAGCAGCTCTGTTACTAGTAGATCTCTTATCCAGCAGATCCGCTCCGGTACATCTAGAGCTCATATGCAGTAAAGTTGTACCTCTCCTGCTTCTTTACAGAAGATTTGCTCTACTACCAGTAGAGCTTCTACCCAGCAGATCTACTAGATTTACACTATACAAACGGATCCCCTCATGTTGCCGGATACTCTCTTCAGAAGCTCCTAGGTAGCATGTCAACATATGCACCCGAAAAGCCAACTCAACTGTGTGATTGTAGTGACAGCACGACTGGTAGAAGACCAGTGGCTCCTAACTTCTTGTATCGGGCCAGACAACTCCCAAGTGAACCACTAAGGTACTGATTCTTTTCAGTAGGGTCCAAAGCCACATTTCAGTTGCAAGGGACTTCTACAATCCCAAGCATGCCTCTGGACCAATTTAATGTAGGAGGCTCCTCACTTATGTACCGGGGCGGACAACGCCCAAGTGAGCCACCTACCTTCCCGATTCGTCCGAGTGGAGTCCAGAGTCCCATTTCAGTTTATGGGTACTTCTTGATACCCTAGCAAGCCTTTAGACCATTATAACATATGAGGCTCCTTGTTCACTTATGTACCAAGCTGAACAACGCCCAATTGAGCCACCTACGATCTCAATTTGTTCAAGAAGGGTCCAGAGCCTTATTTCAATTTCTGGGTACTTTTTGATGCCCTAGCAAGCCTTTGGACCAGTATCATGTAGGAGGCTCCTCACTTTTATACAGGGTCCCTCAACGCCTAAGTGAGCCACCTATGATTTCGATTCGTTCAAGGAGGATTATAGAGCCTCATTTCAGTTGTTGGGTACTTCTTGATGCCCTAGCAAGCCTCTAGACTAGCATGATGTAGGAGGCTCTTTACTTTTGTACTGGGCCCTTCAATGCCCAAATGAGCCTTCTACGATCCCAGTTCAATCTAGAGGAATCTCAAGCCCCATTACTATTGTTGAAGACTCTTATCTACCCCGAGCAGGTCGTTAGGCCGACTGTAGTTCTTGGGGACTGCAAGCTCACCATTCTCTCTCATAATCCCCAAAGGAGGAACGATGATCCCTACATTCAAATATTTGATCGGGTTACCAATCTATGATAAAGTGCCTGAAGGCCAGGATTTCTTATGTACAAATATCTGATGCCCTAGACCGGGATAACCCCTCTAGGAGGATCGCCATAACGAACCAGGAAGGCTACATAGCACTCATGATGCCCTAGATCGGGATAACCCCTCTAGGAGGATCGCCATAACGAACCAAGAAGGCTACCTAGCACTCCTGATGACCCCTCTAGAAGGATCACCATAACGAACCAATAAGGCTACCTAGCACTCCTGATGCCCTGGACCAGGTTAACCCCTCTAGGAGGATCGCCATTACGGAATCAAGACCAGGAGAGCCACATAGCTTTCTTGATACCCTGGACTAGGTCAATACCCTATAGGAGAATCACCATGATAAAACGCCTCAAGACCAGGAAATAGCCTTATGGTTCTCCTGCTGCCTTGGTCGGGGTATACCCTCCTCCAAGAAGATTTTGGATTATTAGACTAAGAACCAAGGACCCAGGACCCAGACTCATGGCCTTAGTTGCCTGCCGTATTCTCAAAACCAGGAAATAGCCTTAGGGGCACTCCTGTTGCCTTGGTCGGGGTATACCCTCTTCTAAGAAGGATTTGATACACTAGACTAAGGATCTGGACTAGACCTGACACGGTTCCGGTTTCGGTTCCGGTTTCGATTCCAATTCCACCTAACCAGGTACCGGGTTCCGGTTCCACGGTTAGGTGGAACTGGAACTGGAACCAGAACCGGAATCGCCATAAGGTCGATTCCAGTTCCGGTTCTAAAACCACCGGTTCCGACGAAACCAACTGTTTTAAATCTTTAAAAAAAATAAAATAAAATAAATAATAAAAAAAAATAAAAAAGAACCAAATAAGATCATCTCATATTTCAGATTTTCAGTCATCAACAATCCAATCACTGATCAAGTGATCAGTCAACCCAAATGGCCAAACCCAACCCATTATCCCAAAATTCCTAATCCCTAATCTGAAAACTCACTAACCCTTACGCCTTACCCAGTCAAATCACCATATCTTCATCTGATTTCTTTTTAGAATCTACTATCCAGTCACGTTCTTCATCACTTCATCTTCATCCAACCCCACCCAAATAAAAAAACTCACTAACTCATCCCACCCCACCCACGACTCCACGTCTCCATGAGGCCACGATCTCGTCGGTGGCAGTCACCATACGTGATCATGAGCCATCATCACTCACATCACCACCACAGCACCACACCAACACCCAAATCCCAAATCTTCTCCTCAACCAATGAACTAGATTCAAATCAAAAAAAAAATCAAAAAAAAAAAAAACGAAGAAACGGCTAATGGATCGGCGACGGGATGAAAAAGAGAGAGATCAAAGGGAGTCACAGTGAGAGAACCTGATTTAAGAAGAAAGAGAGAGAGTCAGAGAGAGAGAGAGATTCTGAGATTTGAACAAATGAAGAAAGAAAGAGAGATAAATAGGTTTTTTTAAAAAATTAATGTTGGAACTGTTGGTTTGAACCGAACCGGAACCGTCGGTTCCAGTCCGGTTCGAATTACCCGGTTTTGAAAAAATTAGAACCGAAATCGAAACCGACCTCCCCCGGTTTCGATTACGGTTCTTGAACTAGAACCAAAAAATTGGTTCCGGTTTCGGTTTTTTTGGGTTCTGGTTTCGGTCTGGTTCCACGGTTGGAACTGGAACCTTGCTAAGTCTAATCTGGACTCATGGTCTTAGTTGCCCGTTGCATCCTCAAGACTAGGAAATAGCCTCAGGGCACTCCTGCTGCCTTGGCCGAGGTATACCCTCCGCTAGGAAGCCTAGTGCTAAAGTGGCCTAAGTTGCCTACCAGAACAGACTATTCAAAGAATCAGGATACCTCATCGGGGTACCTGGTGCCTTACTTCTCCATCTCTTCAAGAAGAAATGACCTTAGGGCATTCCTGCTACCTCGGCCGGGGAATACCCTTTGCCAAGAAGGATCTGAATGGTATAGTTGCCTACCAGGATCAGGATCCCTTAATAGGATGCCTCGTGCCGAAGATTCGCCATATGAAGGCTTGGTGCTAAAGTAACCCTAATTGCCTACCAGAACAGGTCACCTAAGGATCAGGACCCCTTATCGGGATACTTGATGCCACAGATTCACTAGTGATTCGCTAATGGATTTACTCCAAAGTATCAGGATTCTTGGAACAGGAACGCCAGACAATATCCCTATTTGTGGTCTACCATCGCTCATTTATTTTCCAGGTACCTAGATTCGCCAATGTGTTCACCTAAGTACTAGGATTCCTAGAACAGGAATGCCAAGTACCAAGATTCACTAATTTGTTCGCCTATGCACCAGTACTCATGGAACATGAATGTTAGAGTGCAGGGAACAGTCTTCGTTTCAAGCCATGTCTGCCAACAAAGAAGGATAAGCAAAATTCTTCAAGCATTACATATCCTGACTCCAACCCCAACTAGGTACCGGTGTTCAAGTCAAGAGGGACTTCTGTTAATAGCCTTTTTTGGCAGGGGTCCAAAGAAGAATTTTCCATCCAGATTTAAAGTAAGAAAACGTTACAGAAAAACATCTCAGTACCCCGCTACTGCATTAACTCGGTATCCCGATATCCCGACATATTAATACTATGGTCCAGTAGAAGGCGGGATACCTAGGTACCCCCAATCCCTCCTAGAACCAACTTGCTAAGCAATAAAAGCATAAGATTAAACAGACTATCAAGATAAGACCAAGTACACCAAGATCAAGCTACAAAGAAAGACAGTATACGATGACAGTATACGATGACGTTTAAATAACAAGGAAATTATCTTGTTCCCGCCATTCAAGAGTCTCATTCAAAAGTGGAGTCAACTCTTTCAGTTCTAAAAGGTATCACTTGATTCTAGGGAATCATTCCCACGATTTTCTCGCCTATCACCATGGAATGCCCCGTAAATTACTAGGTCACTAGACTGAATTTATGGGAGTGAACAACAGGAAATAATACCTATATATATGACATGATATTCTTCAGGAAAGGGGACTAGATCTTCTTTTACCACAAAGAGCCTTTTTCTAGCCTCCACGATCGATCTTCTTCTTCTCCAATAAGACACATATTATTCTTCTTCTTTTTACAGATGAGAGAAAAGGGCCTATGCCTGCCTATGATGTATTATTTTCGTACTTGTATAAGCTCCCCGGAGCACGCTTTATTGAGTAAATACATAAAGAGCGGTCACTCCTTCCACCGGATATTACCTAGGGGTTTTTTAGCATGTGATTATACGTGATGCTTTTTCCCCCTAGGCCAGTCCACCTTCAATCAAAAGACTTGTCATTCTCTCCCTATCTATCTATTTTATTATGCATGTATGTGTGTATGTGAGTTAGACTTTGATCCCACTGGTCTTAGTTCTCTTTTCCACCTGTCTGCACGCCAAGTCATACACAAAGAAAAGGAAAGAACATTCAGACTAGCTAGAAGAACCGAGGTGGTCTGATCCTTCATGACCACACCTATATCATTGAAGAGTACCTATCCACCCTCCTTCATGCTTGGTATTTAGGTCGGGAAACTACAAAGGAAATCTAGAAAAGAATACCAGATACGGGGTACCGAATACAGGGTACGAGGTACGAGGAACAAGGTACCAGATACAGGGTACCATGCACATAAAGTAGGATCAAAGCTCTTACATCAACATGGGAACTCTAAATGCCATATCTTCTCCACATGCTTCAAGCCCCGATAGACGGGGTGATTTTTTTCCTACCTACTGCACCTTACTTCAGATTTTTTACTCATACAAAACCATGGTACCTAGAGGTACTTACCCCTCTGCAGCCTACCAGGTAGCGGTTTGAGGGTGTTAATTAAAATTCCTTAACCAGAGCGAATTTTCGGTTAACAGGTTCTGTCAAGTCAACAAGGGTCAAAAGGTAAAATAATATTAGATGTTATAGAATCTTATATAACCAAATGGTATAATAGTAATTTACAAATTAATTTTTAAAAAACAAATAAATATTATTAAATTAAAAAATTATTATTATCATCAAAAAATTAAATAACCCCCAAACACATTCATCTTCACCTTCCACCACCCAAACAAAATTAAATAATTATCAAAAATTAAAATTCCAAAAATTAAAGAACCC
Source organism: Acer negundo (assembly GCA_035582765.1). NCBI lineage: Eukaryota > Viridiplantae > Streptophyta > Magnoliopsida > Sapindales > Sapindaceae > Acer > Acer negundo. The sequence continues at coordinate 15,079,181 of CM069233.1, forward strand.
CCAAACACATTCATCTTCACCTTCCACCACCCATTCATCTTCAATATCAACCCCTAAACATAATCAAAAAATCTAAATCCATATAAAAACAAAATTAAACTCAGATCTCCACTCATTCATCATCAACAAACCCTAGCCGAGATGACGATGGAGGCGGAGCTGACCCAGAATCCGTGGATGAGCGTGGACTAGCAAAGCCGGCCCTGAGGCAGGGCACCAGGGGCGCCCGCCCAAGGCCTAGAAAAAAAAAAAAAAAGCCTAAAAATGGCACATTTTGTTTAATTTTCTGTTTTTAGTGTTCAATGGAATGGTTTTGGTTCTGATAAAAAAGGGGCCCAAATATTTGTTATTTTTTTAAAACCTAGACATTAAAAAATATGGACCAATTATCTGATGCCCAATTCGTTTTATTAGGCTCTTAGATCATTTGATTTGGTGGGATACATCTCATCACCATCATTAGACTGAGTCACACATGGCCACATGTGACTTTTTATTTTCATTTATTATTTTCTTATTATTTTTATGTCTTATTATATGTACCATTTCTTTTTTCCAGTTTTTCTACACCCCACAATTCCACATTTCAAGATTTCAACCCACAAACAGAAACACTCTCTCTCAATCTCTCTTCATCTTCTTCATTTATCTTTATTCTCTCTCTCTATCTCTCTCTCTCTCTCCCCATCTTCTTTATTGGATATGGTTTTTGAAACGCACCAACACATTCTCCTCTCCATCTTTCTTCATCTTCTTCATCCACTTTCGCTCTTGGTTTCGAACATGAGTTCTAGCACCTGATTTTCGACTTTTAGATAAGTCAGAAGGCCGCCTAGAGTATTTCCGGCAATTAATCGATTGATTATTTTGATTACTTGAACACTCACATGGGGCCTATTTCTTACATTTTCGCCCCGGGCATCAGATAAGTAAGGACCGACTCTGTGGACTAGACAACGACGATGGCGATGGCGGCTGCAAGTGTCGAGATCAACGGGTGTGAAATGGAACTGACGAAATCGAGAAGAAATCGACGGGATGAAGAAATCAAGTGAAACAACATTTGATGAAGAGAGAACGGGATTCAGTGCTTCCTATATAGAAGAAATCAACGAAAGCGTTACTGATGATGATAGAAGAGGGAGAGAGATTTAATTTTTTTTTAGAGAGAGAGAGTTAAATGTTTTTATTTTTTTATTTATTATTTATTTTTTATTTTTTATTTTTATTTTTTTCATTTTGACCACCAATCTTCCTTAGGCCTTGGTGGCATGATGACTTGAGTGCATGTGTTTCATACCCACCATGTTTGAAGTCAACTGGCAACAACATCAAAGGAAAAAAAATAAAATTGACCGATGGTGTTGGTGATGGAGTTAGAGATGAAGATAGTGATGGTGATGGTGGAGTGTTGGAAGATCGGTGGTGGGATGGTAAGAGAGAGAAATGAGATTTTAATTTTTTTTAAAATTATTTATTTTATTTTTAAATTATTTTTTATTTTATTTATTTTATTTATTTTTTTATTTGTTTTTATTAATTTTGTTTTTTAGTTGTTTTTATTATTTAATTAAATTAAATTTATTAATTTAAATGCATTATATATATATTATTATTATATTTTAATGTATTTTATTAGTTAGGGTAAAATTGTAAATTTCCATTATATAAATTTTGTCCATAAGGGTATTATAGTCTTTTTGGTGTGAGTAGCATTCATCAGGGGTAACATAGTCATTTTACATGTCTGACATGTCAGATTCCGTAATTTTAACGGATTCTGTCACAGAAGGACTAAAAATTAAAATTCCAAAAAACCGTAGACTTAACGTAGATTAAGGTAAACTATAGGAACTAAAAGACAACTCCCCCTATTTTATATGAAATACATTAGAACTTTTAAACGAAATATATGACGAATGAAAATGTTTGGCACAATTTTATTTATTAATAGGCAGAAATTATTTTATTTTATTTTTTCTTCACACAATCACACTTATATCATTTTTTTAAAAATCTTTTATTTAAATTTTTAAAAAATAATAATAAAAAAAAAAAATCGATCTAGGACCAAAACCAAATCAGAACCTAACTGAATCGTCTAACTAGCAGTTAAAAACCGTAAACCAAACTGACTAGGCCGGTTACGGTTACGATTACGATTACGGTTTTGGTTTTGCTTTCCCACAGAACTGTAATCGGTGGTTCCAAACCAAAACCGAACCATTGGCACCACTACCCCTAGGTGATATTGATATTAAGTGATATTAGTGACTTAAATAAAATCAGGTCTTTTAATAAATAAAATATAAAAAAACAAAAACAAAAACAAACAGCACCATCTATGCTACCAAATCTTTCTCCGGTAATGTAATTCACTATCAATTTTCACAGCCACACTCCCGTTTGGTTCCCTAGAAAACACCCTAAATTAACTGAAAATTCCATTCTCATTTTCACTTTCAAATTATTTATATTTATCACCTCACGTGGATTATCGTTTCCACATTCGTTGGAGATTAGATTGGAATAGCCGCGAAATCACGAGCCCATCCATTGGAGTAGAAAAATCAAGAGAGGTTAGTTTTTCCATTTCAATCTCAGTTGCATTATTTTAAGTGCTCATCAATCAACGTAGAACGATTCTTGGGTAGATATGGTTGGACTTGGAGTGGTTTCCTGTACTAGCTAAACACACACACCATCCGTTTGACGAAATTACTCAAACAACGACTCAATTACCATAACAGACTCAATTACCTTTTTTCAAGGGCCCGTGTCAAAACAGGGTAAGTTTTGACTCAACTTTTGCGCTTTTTGGCTTTGATTGCTTCAGGAAGCGGGAAACACTTGAAAAATTCTTCCAGATAAATGCGGGTACACTACCAGCTCTATGGAATCCGTCTCAATCTCAGATGGGTAAACTTCTTTCTTTCGTTTCTATTTTTTCATTACATATTACAAGGCCAACGAATATGACCTCATAGATGAGGTATCGAACTCATTACCGATGTAGGACAAACAGTAGAAATAGGGAGACTAATACAGAATTGAGATAGAATAGATAGAAATATAGAATTAGGGTTTGAAAACAGAGATTGAACAGAAAGGGGAGAAACTTAGAAGAACATATGAGACTAGAAGAACACAATAATAATTCAATTCTCTAATCAAGCTTGATTACAAAAAGGCTTTGAAGGTGTCTTTTATAGTTGCTAACATAAAATAGATAAACATTTAAAACTCTTGATAAAGATAAAACAAACCTAAACTAATCTCTTAAGGAGATAATTATTGATAACTAATATTATGTAGATAATTATTCCCTATTACCCATCATTCTCTTCCACTAAGAAAAACTCAACTCTTGTCGAGTCAAAGGGATTGCAACCATCATACGAGGAAATACCACATCTTGTTTCTTGTTGGGGTAGCCTATTTATCAACCCGAGTCGACAAAACATGGTGAATTGTAGGTGTGGCAGTAGAGAAATGTTTTGTAGGGATTACAAAAGAAACATTAGAGAGTTCATTGGTTTATTCATGTACCCCTTTGAATATCATTTTATCAAGCTGTATAGATTTTATCGACAACTGTATTCACCATTTCATGAATGTGAATCACAGTAGAGGATGAGTGATTGGCCACTTGAACTTTAAGAACATGAGCATTATCCTGCTTGTTATAAGTTGGATCTTGAGATGATCCATCTACTTTCAAAGTTGGATCTTGAGATGACCTATCTACTTTCAAAGTGGTTTGTGATAGATCAACAATCTCTATAGCATCATGTTGTTGTTTACGCCATTTGTGGGAGTATGACTCAACTTGCCACCGGTGGGAGTATCGCTCATTGTTGTAGTTTGCTGGCATTCTGTCGAAGTTTAAGAATTGGATGTCTAATTGACAGCAATCATCATAAATACATCGACCTTGAAGAGTACGTCTTGCTAAAAGAGTACTTTGGTGTAACCGAAACTAGATAAAGGCTTGAACACAACTTTTTGATTTTTGAAAAAGAGTACGTCTTGCTAAAAGAGTACTTTGGTGTAACCGAAACTAGATAAAGGCTTGAACACAACTTTTTGATTTTTGAAATCTAACAATCCTCTCCACATATCCATAAGGAGAAGATACTTGATGTAGCACTTCCTCAGTAATAGGATAAAGTATATAATGGATCGTAACTAGGAGAACTCAGTTCGGTTCGGTTCATCAATGGGATACGGATCGAAATCTCCGTAACAGTAGAGATTAATATATTCTGATTCATGATCAAAGTAACCAAAGCCATAGTAGTAATTTGGATATTCTGACATAGCTAATGGTGGTGGATTAGAGAGCAGGCAACATGAAGCATGAAGCGTATGGAAATCTGGACTTAAATGAAGTTTTCCATTATGGATAATTTCTAAAAAGTCCCTCAAGTATGCCAAATTGCTCCAATACCCTAGGATTATGAGAAAATGTAAAAAGCCCCTGATAATTATTGAATTAGCACAACTACTATGAGAAAATTCCACCCAACCCCTCCAAGTGTTTGTAATACCAATGAGGGTTCCAGTGGTGAAATCCCATGTGAAAACCTGTAATCCATGAGGGTGGGCATTCAGATAGAGGAGCAGCGGCCAGCATTTCATCAGGTACCGGCGGTGAGGCTTCATGGACCGTAGATCCGTGGCGATGGTGAAGTGGTGGTTGGCCAATTTCGACCGTAGATCTACCACAATGGAGGTTGATCTAGAGGTCGGCGATGAAGAAGAAGTTTCTAACCGGTTGTTTCTGGTTCTGGTGGTGTGGTTGATGGCGGTCATATGCGGTGGCTGGAGGCGGCGCATGGAGGCTGCCGTGGGATTTTTGATGTTGAACTAACTGTTTGGCTAATTTGATTTTTTTTTTTTTTTTTTTTTTCCTCCTTTTGTATTTGGTGGTTTGAGTTGTGAAAATGATCTGTGGGTTGCAGAAGTGTGTACTGATGGAGAGTGGCTTTGATACCAAACTGATATAGGACAAACGGTAAAAATGGGGAGACTAATACAGAATTAAGATAGAAATAGAGAATTAGGGTTTGGAAACAGAGATTGAATAGAAAGGGGAGAAACTCAGAAGAACATATGAGACTTAAAGAACACAATAATCATTCAATTCACTAATCAAGTTTGATTACAAAAAGGCTCTGAAGGTGCCTTTAACATCTAAAACTCCTGATAAAGATAAAACAAACCTAAACTAATCTCTTAAGGAGATAATTATTGATAACTAATATTATGTAGATAATTATTCCCTATTCCCCATCAATTACACTCCGTGTAAAATGAATTTTAGCAAATTATAATTATTAACCTACCAAAGGGTGCTATTTCCCATCTAGTGTTCGACTTTCGTTTGTGTAACTTAATAAAACCAAAATCTAAAAGATGAGTGTCCTTGTTATGAAGAATCATTTTTGACATTGCTCCACTTCGCAGGTATTCCCCTGGGGGCCATGGTGTTTACGAGGCCTCAATTTTAAGCTCAGACACTGTGGTTGAAGGTTATATTTTCTTTAGCATGTACTTTCTGTTGTGTTTCCAATTTTATTTGTGTATTTGTTTGTAACTACAATTTTGAAGATATGTGTAGACGTTGATTTGTCCATCTCTATTTTGCTATGTGTGAAAACTGATTGTTGGATTTGGATATACTATTATCAGCATTCTGTTTCTTTATGGTTATTAGCTTATTTAAAATAAAGAGGTATGAGAGATTTGTTACTCAATCTCTCTAGGATAGGTCTGTTAGCTTGAACTGATACTTATCTTTGCCTAGATAAGATAAGTGTGGCTCCTAAACTTAAGGCAGTGTATCTGATGTATATATTCTGTATGCTGCTCTCTCATTTTGTAGAGAAGTGAATAATGTTTTATATTCTCAAAATCTTCACTGATGTTAGCCAATTTATGACTTTATGGGTTGAAATTGTGTTCAACTACTCATGAATCTGTCTGTTTGAGCTTTTTCCCAGACATCATTCTTCATTGATAGTTGTTTTGCAACTAATACTTTAGTTTCATTCTACTTGCAGATTGGGCATGAATATCTGCGAAAAGCTGGGTCAACTACTTCCAAACCCTTCATTTGTGCCGGTCAGAGACATAGAGAAGATCTAATTATCAAGAAACAAAAACCACAGCCCCAATATGTGGATCTTCCATCTATACTACCCAAGAAAAAGAAGAAGCCCTTTCCTGTCCCAATAGAGAAGATGAGGCAGGCTGCTAGGAAGGACACAAAAATTGCGGAAATGGGTATAGAAAAGCCTCTGCAGCCTCCAAAAAATTGACTACTTGTTCCCCATCTAATCCCGGTTGCTCAGCTGGTGCATGTTAGTCCTGTATATGGTTGCAGGTAAGTCAGATTTAACTTTTCACATTTAAGTCTAATTAATTGCAGCGAGTAATTCTACAGGTTTGACCTAATCCTAAGAAAATCCGTGTCTTTTCACTTGGCAGTGAATGCTCGGAAGTTCATGTAGCCCATACCGGTCACAACATTCAGGACTGCAATGGTGGAGCATGTGGGAGCCGCTGAGGCTTTCACTCATGGGTCAAGGGTTCCATCAATGATATACTTGTCCCCATCGAGTCGTATTACATATATGACCCTTTTGGTCGGTGGATTAAGCAAGAGACTCGGTTTGACTATGACAGGATTCCGGCTGTAGTGGAGTTGCATCCAAGCTGGTGTATGCCGAAGAACCAATCCTATCCGAATGATTGGGAGGAAAGTTATTGACCGAGGTGGATTTGTTGAGGAGCCAAAGTCGTGGCGTTCTAGAGGTTCATCTTCATTTCTTGATTTTGATACAGATGGGGCTTGTGGACAATTTCCGCCTCCTTCCTTGGCAGATTTTCCTAGGATTTCACAAGAGACAATTGATATATATGAGATGGTCAGAACAGGTGTGACAGAGTTGATGCAGAAATACACTGTGAAAGTGTGTGGTTATTGCCCCGAGGTTCATGTTGGACGGTGCGGTCACTATGTGAAGCTCTGTGGGGCATTTAAGCATCAGTGGAGGGATGGGAAACATGGTTGACAGGATGCCATTGTCGGCGAAGTTTTCCCTTTCAATTACGTGTGGCATGCTCAAGACCCGAAGGGACCTCCCTTAAGAAGTGCACTGAAGAGGTTTTACGGCAAGACATCTTCCGTGGTTGAAGTGTGCATGCAAGCAGGTGCACAAATTCCCGAAAGGTACAAGCCTATGATGAGGCTTGACATTATAGTCCCTGACTGTGAAGAGGAAGGATTAGTTGCATAATGCGAATTTCGAGTTCATATAGCACCATTTTTGCATAGAGTCATCCAAGACATGTATGTGTATATATATATATATATATATATATGGCCAATTTGTTGTTGTACTACTAAAAGGGATGGATTTAGTGAGCTGAATATTGGTGAAAACTAAAAAACCATTTGAACCTGAGGCAGTCTTGTAATCTTAGGCAAAATCAGACAATATCTGTAGATTATTAAAATGTTTATCGATAATCGGATTGTTTACACAAAGTGAATGATTTTCTTCACCATGGCCATCATGCCACTCTTTCGTCAGTGTCGTCATATTTTGAAGCTTTCCGCAGTATATCCATGTCTCGAACAGTTAAACCGTTCATTTTATTCGCACGCAAAACAGAATTTGGGAGTGGTTGGAAAATCAAATACAAGGTCTACTAGTTGCAGGTATACAATCACAATGTCAAGACAAGTCGTTTGGGAAGCAGCGGCCGAGTCAAAGAAGCAAGGAAGCTGTTCGATGAAATGTCTCAACGAGACTCTGTTTCTTATGCTTCCATGATCACTGTCTACTTGAAAAACAATGATCCACCCAGAGCTGAAACCCTCTTCCGGGAGTTGCCTGACCGGAACATTGTTGCTGAATCCACAATGATTGATGGTTATGTGAAGGCTGGAAGAGTAGATGAAGCACGGAAAATATTTGATGAGATGGCAGAAAGGAACGTATATTCGTGGACCAGTTTCATTTCTGGGTATTTCAAAACAGGACAAGTTGATGAAGGTTGTAGGCTTTTTGATCGAATGCCCGTGAAAAATGTAGTCTCTTGGACAACTGTGGTTCTTGGTTATGCTCGGAATGGTTTGATTGAACAAGCGTGTAATGTATTTAACCAGATGCCTGAGAGAAATGTTTTTGCTTGGACAGCATTGATCAAGTCTTATGTTGACCATGGTCAAATAGATGAAGCTTTTAATCTTTTCCACGTAATGCCTCAGCAGAACCCATACTCGTGGAACATTATGATTTTAGGGTGTCTGAATGAAAAGAGGATTCATGCAGCTATTCAACTTTTTAACGTAATGCCTCAAAAAAATGCAGTTTCTTGGACAACTATGGTTACGGGTTTGGCACGAAATAAGATGACAAAACTTGCAAGAGAATACTTTGACCAGATGCCTAATAAAGACATAGCTGCATGGAATGCAATGATCATGGCATATATCGATGAAGGAATCATGACTGAAGCTACTGAACTTTTTGATTTGATGCCACAAAGGAATATTGTGACTTGGAATGCAATGATTGATGGGTATGCTAGAAATGGACCAGAAGGTGAAGCTTTGAAGCAATTAATCCTCATGCTTCAGTCAAGATTTAAACCCAATGAGACTAACATCACTAGTGTACTGATCTCATGCAAGGGAATGCTAGAGCTCATGCAAGCTCATGCGCTGGCTATTCGTCTTGGAGTTGAACATGAGACTTCGCTTACAAATGCTCTTGTTACAATGTATTCTAGAATCGGGGATGTCAACTCTGCTAGTCTTGCATTTAAGCACCTAAAGTTCAAGGATGTTGTGTCATGGACTGCAATGATATTAGCATATTCTAACCATGGATATGGTTACTCTGTTTTGCCTGTCTTTGCACGCATGCTAAGGTCAGGAATCAAGCCTGATGAAATTACATTTGTGGGGATCTTATCAGCTTGTAGTCATGTTGGTCTTGTCGAAAAAGGCCAGAAGCTTTTTTATTCGATGAGTCATGTTTATGGTTTCAAACCAAGGGCTGAGCATTATTCCTGCCTCGTGGACATCTTAGGTCGAGCTGGGCAAATGGAAGAGGCCATGAGGATAGTAAACGAAATGCCTCCAAGTGAGTGTGATAGCGCTGTTTTAGGGGCATTGCTTGGTGCATGCAAATTGCACGGGGATGTTAGAATGGCGGATGAGATTGGTGCGAGGCTAATAGAGTTAGAACCAACTAGCTGTGGAGGGTACGTGCAATTAGCTAATGTGTATGAAGCAGGTGGGGAGTGGGATGAGTTTGCACAAGTAAGGAAGAAGATGAAGGAGAGGAATGTGAAGAAGGCTCCAGGTTTTAGTCAAATTGAAGTAAAAGGCAAGAACCATGTATATTCTTTGTGGGGGACAGACCACATCCCCAGGTTGATGAAATTTATGGAATGCTATGCCAGACAGTATTACCAGCAATGCGGGAAATGAGTTACACACAAGACAAGCCACCTTTACTGGTGTAGTTCACAAACTTGGTAAGCAAATTTGCATGTTACTCATAATTTATTACATACATGTTAGAGATATTGATTCGAGATCTATGAAAGTCTGAGATGTGACAATAATATCAAATTGGCTTGCCAGAATTCAAATCAGTCAAATGAATTTTTAAAGCTGCAAATATAATCTCTTTTTGAACATAGGAACCAAGAAAACTTGTTGAGTTCGAAGTTAAAATATTTTGGTAGCAAAAACTGATCTTGTACAGTTGTGTATGGTATGAGCAAGAGATGAAAAAAGATAGGCTCAGAAAGCAATTACTGCAGGAATCTTTGATCAAAATAACACGAGGAAATGAAAAGAAAAAGAATAAGAAGAGACAAATGCCCCTTTAACTGGATTTGACTTGGTCAAGGGTTTAAACATAAGAAACTAGAAAGCAATCAAACTATTTTTTGTGGGTATCATAGCAATGTAGGTGGTGAGGACACCAGCAACCTTTTCCTCTTTTGATGCTTTTGATGTGGTGGAATGCAAGTAAAGCCTTCTCTCTCTCTCTCTCAAAATACTGTGATTAGTATATCCTTTACTATACACATGTATATATGTATGCATTAGTCGTTTTCTAGTTTTCTTGGAAACTGTTTTGATCCTTTGAAGTTTTTTTTTGGGTTACTACATCATAATTTTAACCAAATTTAAAAAAGTTAAGAATGATTTTTGACTGTTAGTCTTACAGGTATATAAAATAACTTTATCCACACTTTCACTGTGTCTGTATGTATGTATGTATATAATCACAGGTTCAATGTAAGCTTAACTACCCAGATTATGAAAGGACATTAGTTAATAATTGGAAATTGAAGTGATGTGTGTTTAATAAATAAGAATGGTAGTTTGTCGTGAGCAGATGACATTATCCTCTCTTTGTGGATTCTGGGAATGGTTAATATATTAAATTCTGGGAATGGTAGGTAAAGCTTAGTTGTGTCCATCTAATCAAATTCAGCTAGGATTTGTTATTTATAATGATGTTGGTTTGGAGTTGTTGACTTACTATGGGAATTGTCACGTGTCATCAGTAAGGTTGTCACTTGGAACTTGGAAATTATAATTGGCGCCAACCCAAATCCAAACCTAAACCTAAACCCAAACCCATGCATGATGCTCATGGTTGCTTTAGAGGATAGCCATAATATATATAATAGGCATGTTTGTAGATTTAGAAACTTGAAATTCAAATGTAACGGTCTTTTACCCCACAAAACAACACATTCACTTTTGCTTTTTACTTTTCAAAAAGGAATTTCAACACACAAGGAGCAAAGGAAACATAAATACTATCATAGCTAATCAAACGGAGGATCTCAGTAATCACCATGAAACAGGGGCAGTAACCCCTGAATAATTATCCCGCAGGCTTGGCATTCAATTGTAAATACATTCGCATAACAATCTTTTTGTAGTTGAATGCCAACTGGGGTGTGGTGCTGATTTGCATTGTCTCAATTTATGATAATAGAAAATTAGGTGCAGAAATGAAAATGCAAATTGCAGAAGATGAGGAAAAGGAAACAAGTTAAAAAAAAAAAAAGATGATTCAATTCAATACATAGCAGCCGCACACACACTTTCTTTTTTTATTTTCAAAAGAGCAAAAAGAGAAGAATGTGGAGAGAGAGAGAGAGATGTGGAGGGACCTTCCACTTCCACAGTGAGCAAAACACAAAATGAATGATGACCATGAGAGGGTCCACCATGTTTACACCATTTTCAACCATCAATTTATTACATTTATTATTAAGGTTTTGCTCCCCACTTAATATTTTTCTTGACCCTCTTAAAAAGAATAAAAGAAAAGACTCTTATATTGTAATTGATGAAAAATTCCATGAGAAGAGTTGGTGCCATCCATTATAAGGGTTTTTTTTTTACCAGTATATTAAGTATAAAAATATATGAATATAGATGATTGAGGTTTCTTGTCTTGTGTGTCAAACAAGTATATAGAAACAAAATGTTTCTGCATAAAACCAAAACAGATACTTAATTTATCTTTAAAAAGTTTTTGAGGTTGAGGAATGAGGATCGATCCTCTAATCGCATACAATAAAGAGTAAAGAACTGTAGAAGTAGTAAAGTAGTTTTGAACTTTGAAGTAAATACAAATATTTTAATGGGAACAAGTATTATTATTACTGGGGAGGTGAAACTTGAGTCTTGAAAGAGATTTTGTGTTATAAATGCGTGTGTATGTTTGGAAGAACATAACTCAAAAAGTTACACAAGGGGGCCGGACACATTGCAGAAAACTGCAGACTTGTGTCTGCCAATTCACTTCTCTCTCTCTCTCTCTCTCTCTCTCTCTCTCTCTGCTCATTAATTAGTTGAAGCCCAAACAAAGCAAAGAATTCGAAGAAGAAGAAAGAGGAAATGGGGGCATCAAAGCTGAAGAAAGCAGCAAAGAAAATGGTGGTCGCTGCATGTGGTTCCTTCTCCAGGCGCACCCCTCCTCCTCCTCCTCCTCCTCCTCCTCCTGTTGATCCTGTTGTAAGCCCTTTTCAACTTTCCTTCATTTTTCATCTTTACAGTTCCAAATGTTGCTTCTTTTTGTCTTCTTGAGATCAAAGGGTCATCGAAGATTGTAACTTTGAAACAGAAAATTCCAGAAATGTTGATGTTCTTTTAGTAAATTTAATCAAAATACCATTTGTTGTTGCTGTTCAAATTTTGAAGAAGCTGTGTGTAAAAATGACAGATCTCGGCCTCCGCAGCAATGTTTCCCACAAACCCAAAGCATTTCTCAGAAGAAGCAACCACCGCAAGTGAAGCTGAACTCACCGCCGCCCTCAACCATGACAACGTGACTGCTAAGGTACTCCATTTTTTGTCATCTAAACAAGTTATTCCTTTCCTTTGTTTATTAAACAAAAGTTTAGATGCGTTGTGCACAGTAAGACAATCAAAAAAGTCATCAAAGTCGGTATTTGCTTTTGGAATCCAATGGCTCTCTCAAATTGAAAAAACAAATCAAACCCTTTCACTTTTTTTGCCTTTTTTTTTTTTTATTCTGTGAATTCACACATCATTACTTTGTTCATTCGAAGCTTTATTCTAGACAAATTTACAGTTGTAATTCAATTTGAAGGCACTCAAATCAGGTCAAATTTTAGCTATACATTATAATGCAGCATCTTAGCTCTCTTGAAGGTCAATAATCATTTTATTTGGTTTTCTTGTAGAACTTGTGCGCCATATGTCTAGAAGCTTTAAGTTACAGCAGCGGCAACAGTCCTGGGCAGGCTATATTTACAGCTCAATGCTCACATGCATTCCACTTTGCTTGCATCTCCTCTAATGTTCGCCATGGTAGTGTAACCTGCCCTATTTGCCGCGCCCATTGGACCCAGCTGCCTCGCAATCTCTACCCGCCAACTTGTTCCCTCTCTTGCAACCAAAATGACCCCATTTTCCGCATTCTTGATGACTCCATCGCCACTTTCAGGGTCCACAGGCGCTCCTTCTTACGTTCAGCACGTTATGACGATGATGATCCTATTGATCCCGACCACACAGCCAACCATCCTCGCCTTGATTTTTCTCTGGTACCCATTCCTCCAACAATACCAAGTCACTCCTGTGGCTTTCAACATCATCCATGTGCACATTCATCCTTGCATATGAATGCACACCATCACTATCATCATAATCACTTAACCACCACCTCATCGTCATTATTGTTTCAACCACCTAGTGGGCAAACACCTACTCCATATAATAGGAGAGCAGCTTACCTCTCAGTAAAACTGGCACATCAAAGAGCAACGGACTTGGTACTGGTTGCAAGCCCCAACGGACCTCACCTAAGGCTTCTTAAACAATCAATGGCACTAGTGGTGTTCTCCCTTAGACCTATTGATCGTCTGGCCATTGTAACCTACTCATCTGCTGCAGCACGTGTCTTCCCTCTGAGGCGCATGACATCCTACGGAAAGAGATCAGCCTTACAAGTCATCGACCGTCTTTTCTATATGGGGCAAGCGGATCCAATTGAAGGCCTCAAGAAAGGGATAAAGATACTTGAAGATCGAGCACATAAGAATCCACAATCCTGTATACTGCATCTGTCTGATAGTCCTACAAGAACATATCATGCCATCAATATGCAAGTGCCTGTCCCAGTCCATCGGTTTCATGTGGGATTTGGCTTTGGCGCTTCTAATGGGTTTGTCATGCATGAATTTGAAGAGTTCCTTGCAAGAATATTGGGATGCATTGTTAGAGAAATCCAGTTGAGAATTGGGGAGGAAGCCAGAATCATAAGGCTAGGAGAGCTAAGAGGGGGCGATGAGAGAAGAATCTTACTGGACTTGGGTGACACTGAACATGCTTGTGTTGAATATAGCTATGTTGAGAGCGGAGTAGATGAATGCATCAGAACAGGGGAAATCGTTGTGAATATAGGCGATAAAAGGGAAACGGTTGATGAGAGTATGGAAACTGATGCAGGAACAGCCGATGCCATTGTCGGTGGCAGGACTAGCAGTGTTGAAACTTGGGATTACCATGATCCTTACATGGCAAGAAGATGGGCTAAGCACTTGCATGGCTACAGGCTTTGAAGTTGGAAGCCAATCTTCTGCACAGGATTTTTGGTCATTAGAACCATTGAAAACTTAGTTCGATTACAGCCTGAAAAATACCTGTCCCAATATTGACAGTGTTTTAAGTTAAAGATTTCATTTGTGAAAATCACTCCTTGTGCTCTCTCATGTGATGCATTGCATATTTATAAGACTCATGTAAGTATAGCAACAAAGCAACTCATTTTTTTTTTTTTTTTTTTTGTAATTTTATTTATTATAAAACTAATAGAGTTTTAATCGTCTATAATCTATATGAATAGTAGTTAATCATGCAAGTAATCATACACCAAAAAATCATTGTCATCGTTAGAGTGAAGAAGAGAATAACAATAACCACAGAAATAACAAGGGTTCTCCCCAGCCCACTTGTCATCCACAGTCACCTTTGTAGCTCTGTAAATCTTACAGACATTGCATTTCTGCACACGTTGTTTTATTTGAAATATGACTATTGGATAAGCTACTCGGTTGTGTATGTCCTCCGGATGAATTAATCTCATGTCCCTTATCACTATAGTATGCTTGCAGTCTCCCTATGATGAAGACAAAAGAAGATAATTTAACACTAGAGTTAAGATTTAAAAGAGTACTACATATTTTATGATCTCAGATGTAAAATGAAGCTGAAAAAGGCAAAAGCATATGGTACCTGATGACAGTAGAGATATCCTGCACCAAGTCTAAATCTCAAGTCACAAAATCGTGCCTTATGCATATCAATGGCTTTGAAGTGAGGCAAATGTGAGGCTGATACACTGCCAAGAACCACTCTTTGCTTTTGTTGCAATTCGCCATTTATGATGCATTCCCATTTTTTAAGAGCTTCATCCTTTGAGTTTCTAAGCCAATCAAATACAGGTTCACTATAATCTATCGCAAAGGGATCCCTCATATCATTATAAAAAACTTCCTATACAAATAAGAGATTTATTAGACAAGTAAACAAACTATTTCATAATGAATAACAAATGACTGAATAGACCTCCTTACTTCTATCAGGAAATATCCAGAAGGATCGTGCTCTCCAGCCTTGTGCATTATCTGGTCTGTTAGGCAATAAATTCTATCCCTCAATTCAGTCAAGCTCTGGAGTCCTAGTACCAAGAATTCTTGCGTCTACAAACAATTTAAGAAAATATGAATAACAACACGTGACAGGCAAACAAAAGGGTATGGCACAACAAGAATACTAACTCAGAAGAATACTTCATTATATATTCCTTCTTTGCTTGTTTCCCTACTGTACAAAGCAACAGCCTTTGCATATTTCCAATCTTTTCTATGTTTATAACGGGCAGCATTTCAAGAATAAAAAAAGTAAAGTGCAATTATCATAACATGAATTTCCAAACCTTTCTAAATTCCAGTTTAACATCAAGAGTGATACAATGGTATCCTTCTAATCTTTCCATACCCTAAATCGATTCTATTTTAGACTCAAGAATTGTCAAATCGGTTTTATTAATATCATATTTCTTTCTTGGCAATGACCACTGAATACTAATACCAAATATATTTGGCAAACACATAGCAGACATTTCATTCACAACCTCAGCATTGAAACGGAGCAAAATCTATACCTTCGTCATTTTTTTTGTGTTATGGTAAACCTCAACACAAAGAAGAGTTTCTGGATACAGCACAGCTATGTGCCCCTGGACATCTGATGACTTCACCTGCTATTAGAGAAAAGAAGAACAGACAAAACAGTAATAAGATTTCAGTAATCAAAACAATCAGACTCTTATTAGCAAAATAATGTATTTGCAGAAAAAACCAAGTAACTAATGCTGTAGGTGCAAGCTTATTGGACAAAGTTGATTGCTGAGAAATTCTGAACTCTTCATCATAGAAACAAACTTCTAAATAGCCATAAGATGGATGATTCAAATCGATATTTTAATATACGTTAAAGAAGAGCAACCACAATAAAATTTCATAATAGACATGTTTTGAGCAAACCTTTGCAGAATCTGTAGACCTGAGGGATTTCATCCTTTCAGAGTTGTCTGAGGATGGAATGGAGCTTTCACTGATTTTGCAACTGGAGCTGTATCAACATTGGAGACAACAATAAGCATAAATTATAAGAGATGACAGAAGGAATTAATATCACGTATAAGTCATGATACAGACTTGAACGAATGAAGTCTCGCAGCAGCTTTGTCTTCATCTTGCTTTAGTTTAATCATGGCAAGCTGCTCCACCTTTGCAATATAACTATCCTGAACCTGCAGCAGAGATATTTAAAAATGAATAGGATATATGCACATATAATATTCATAATGTAAACAAGAAATATGAAAAATAAAACGACAAAAAACAACGGCAAGAACAAAAATGGGATGAGAAGCTTTCTCGACTGCTACAGTACTACTAGATATATATTACAAACTATTTTTATTGTACTAATGTAATTGTACCTTATTAAATTCTAAAACATAAGCAAACAAATACTTCTAATATTATACAAAAAAATTATCAACCAATTGACAACAGTTCAGTCAGATCAACGTGACTTAAACTACCTAAAGAAAAGTGAACAATTCCAGACAGTCAAAACACTAATAATAGCATTCAAACTAAATTGAAGCAACAGACAATACAATCTAGCAGCATTCAAAGATCTTCAACTAGGAAAACAGGAACACAAGTGAAACATATCGCATTCAACAGCTATATACATCTTATCAATCACAGAAAGAAACCCACTTGCAGTAAGACATCAACAAGTAGAAAATAACAGGTAGCATAATGTAGTAAAAAAATTGCCTTTCTTTTCTTTGGCGTCCTAGAGTTCTTTCTAGGCACAACATCTTTACAGCTTGTTTCAGAAAGAGAGACAATTGAAGAGTCAAAAGTTGAACTACTCTCCCCTTCTCCAGGCCTCTCTGAATTTTTAGCATTATTTTGATCCTGCAGTCAATTCACAGTAGGCATTATTATTTAAGTGGAGAAATGGTTGAATTCACAATTGGAACGAAATAATTAGTAAAAAGCATATACCTGAAAGGCTTCCTTCATAGCCATACCCACTAACTCTTCCTCCGTATAAACTTTGAGCTCATCAACCCTGAAACGAAACAATTAGTAAACAAAAGGGACCAGAATCAAAATCAAAATCCAGAGAGAGACAGAACATACGAAAGATCATCATCTTCACACAGTTGAGATGAATCACAGCACAATTCAGCCTCCAACTCCTGCATAAATAGAAAACAAAGAAGCAATATTGGATTACAACTATCTATTAGGCAATGATACAATGAAGAAGAAGAAGAAGACGAGCAAAAAGGGTACCTACCTGGAGTAGGCGGACAAGACAAGTCTCGAAATCAGGAACCTTAGTCAGATGACTCGCCATATTTGGAATATAAATGGGCCCACCTCTCGGAATTTCAATTTGCTCACTTTCTATCTCTTCCATTCTCTTCTCTGAATCTCTGATTATGGTTGGTTTCAAAAAGTTGTCTCTAATAGACAACCAAAAAGTTGCGGTTTTGGGTTGCAACTTGCTCGGCGAGAGTGGCGCGATGGCGGCAGACTTCAAACCATGAAGACAAGTGAACAAACTTAAAAATCAATATTTAATACAATATTAGCTGGACGCATCGGTATTTTGAAGGGTATTTTCGTCTTATATGTGATATTCATTTGTAAAAAGTCAGGAGTTTGTAAAGAGACGGTGAAAAAATTCGACACTTCGATAAAAAAATCATAATTTCTCCACTTGAATTTCGGTTTTCACCGGTTACTACCAGCGTTATACGTACAGGGTAAAAATAAAAATCTGATATTTGAATCATCTGGGAAGTGGGTCGCAGCAGCAGCAGCCCTAAAAAGAAGTCGAAGAAGGAGGAGAGTGAGAGTGATGTACCCAACAACAAGAATGATTCAGACCCACGAAGAAGAATTGCAAAATTATCATCATCTTCACAATCATCAGAATCACAGAGGAGGAGGAGGAGGAGGAGAGCCCTGTCTTGTGTTGACTTCTGATCCCAAACCACGCCTACGCTGGACCGCTGACCTTCACGATCGTTTCGTCGACGCCGTCACCCAACTTGGTGGTCCCTCCAGTTACTTACTTCTCAACCCCTCTCTACTGTTTAATTTTCGAGCATCTACATGAATGATTGCATTGATATTCCTTTGTTGTGTTTTCTCTTGAAACTATAGATTGGTCACAATTAATTTGGCTGACCAAACATTAGATTGGCAACTTCAAGTTTTGTTTTGTTTTGTTTTGTTTTTTCTAGGGATGGTATAGGTTTTATTTCTCTTCAATGGTTAAAAAATGTGGTGGGTTATGTGACTGTGATATGCTTTTATGGGTTGAGTTGTTGCTCCTTGTTGTTTTTGTTGTTTGACCAAGGCTAACGGCGCAGCAATGCTCATGCAATTAGTTGTTTAGATTGGTAACTAATGATGTGCTGCATACTCGATTGATAGATCAAATAATTTCGAATAAGATTAGTTGTCTCATTAGAGAGGTATGTCTTTGTCTTCCGTTCAATCGTAGGCCAGTACTATCTTGATCGTCGTGGACTCTTCGAGCTTTACTCTGCGCCATGGAATTTCAATTCTCCTCCTTTAAATTAAATGTCACTAATTCTTTTTAAATGATGTTGATTTTGGTATATGTTTGAGTGTTGGTTGATATTCATTGACAATGTTTGAGTGTTTTATTATTATGTTAGTAGTATTCTTATTAGGGCTTAATAATTATATTGCAGAAGCTACGCCAAAGGCTATCATGCGCACTATGAATGTGAAGGGACTGACTCTCTTCCATTTAAAGAGTCATCTCCAGGTTGTTTTTTGTAATCGAACCATTTTTGTAATGTCATACGGTTGGATTTTGGGTTTAGGGGAAAAATAACCTATGACAGTTCTTGCTGTGATACAGAAGTACAGACTGGGTAGGCAATCTGGGAAGGACATGAGTGATGCACCCAAAGACGGTAGGTTTCATTTATTTATCTATCTATATATCTAGTTCAGCTCCGATATACACATGAGTGCTCTTTCCTTGTGCATAGTTAGCTATCCAGAATTTTACTATGAATCAGTTCCTAAATTCAGTTATTGGTCTAGAGTTGTTTACTTTATTGAACAACCGTGTGCGTGTGTGTGTTTGTGCTTGTGCTTGGGATTTGGTTCAAGGAACAAAGTTATTCCCTGTAAACTGATTATATCAGTTCAAATACCCTTTTTAAGGTGAATCCGGTTTAAAAAGTTAATAACCAAACTAACTTCTTTTCCCCTTTTGTGGAAGGAACATCAGCTTCATACCTTTTAGAAAGTCCTGATACCAGTAATTCTTCTCCAAATTTGCCAACTTCGGATTTACACGAGTAAGAATATGTTCTTCATTCCCCAACTCCAGCGATCACTGTTTCTTTTTTGTTTGTTAAACCCAAAATGCATGATGTTACTAAATCAAGTAACATAAATGAATGTTATGTTTAGGGGTTATGAAGTCAAGGAAGCATTAAGAGTGCAAATGGAAGTACAAAGTAAACTACATCTGCAGGTCGAGGTATGTTTTCTTCTACCTTGGAGAAGTAAGATATATATGTGTGATTCGGAATTGAATATATTTTTTTTCTTTTCCTGAGCGTTCATGAAGATTAGATGCAGTGGTGAGTGTATGAGAATATAACTGTAAAAACTGTGTGATATTGTATGCCTGGCTTGGAAAATATTGGCTAGCTAAAGTGAACTTCCATTCAGCTTGAAATCTCTTGACTTATGGTTGATCTTCTTACCTTATTGCACAGGCCGAGAAGCACTTGCAAATCCGACAGGATGCAGAACGAAGATATTTAGCCATGCTTGAAAGAGCTTGTAAAATGCTTGCTGATCAATTTATTGGAGCTGCAGTCATCGACTCAGACAACGAAAAATGTCAAGGATTGGGTAGTAAAATGCCAAGAAGTTGCATTATCGATACGCTTGGATTTTATTCATCACAATCTGTTGATGCAGCTGGAGGGCATGGCCCTCAAGAAGAATTGCCACCCAGTCTCCATCCTCAGAGAGCCGATTGTTCCACTGAAAGCTGTTTAACTTCACATGAGAGTTGTGGAGGATTAACCCTGGAAGGCTCTCCTGTTGGAGGGAAGAAAAGAATGCTGAGCTTGGACTCGAAAACAGCATCACTGATTTGGGGCGAAGTGAAAATCGGAACTCAAGAGGTTACAGTGGCCCCCCTTGGGATCACTGGTTACGGCATATAGAGTTTTAAAAACTTGAGATTGATGGTTATGATGTTATGACCGAGTAAGATTCTTCTGTTCATTCATGACACCTTTCGATTTCAATTGTAAAATAGCCTATCTGTCCATGCCGGTAGTCGCAGAGCTGGCAGGGATGGAAGTAGACACTCATCTCTCAAGTGTAAATCAAGTTGTTAAAGCTTAAAAATAAGAAGACTATTTATCTATTTGCCTCTTATAGCAAAGAGTTTTTTGTATAATTCTGTTGTGATGTTCAAGCAAGCACCTGAATATGATACTATGAAAATCATGCATGCTTTAGTCACACAAATCTGGGGTAAAGGAAGCTATTGCAAGTCCAATCTGGCAACAATGGCAAGATAATGTAATCATATTAGTAGATAGGGCACATTTACTAAACGGGAATCCTAAACTGAACTCATTCTTGATAGGGCACAATCCGCACCCAAATTCGGAATTATGTTACTGCTAGATTAGGGAATTTAATTTCCATTTCGATGGAACTTGATTCTCTTTTAATTTCATCAACTGCATTAACTTGAAGGGGACGAGCAGGAAAGCAAATATAGGCATTGATCGATGGGTGCTTGGGAGCACACCGTTGAATGTTGTTGAAGGAAAGAAGGTGATTTTGACTTGTCAAGAGTCAGCTTTTATGAGTAATTGGGTTGCTTCTACGATCTTCTCTTGATGATGAAATCAATGCAGGTAAATAATAATAAGCTCTCAGATTGAAAATAGAGGAGCAGGACTGCAGGAGGTGAAAACTGAAATCTACTCTAGTCTCTAGGGCTCTACATGTATAGCCTCTGCTTCCCAAATCAACGTAATTATGGTTTGACCAGGTCAATAATCCCAGTCCAAAGCTCAAAAGCTTTAGCTGTTTGATGGACCCACTTACCCCAATGGGTCACCGGTCAAGGAATAAATACACCGAACTCCCTTGAAGTCTTGTATAAATGTAGCTAATGAACAAGTGTGTATTTATCTACTCAAATTGAACCAATCAATAGATCAAATTGCCCTTGGTTATTAAAATTTTAAAAATAAAGATATTTTTTTATATAAAAAAATTAAATTAAATTTATTAAAGATAATCTTAAAATTAAAAAATTTAAATTATCTTCTTTTTTATATTTAATTTGTTACTGATTTTAAAGTAAAAAAAAAAAATGTTTTTATTTTTTTTAATTAATTATTGTAATGTTTTTTAAATTTAAATTTTTTGATAAATTTTTTTTTCTTTTCTAAATTTTAAATTATCTTTGCTTTTACCTTTTTTTTATATATAAAAAAGACTATATTTATTTTTAGATTTTAATAGCTATGGACAATTTTATCATTTTATTAGTTTAATTTTAAGAGTACTTAAAAATGGCAAAATAACCCACGGGGATGGGCCAGCTAGACCCGCACTTATGGGATGAAGAAGAGATTCAATTTGGTGGAGATAGGGCGTGGATGAGGATAGATAGTAAAACCCTCAATGGCTATGAGTGGGGATGAGTTTTATAATCTTCACCCCATCCCGCTCTGTTTAAAATATACTTTTTATTATCATTATTACTATTATTATTATTATTATTATTATTTATCAATGTTTATATTTAAAACTAATTGAATTTATTTGTTTAATTGTGTGATTTTTGTTTACTTTTAATGTTTATGAGATCATTTTCAATAGTTTTTTTGGAATTAATTGATATATTATAACATATTCATTGGGTTATATAAATTTTATTTTGATAAATGGTTTAAATTGGGTAAATGAGGTGGGGATTAGGAAAACATACCCCGCCCCACTCTGCTCCATCTATTGTGGGAGGTTTTTTATGAGGGAAGTGTTTTCAAAAATAAGGGGGGTGGGGTGTGGGGAGGGCCGCCTCACCTTAGACCTGCCTCATTGTCATCCCTAAGAGTATGAGAGATATAATTATATAAATGCATACTTACTCTCGAGCTACATTTATACCAAACTTAAAGGGAGATGAGTGCATTTACCCCCTGTATGCAAAACCAATAATATATGGTTTCTCTAGTCATAACGGTTATCTATTAGATATTTATAGAACCAATTCAATAATGTTTATGTTACATAATTACAAAACCAGCTTCGTAATGTTTACGTTACCCAATTATTGAACTAGCTCCATAATGTTTGGTTTTTTTTTTTTTTATCAGGATGGTTACCTTTGTAATAACTCTGTAACATTACAAACTAAACACAAAGAGATCGTGAAAATGAATTTTTTTTTTTTTTTTTCAAGCAACTTCCCCACTAAATTATTATCCACTAAAGTATATATATATATATATATACACACACGGTTTATCTGTTGTTAGTTCGTCCTGATATAAAATATATCAGAACGAAGAATGTGAATCATTAAATTTATATACTTTGACTCAAAGTGTATGCACTTGTCAAAAATTCTCCATAATCTATGATCCACATTCTTCGTCCTGATATATTTTATATCATGACGAATCGACAGTAGAAAGACTGTATATATTTATATATGCATATATAAAAACTAATACATAATTGTTTACTAGTATTAATACTAGTTTCTCTAGTTAGGATGGTTATCTGTATAATACTATAACGTGATGTAGGACATGAGGAAGGGGCAGCTGGAGGAAGTTAATTCTGTTAGTTAGTTTATTTGTTAGTTCTCAGTCCTTTTAGGATTCTATTTTCTAATTTTGTTTGTCGTTAAGTTGTTAGTGTTGGAAACAAATCAAACTTGTTTGATATTAGTTTCCTAGTCCTTTTAGGATTCTATTTACTGTTTTTGTTTCTTTTAAAAGCACAAAGTCAAGAAGGTTGTGGGGATGATTGATTGATGAATAAAATTGTTCTTTGAACACAACTATTCTCGTGGATTCGAGGTTATTTAGCTTCCGCTACGTCAAGTGGTATCAGAGCCTACGCTCTCAGCAAAATTTCTGATGGCACACGATGATATTGGGAGTAATCGTTCGACTGACGACGATCAGCGAATAAGGGCAATAGCAACGGGGGTTGTTACTGCCGCCATCAATGACATACGTCCACTACTCGATGGAATTCCGTTACTGCAGGCTCAGCTTGAGGAGGTTCTTCAAAGATTAGAGGCGTTGTCTCCTAATGGCAACAGGGTAGACGACCAACGACGTGGAGGGGCAGATGAGATCACTCGTGGCCCGACGTCCTTGACCCGTAATCCTGGATACATACCACAATACCAAAACACACAATCATTACCTGTGATATCGTCAACAAATTCTCAATTTATTGAATCTGAAGATCGGGCTCCAAGGAGAATCCAAGGTGACCGAGACTATAAACTCAATGTGGAGATGTCTACCTTCAAAGGAACACAGAACGTGGATGAGTTTTTCTCTTGGATCGATGAGGTTGAGACGGGATTTGGGGTGATGGACTGCTCTGAAGATCGGAAACTCAAAGTAGTGGCAAATAAACTGAAAGGATCAGCTGCAGCTTATTGGAAGTATTTAAAAAACAAGCGAGTGCTAGACGAAAAACCTCCGATTGCAACGTGGGAGAAGATGAAGAGCAAATTCATGGGTAAGTTCTTACCTCCTGATTATGAGCAACGTTTATATGTTCAATTACAGAATTGCAAACAGGGGAATCGGACTGTGGAAGAATACATCGACTAGTTCATTCGATTAAATTCACGAAACTTGTTACCAGACAATGAAAACATGCAAATCGCAAGGTTTAGAGGAGGTTTGAAACGGGATATACAAGACCAAATGAAGATGCTTAATACATTCACACTCGGGCAAGCTTTCGATTTGGCACGAAAGGCTGAAGAACCAATCCGAGCACCATCTGTACGAACCAGGTTTACAAACCAGCAATATCAAGCAGGACCAAGCAGAGTGACACCCACAACTGAACCAACCAATGAGATCGTGGCTTCTGAAAATCGAACAAGGAGAGGCCCCTATGTTAAACCAACGCCCTCGCTATGTTACAGATGTCATCAACCAGGACACCGTTCGAATCAATGTCCACAAAGACCTGCTGTCAATTTTGTTGAAGGTGACTATGAAGAAGAAGGGAACGATGATCATGACACAGAGGTGGTCGACGGAATTAAGGAGGGTGAGGAGGACGACTTCGTTGGAATGGTGATGCGTCAACCGTGTAAAATTCATGCAAAAAAATTAACAACATCAACTCAGCACAGTTTGAAAGAAAATCTGAAAGCAGAAAAAGGTGGGAACGAAAAGTTCAATTGCATTGTTCAAAGGGTCTTCTTGACGCCCAAAAAGGGACCGGAAATTTCAACTCGCCATCAAGTTTTCCGAACCAATGCCATAATCAATGGAGTGATAGCGAAGGTAGTGATCGACACAGGAAGTTTTGAGAACTTAGTGTCCAAAGAACTGGTTCGAAGAGTAAAACTGACCACTGAGAAACACCCGCAGCCCTATGGCCTACGTTGGATTCGAAAGGTGGAAGGCGCTGCTGATGTAGTCAATGAAGTGTGTAGGGTACCGTTGTCAATTGGTAAGAATTACCAAGATGAAATTGTGTGTGATGTAGTGGTGATGGATGCTTGCCAGATTTTGTTAGGAAGACCATGGCAATACGATGTGGACATCGGCTTCAAAGGAAGAGCCAATACCTATGAATTCTGGTGGAAAGGAAAACATATCATTTTGAAACCACCTATTTTGAAAACAGAGGCACTGCAAGAGGAGGGAGAAAGTTTCCTAACCATAGCAACAAAACATGCGACTGAGGAATGCAAAGCTTGTACGTTACTAGCTCAAGAGGAGGATACGGGAGAGGAAACAATACCAGATAAAGTCCTACCTTTAGTGACCGAATTTTCTGATCTGGCACCTACAGAGCTACCAAAGGGTTTGCCACCAATGAGGGACATACAACATCATATTGATCTGATTCCAGGATCCAGCTTACCAAACCTAGCACACTATAGAATGAGTCCCCAACAACACAAGATACTACAGGATCAAGTTGACGATTTGTTACGTAGAGGATACATCCAGGAGAGCAAGAGCCCGTGTGCAGTACCGGCATTACTAGTACCCAAGAAAGATGGCACCTGGCGAATGTGTATCGACAACCGAGCAATCAATAGAATCTCCATCCGTTACCGGCATCCAATACCTACTATCCAAGACATGATCGACCAATTGGGATGAGCAAAAGTGTTCTCCAAAATCGATTTACGTAGCGGGTACCATCAAATTCGGATTAGACCTGGGGATGAGTGGAAAACTGCGTTCAAAACACGCGAAGGGCTGTACGAATGGTCCGTGATGCCGTTCGGTCTCTCCAACGCTCCAAGCACTTTTATGAGACTCATGAATCAAGTACTGAGACCGTTCTCATGCAAATTTGTCGTCGTTTACTTCGACGATATTCTTATTTACAGCCCTGATGAGGAGACACACTTGAGACACCTGAGGGAAGTGCTGATAGTACTGTGAAAAAACCACTTGTACGTGAACAAAAAGAAGTGTAACTTCTTGCAAGACCGGCTGGTCTTCTTGGGGTTTGTTGTGGGAAAGGATGGAGTTCAAGTGGATGAAACCAAGGTCAAGGCAATTCGTGAATGGCCGACTCCTTCAACTGTGACAGACGTGCGAAGCTTCCATGGGTTAGCAATGTTCTACCGAAGGTTCATTCAAAACTTCAGCAGCTTGGCGGCACCGTTGACCGAGTGCACAAAAAAAGGTGGTTTCCGTTGGGAAGAAGAGCAAGAAACGAGTTTCGCTATACTGAAAGAGAAACTAAGCACGGCACCCGTCCTCGCGTTACCAGATTTTGACAAATTATTCGAGGTTGATTGTGATGCTTCAGGGAAGGGAATTGGGGCCGTGTTATCTCAAGAGGGCAGACCGGTGGAATTCTTTAGTGAAAAATTAAGCGATGCGAGGCAGCGATGGACAACTTACGAGAGAATTTTACGCCGTCTTTCGAGCTCTCATGCATTGGCAGCATTACTTGATCCAAAAAGAATTCGTGTTGTACAGTGATCATCAAGCTCTGAAATTCATCAACAACCAACACCACATGAACAATATGCATGCCCGCTGGATCACATTCATGCAGAAATTTACTTTCTCCTTAAAGCACAAGGCTGGACTAATGAACAAGGTCGCCGACGCATTGAGTAGGCGGACCACACTATTGGTGACAGTAGAAACTGAGATCATGGGTTTTGAGACCCTGAAAGAACAGTACATCGATGACGAAGACTTCAAGGAAGTGTGGAACAAGTGCAGCACCCACCAAAATGTGAGTGACTTCCTGATACACGGTGGATTTTTGTTTAAAGCCAATAAACTGTGCATTCCAAAGGGGTCCTTGCGAGAGAAAATCATGCGGGAACTTCATGGGGGTGGATTGGGCGGCCACCTGGGACGTGACAAGACAATCACGTTGATCGCCGACCGTTACTACTGGCCACAGCTGAAGAGAGACGTGGCGAAAATCGTTCAACACTGTCGAGTTTGTTAGGAAGCAAAAGGACAGACCCAAAATACCGGTTTGTATACTCCCTTGCCCATTCCGAAGACGATTTGGGAGGATTTATCGATGGATTTCGTGCTTGGATTACCACGAACTCAGAGGGGCAAAGATTCCATCATGGTGGTGGTCGACCGGTTTTCAAAAATGGCGCATTTTGTCGCCCGTAAAAAGACTGCAGATGCAAGCCATGTTGCCGACTTGTTCTTTCGCGAAGTAGTGCGCTTACATGGAGTTCCAAAGACCATCACATCGGATCGTGACGTTAAGTTCGTAAGCCATTTTTGGAGGACTTTGTGGAAGAAATTTGACACCAAACTGCAGTTCAGCAGTGCTTTCCATCCACAAACGGACGGACAAACGGAGGTGGTGAACCGTACTTTGGGAAACATGTTACGATGCATCAGTGGAGAAAAACCGAAACGATGGGACCTGGACTTGGCTCAAGCAGAATTTGCATACAACAGTATGACCAATCGCTCGACGGGAAAACCTCCTTTCGAGGTCGTATATACTCAGCAGCCAAAACATGCGTTGGACCTGGTCACATTACCAATCCAACCAAAAGTCAGTAGAGCTGGGGAAAATCTAGCTGAAAGGGTTCAACAACTACATTCGGAGGTGCGAGCTAGCTTGGAGACTGCTAATGCTGCTTACAAATCTGCTGCAGACCAGCATCGGCGCAAGAAAGAGTTCACAGAAGGAGATTTGGTGATGGCCTATCTACGGAAAAATCGATTCCTTGGAATCCGAACTAAGCTACAAAAACGAAAATATGGACCCTTCAGAGTCGGCAAGAAAATTAATGACAATGCCTATATCTTACAGCTACCAGATGATTGGAACATCTCCAATACTTTCAATGTGGCCGATCTGTCAGAATACCATGAGGACGTGCCTTTGTATTCGGATAACTCGGGACGAGTTTGTTTCCAAGAGGAGGAGACTGATGTAGGACATGAGGAAGGGGCAGCTGGAGGAAGTTAATTCTGTTAGTTAGTTTATTTGTTAGTTCTCAGTCCTTTTAGGATTCTATTTTCTAATTTTGTTTGTCGTTAAGTTGTTAGTGTTGGAAACAAATCAAACTTGTTTGATATTAGTTTCCCAGTCCTTTTAGGATTCTATTTGCTGTTTTCGTTTCTTTTAAAAGCACAAAGTCAAGAAGGTTGTGGGGATGATTGATTGATGAATAAAATTGTTCTTTGAACACAACTATTCTCGTCGATTCGAGAGTTTTCTCGTGGATTCGAGGTTATTTAGCTTCCGCTACGTCATAACGTAACGTTACAGATTCACAGAACCAATTTCATAACATTTGGGTTACAGAATCAGCTCTGTAACCTTTAGTTTTCTCTTGTCAAAACAGTTACCTCCATAATAACTCTATAACGTTTTAAAATTAAAAGCAAAGAGACCATGAAATGAATATATATTTTTTCAAGCAACTTCTTGACTAGAAAATTACTACCCACTAAAGTATACATATCCATGAAAACTACTCCATTGGCATCCAAATGGAGATCATTACTACTATCTATAATAATATATGATTAATGAAAAGAATATTAGTAAAACGAAAACGATCAAATAGAACAAGTCAGATGAAATGTTAAAAAAAAATTAAAAAAAATCCAATTTCACAAAACAAAACAGACGAAATTTGCCGGAATCATTTCAACAAGACCACGGAATATAACACCGTAGATTCCGTCAAAGAGCCGCTCTCACTCCATCAACTATTTTTTCTATTTTATTTTATTTTAAAATTTCAAGCTCTATAGAAAAAAAAAAAAAAAACACAAGTCATTTGTTAAAAAACAAAAGATATCTACGTGGGAGGTCCCGCGATGTGGTGGTCTTAAGTCATTTGTGTGTATTTTGGTTTCTTCCTCGTGTTCAAGTCTTCTGTTCTGCTTTTTTCATTTTCAGTTTTTTGAGGTTTTGCATAAATCACCCGATTTTTATTCTCAACTAGATTATCGTTATCCTCGTTAATTAGTTGTTGTAATTAAAAAAAAAAAAGGTTGCTCATTGACCAACCAAACCCTGTAAAAAACCTTCCTTTGTATCGTTATTCATTTAATTATTCTGTTAAAAAAAAAAAATCTATTAGCAGATTCTAATTAGAGAGCAGCAGCTCCGGAATTTATGGATTTGGATTTTGGGGATGTTTTCTAGATCTGGGTATGTCTCTTCTTTCTCTTGCTTCAATTTCAATATTTTTAAATACCTAATTTTTCATTTTTACCTTGTTGTGTTCCTCTTATTCGAAATTCAGTTTCTTTTTTGGTTTTTATGTGCAACCCTAATTTTATTAGTTTTGATTCTATTGTAGAGTCCATCTACAAGTTTGTGTTTTTTTAGTTATCTGTTATTGTGTTTGACTTCTTTTTATTTTTGAAATACTGGGATCGTTTATTTGGAGTTTCAGTCTAATTGTATTGTCTTCTGGATTGACAGATTACTGGTTTTTTTTTCTTCGAATTCCTTAGCTGTTTAGTTGCATTTCTATGTTCCCCAGTTCTCCATATGTTGCACTCTCAGATTGCCCGATTCTGGTTTTTCTGGCATACATGTAACATGTGTATGTAGAAAATTCATGTCTTTAATAATCAAATTTAATCGGCTTAGCTAATTATCATTTCATTTTAGTCTTTCGAACCCATTTGATTGTTAGATTAGATATGGTTTTGGCTAAGGATGAAATGAGGGAATCCGTGTTGGATGGTCTGACAACATACTACTATTCCAATCTATGAACCAGGAAGGAGGTGTTTGGTGTCAGTTGAGTGCATCGGAAATTAGAGGAAGGCCAAAAATATTGGATGTATCATATGGCTTTAGACTGAGTGAATTGCAAAATAGTGGGTATAAGAAAGGGTGTTATTATATGCTGTGCCTTGTATGCTTTTGCCGTTATCGTAAAAAGGTGCATGCTATGTTGTAATAGATTGTGGGGTTGAAAGCTCGAAATTGCCACCTCCGGGTTGCTAGAAGTTCTTGTGGACTGTTAGAATTTTTATCCTATTTCCACTAAGCAGAAATGGTATCTGAAGAAGCTCGTTGTCTTTCTAGATTCTTATTGTTAATGATTAGAATTTCAATATTCTCTTCCATCTCTATTCTATTGATGAGTTCTGGTTTCTTTTATACAACAGATTAATGACAAATGTATAAACAAAATAGTGTTCCTGATACGAGTTTAGTCTGCAACAACTCATTAGTTCATGGTCAGCAATTAGATTGTGGTTCGAGCCAGATGGACCCTATTAATGGAGGGAACAGTCTCAACAACAACCCTAGTCTTGCCTCAAAGCAACGACTTCGTTGGACCCATGAACTTCATGAACGCTTTGTTGATGCTGTAGCACAACTTGGAGGGCCAGATCGTAAGTCTCTTTAACCCTTCTTTTATGGTTCCCTTTTTTTTTTTTAATAATTTTTTTATATATATATATTTTATTTTTTTTAAGATTATTGGTTTGTTTCTTCTAAAATTAATCTCTAGTATCTTGAGAGAAACTTCTCCTAGTGTTCTTTTGGTAAGATTCCAAACAAAAGTAATAAACCAGTATAGCTTTTTGTCTGTCTTTAGAGTTGATTATACAGGTTGTTATGTGAGTGATTGAATAATAGCTTAAACTAGATGAATGCAGTTTCTTATGATATCCCAAAGGGACAAAACAAAAAGTATATTAAAAAAAGCAGCTTCTTGTTTAGTGGTGGGCAATTTAGGCTAGTTGAAGGCTTGAAGCTATCTTAGGTAAGACAGATTTCCTACAAAATGATCCCGCTTGTATACATTGATTTCTAACTTAAACATACTCTTGATTACATTCGGTTACTTTAATTTCTGTCTCGGGTCAAGTGGGAAGGCAATCCATGCAATTTTCTAAGAACAAATTGATCTTGTGCATGGCTATTCCACAATTTCATTTTTTAATTGTCACATATATCATATGAGAATTTCATTTATTTTATTCATAAAATGTATGCTTAATTGTGGAAATAATAAACAAGTTCATCTCAATGTTTTTCCCTCTCCCAGGGGCGACACCCAAAGGGGTCCTCAGAGTCATGGGTGTGCAAGGATTAACAATATATCATGTCAAGAGCCATTTACAGGTATAATATTAGTTAACTCAAACCTATGTCAAACTTTGTGAATGCAATTTTTTTTTTCTTTGGAGGTAGAGTGGGGAGTAGGACGGTTGTTAGGGTTTTGGTTTATGGGTAGGGGTCCATGGGGATTCTTGTGTTTATTCCTTGTTCGGTTATTCCCATTTGTGATATTCTAACTCTGCTTTTGTGATGCATACAGAAATATCGTCTGGCAAAATACCTCCCTGACTCGTCATCTGATGGTATGTGCATCTGATTTTCATTGTTTATATGTAACCACAATTATTCAATCATATTTGTAGATGTTATCTTGATTTTGGAGATGCACCATTTACATCCTCTAACTGATAGTTATTTTAAGTTTCGTATCAGGAATTAAATTCCAGTAGGATTGCAGGAAAGACAACTTGATTACCCCTTCTCACCCTAGGATTAAGTTTCCTTTCCCGGATTGAAAAAAGGAATTCATGTGATTTTTACTAAAATGTCCTCAATTAAAATTAATAAAAAATAATTGCAAACAATCACAGTTTTTTGTTTTTTGTAGATGTTGTAGTTGTACTAGGTGGCTTTGACTTTATTCTTTTTTACTTGTTTTTTATTTATTTATAATACTACTGTGCTCAATCATATGTATGTTACTGCACATTCAGGTGTTGTCGACGTTTTCAAATCTAATAATTTCTCAATTTTTTTTTATTTATATTTAACTAATATAAAGATGTTAATTATTATGGTTATAGTGTTATGAGCACTATAAATAATATTTTTTCATATTAATAAAACATTTCAACATGTTATATACAAAAGGGTATTGTTTGTAATCAGTTTTGTATCATTCTTATTCCCTAGTTTAGTAAACACTAAGAAAGGGAATTAATTTGATTCCATTTCTAATTCCTAAGAAGTTAGTAAACACTTGAATAGAATTTAGTAACTCAATTATGATTCCCTTTCATATTCATTCCTGTGTTTAATATTTAGAATCTTTCATTAATGAAGTTTCTCTCAGTAACATTTTCGTTAATGCAAGGGAAAAAAGCTGACAAGAAAGAATCAGGGGAGATACTTTCCAATTTGGATGGCTCATCGTAAGTGGAGCTTCCTTTGCTGCTATGTGTTTTCATATTCAGTTATGAGTTAATTAATTTACCATTTCAGCGTGAACAAGTCTTAAAGTTTAAGATTTAGGAATTTATATTTATCACTTAAGATATGAGCATACATGGAGGATGCTGACAAAAAAATTAGTATTATACATACAGTTTTTCAAATTATGATCTTATGTGTAAACATCTGGTTTTACTATGGCTTTTCAATGGGTCACTTCATATGAGAAAGTTTGTTATTCTGTTTTCAGTGGTATGCAAATTACTGAGGCACTCAAGCTGCAGATGGAGGTGCAGAAACGACTACATGAGCAATTGGAGGCAAGTTTTCCCGTTGCAATTTAACTTTCATTTTATTAGTATATGATGAGTGTGATCTTTTTACATAAATATGAATCCTGCATAAAACGACAAAAGAATAAACTAGTTCAGTTGATAAAGTCTTGAGAATGTGAAACCCAACTAGTTAGGAATTTACAAGCCTTAGAGGATAACTTGCTAAGTATTTTAACTTTACTTTACTGTCTATACCTTTGAACTGACCCTTATCAACTACTATTAGTAGAGTAAGCTGAACCTGATAAACATTTATGATACGGTCTAGTTTGGTAGTTAACTTGCAACTTCTTTTGGATTATTGTTTGCAAGGGATGAGAGTTTACATGAACTCTGTTTGCAAAAAGAAAGTTCCACTCCAAATATTTAAACTGCATAAGAAATATCAAATAGTAGTAGTTATTTAAGAAAAGTTTTGCATCATAGATTCAGATGAGCCAAAAATGTAATTTCTGTAAATTTACATGAACAGGTGCAGCGACAGCTACAGTTACGTATAGAAGCCCAAGGAAAGTACTTGAAGAAGATAATTGAAGAGCAACAACGACTTAGTGGGGTACTTGAAGTGCCTGGATCCGTATCAGCCCCAGTATCAGGTGACAATTGCCCGGAATCAGACAAGAAGACAGACCCAGCAACCCCTGCCCCAACTTCAGAATCCCCCATCCAGGACAAGGCTGCCAAGGAACGGGCCCCAGCCAAGAGCCATTCCATTGATGAATCTTTCTCATCACAGCATGAACCGTCGACCCCGGATTCTGGTTGCAATGTTGGTTCCCCATCAGAAAGCCCAAATGGTGAGAGATCAATGAAGAAGCAACGGGTAGGCACTGGAACAGCATATGCAAAATCAGAAATGGTGCTAACACATCCGATATTGGAGTCAAGCATAAGCTCCTCTTACCAGCATCCACACTCAGTTTTCATGACTAGAGAGCAGTTTGATCCATCATCTGGGATATCAATTGGGAATGAAGATCGTATAGAGGTTTCAGGAAACGACATGTAATATTATTATGTGCTGCACATACAGAAGAACCATTTCTTGTTGCCATGTCCTTTTTAGGTCAGAGAACATTGATAATGTTAGAATGTCTCAGAGATAATTAGGTTAAAAGAATAGCTGTCCTTCGTATCCTGATTTTCTATATACTTATATATGATACTCTGAATATTATTGTCAATACCGGTGGGTACTGGTACCTTTCTCATACTAATTGCCCAATTTCTGTCAAAAGTTTGAACAAAAATACAGAATAATTTAGATTTCCAAAAAAGATTAATGTTGTTACATTGAGCACACTATGCTTCTGCACTGCATGATGATTCATGATTGATGACTATACAAATGGTGATGTCCAACAACTAGCTTCTATGACACATCTTACATCTACTATGCCTAACAAAGCTGAAAACCCCATACATGGCACCCGGGATTCAAAACTTGTGGGGTTTAATACAACAGACAACTTGGCATTACAATTAATCAAGAAGAGAGATGCCTCCTATGTTTGACACGTCGCATTATACAAAGACGGAGCCTTTTCCCAAGAGCCTCCAGCTTCTCCAGCTTCTCACCTCTTGGCTTCTTTGCACCTGCCGCTGCTTTCTTCTTTTTCTTTTCATCCTTTTCTGGAACTGATGAACTTTTTTGCATGCTTCTAATCGGCGTTGCAAGCACCTCAAGAGTAGTCTAGCGAAAGAGCAAATAAATGTTCATTAAGGAAAGCGAGAAAAGACAATATCTGAGATGCACATCAGCACATAACATCATTCATAGGAATGTATACTTTTCAATCGAACAAAGGAATATCTAGGCAGCTTTAAGGCAAAGCCCTCAGATATGGCCGGGTTGTATGCTTAACATCCCTCTGACAAGACCTCCTAACATTCTAACCTTTTATTCTCCAATAATATGATTCTCTCAGTATCGAAAAGTTGCTGGATCTATATTAAACTATCATACAATATAACCTGGGATACATTTTATAATTTCACAATTTTATAAATTTTATGGATGGGAACCTGATGGTTACTGCTGTCAGCAGCTGTGCAGTCCGCTGAAGATTCTTCCTCGCTGCCTCCCAATGAAGAGCATCTCCCCCAGCTCTCTCTATTTGAGCTAGTATATGAGCAACACTCTTCGCTTAAGACATTCAGCTTATCCTGTAAAATAATAACGCAGCCTAACTCAGGTAAAACATTAGTAAGATGGCAAAACCCAACTCCATGATCCAGCCAACTGCATGGCTTATCTTGTAAGTCCAACAATTATCCTTACTAAAACGGAAACGCTGTATGTACGTGTCCTTACACAAGAATACTCTTTCTTCATAGAGATTTAAGCAAAAAATAAGCTCCAGTTTAAAAGTATAGTGTTTCCATGTTTTTCGCCTTTTTTATTTTATTTCATAACTTGATCTTGAGGTTCAAGTCCATATACTCAGCATTCAATAACTTCAATTTATGGGAAAAGTATAGATGATACTCAAGTTGGCATAAAACAAACAATATTCTGGCTGAGGACTTTAACAAGCAATTGTCAAACCATGTTTGCTTATCAGAACTTGGAACCTATATTAAATGAATGTGCTTATCAGCTTTTTATCTCAGATTCTTGGATATTGTTAAACTAGATCACCTGTAAATATGATGGATCATCGCTGTTAAGTCCATTATCTCTGTTTGCAATGGAATCCTGCATTATCAATAACAAATAAATGAACAGCACAAAAAATTTTATGATGGAAAATCACTTTCCAGAAGACAAGATGCGTACAACTAGACTAGTGAGAGGTACTTCAGATAGAAGTTCATTCACAGGTTTTGTGGCTAAAATGCTAGGCGCAGAAGAACTTGCAGCATCAGTAGTCGCAGAGCGAAGACCAGTGATTATCTCATATAACAGGCTCTGAATAAAAAAAACACTGACAAATTATTATCCCATCCACAGATATATTGCAACGATGATAACACTTTTCACAGGGCATGCCTTAATTGCATCATGGTAGAATTTTCAGAATCTATTTTTTATTATTTAAGTAAAATAATCAAGTCAGCAGAATTGACCTCACCCAAAACACATAACTAATAAAATCAGCAATTAAAATTGTATAGAATGTTTTAATACCCTTCATTTTCGTAAGTAGAAGTTACCTCATCTGTACCACCGCCGACCTTTAACCCCCCCAAATCATAATATTTTTCAACCTTACTTGAATTGGCAGAAGAAATTTGAGGAGGGTGAAGGACATTGAAGAAGAAAATGGAAACTGAATCGTAGTAAAATTGTGGTCGTGAGGAGTTGTGATCACCATCAAATTTTATAATATTTTTATCTCCCTGAATAAATCAGAAAAATGGTCAAACAATGCAGAAATGAGGCAAATTTTAGTAGAATATAAGACTTCAAAATCAAGAAAGGTATATTACCGAATAGGAGTTAAAGATTAAGTCAGAGTGGCGCGGTTGAATGAATTTGTCCTCACTGCCATGTCCAAATAAAGCAGGAATGAATGTTTTGGATGCAACCTGCAGTTGTTACAGATCATTAAATATTACTTTAAAAGGATTAATAGTAGACTCAAATAATTTGTGCATCATTTTCCGGCTAGTTAATGCAATGATGCAAATCACGAGGCAGAAAGACAGACAAACAACTATATTCAATTCAAATTTCAACAGTACAAAATTACAAATAACTTGATAGAAATCATACTATTTACAATCTGAAAAATAAGATAAATCATTTTGGCAATACTACAGAAATTACACAAAACTGCTAATTTATCTCAATATTCAACCATGTAAACATAGACAAACCTTCAAGCAGTTAAGATCCATGATATCAAACTTTGCCTTCTTCTGAATTACCCGCCGCATGTACTGCACGGCCACCTTAACCTGATAGGATGAGGAAAATAAATCTTGCTGTAAAGCCAAAGAGACATATTACACTAACCAACTGCATATTAGTTAAGCAATATACACTTCTAGTCAGCCGACTAATCAATAATCACAAATCTAAGCATATTTGAAAAGTAACACCTCAGAGGCTATAGATAACAACTGATACAAGAGTTAATGATATGTCTTTCTACAGCCTAAAACTCTGGAACAAATTTGGACACATGCATAGCATTTAATATGCTGATAATTACATAGCGTTAAGATGTTTAACAAGCCATATTAAAATTAGGAAACTTCCTGAGATTTAATTATAGCTTAATTAGATTTTGCATGCATGCAAATTTTGAAAAGCAATGTGGAATTAAAATTCTACATGAGCAAAAAGGGGTTCACATCCGCAGTAAATAAAAAGAGAACCATTTTTTTATATACAAAATAATGTTCAAGAATATACAATACTCCTAGACAATTGACAGAAAAGAAAAACAAAGGCAGGTAGATCTCAGCACACACTCATGTACTGAGGGCAACAAAAAGAACAAGATGGCACAAGCGATGAAATAGAAAGAAATGCTTACTGTGAATTTAGGAAGCCGGATTTTGTATACATCCACAAGTTCCATCATTAGATCAAATAGGTCTGAAAAAGCACTATCCAACACCATTCCAGCAATGGAAGGGTCTTCTGCTCCGTAAAGAAGGCTGCAAAGTATTATGAAAAAGGAATCATTTCCAGAGAGCTAGGGGGAAAAACTGATACATCAGTAAACAATCTATTCTCTCATATATTTTTCTGAAAATGAAAATTCAAATCACAATGCCATGCCAATAACCATTTCAACACTCATGAGTAATGATGACATGTTCCCAGCTCACTGCAAACTCTTAATGAAGCCAATAACCTTAAAGACATTGATGAGAAGCTGACACAGTAAAAGTTGAGAAGGGAAAACTTAAAGTACCTAGTGACTGCTCCCATAGACCGTCCCCAAAGACCTATACGTGAGATCAGTGTGTTGCTTCTTAAATATGATACCACAACTTTGAGGTCATCTTTCTGCAGGAAAAGAAACTTACACACTTCAAGAAAGAAAGAAGGGGTAAAATAAAAGAGCTTTAATAATGAAAAATGATAAGAAGAAAATACCTCATGCCAACCAAGGCTGACATAGTCACCATCAGATAAGCCCGAACCAGAAAAATCAAGAGTAAAAACAGTAATATTTGATGGAAGAAGA
Organism: Acer negundo; assembly: GCA_035582765.1. NCBI lineage: Eukaryota > Viridiplantae > Streptophyta > Magnoliopsida > Sapindales > Sapindaceae > Acer > Acer negundo. The sequence goes on from CM069233.1 coordinate 15,116,823, forward strand.
ATTACTGCAGCCTCATTTGCGTCTGCCCTACATCCACTGTATTATTTTCCACAGGAATAGGAGTAAGTTTCCACCTCTTTGTATGGTTTAGACTCCCAGACACTAACTTACATTTCTTCGATATAGTAAAATAAAAAATGGTAAGAAATCCCCAACATAGAAATTAATTTAAAAAATGGATCTTGATGATCACTTTGACATTTTAACATATAAAGCCCACAAGAACACAGCTGAAATTGTTTGGAATAATCCCTATGACTGTTATATACCTGTTTCCATGGCAGTATATGACACAAGGCAGTGGAGTGTCTTCTGGAAAAGGTGATGGCACATAATGACTGCACTGCAAGGCATGACCCCTAGCGTTTCTAAGCTGCAAAAATGAAAATAGATAAAAGAGCAGACTTGTAAACCATTGTGGAAATTCTCATCTTGCAAAGCAGTCAATAAAAGACAACATCATTTCGTTATTGATGTCCATACTTGCCTCCAAGTCTTGCCTTTTATATGATTTTCCTGCGAGAGTGAAATCCCTTTCCCATAAGTATTGCTCTGGGTTATAATCTGCCCTGTATGTCCATCATTTCAATCAGCACCGAAGGTTAATGACCAAAGGAAAGGTAAATTTCTGAGGAAGGGCAGAATGTTGGATAAAACTAGATTACAAGGCGATGAAGAACTTTGCCATGCTACAGAGAGAAACTATATGTTTTTAGTTGAGTAAATCTCATTGGACACGCGGAAGGCTTGAAAAAATACCAGCCAATAATACAAGGAAAACGCATGATGACATATGACTTGATAAGAAAAAAACAAAGACAAAACCTACAAAAATGAACTTGTGTATCTTAAATTAGTTATCAATGCTGTGGTGACTCAGTAAACTAGCCTCTCGTAAAAAGGTGGCCATGAAGTAAGGAAGTGATACAAGAAATAACTCATAAAGTTGTTGTCTTTAAGACTTATTAAGTGCTGGATTAACGAAGCTTAGCAGTAAACAATTGTTAATAGTAACGAAGCTAATGGTAGAAGTAGAAGAGAGAAATATCAAATACCTAGGGGGCCGAATGACAAAATTGATGAACTGATCAATCATCTTGCCTCCAAATGATTCTCAGAGCTACTCCGCTTCATGAGAAATCAACTAAGAAAGCGGAGTCTCTGAGAAGCTCCAAAGCTCCAATTCACTTCTCCACCATTTTATTCAACAAGTAAAAATAACAATAAATATATATATATATATATATTTTCAAAATCCTCGCCTCAGTTCCACCTCCCCCAATAATAAGTAAATTCGGGGAGCTTCCCGCTACTAATCAATAATGCATACGAAAAGCTTGAATTTCAAGTGGAGCTCAACCTCGCGGCATCTCCCCCTAAAACGATACAAGCCAAAATTAATTGAAATACATTTACCAGATCTTACTTTGGTTAGGTCTAGTTCTAAGCATACACAATTAAAGCTTGAACAATTCTTCCAAATGAGTAATTAATTACTCTATCTATCTACTCAAAAAAATAATAAAATAAAATAAAATAAAATAAAAAACGAAAACGAAATGCAACGCAGATAGAGTCGTCGACGAATGCCAGCCAAAACAAAAAAAAAAACGACAGATAGAGAGCATCAAAGTTGTAAATTTTCAGATCTCAAACCACCCAAAAAAAAAAACAAAACACGGGCGCGTAAACAGAAACAAATAATAAGCGCGTGCTCTGGAAATGGCACTCAACACGAACGCAAAAGTAAAGAAAACAGAAGCTAAGAGAAGAGAAATATAAACTATTTAAAATGCATAATAACTAGTTAATTAAAGAGATGGAATCAATAAGAGAGAGAGTCGTTTTTCTTCTTCTGGTTACATACATGATACATGGTGGTGGTGGAAATGGAAGAGAGACGACGAGAGAGCAGAGACGCACAGCTCAGCGACAGAAAAGAGGAGAGAGAGAGAGAACCAGAGACCGCTTTTTTCTTTCTATTTTTTTTTAAAATTAATTAATTAATTAATTAATGATAAGATATAAATAAAATATTTTGTCTTGTTGTTACTTTGGTTAAAATAATAGTTATAACCACGGGCTGTGGTTCGGTTGGTGACCACACTCCCAGTTGGACGAATGGTTCGGACTCTGTCCGAGTTCGAACCCCATTGAGAGCACTGTATGGCCAGGTTTTACTGTCCTTCTAATCGAAATGGGGATTAGTTTTACTCGTTAATGATCAATTGCTGATCGGAGTAACGATACCTCGTGGTCTAATAAAAAAAATTAATAATTATATTTAAGCATATTCACATGAACTTTTCCACCTGGACGAGTTTGCCCCTTATATCCTTGTAATATTACTACTCTCCACTCTATCATCGATATGCAAATAATGGGACATTTATTGCCACCAAACTATCAAAGTTGGTAGAGCTTTCTTCTATTAACATTGCACTGATTTAAACATTTTTAACAATCGAATCTTCTATATACATACATTACAGAGATCAGAGATCAGAGATGAATTCCTATCTAATTAAAAGATCTCGTCTGCGGCACCAAAACCAGACTCTTCCAAACAATCTAGCTTCCGTTCTTCTGTCCAGTGCAGAAAATAAAGTCATGCTTCCAACTTTTGCATATTGGAATTGCAAGTCTCGACCAGTATAAGAATTGCTGATTGCATTTCATGTGGTTGATGACGCTCTCTTCTTTTTTCGAGGGCAAAGGATAGGTGTTAGTATGAAAAAATTTCAGGAAAATTCTAAAGGCTACTAGTTGGTGTCACGATGCCTTGCAGCTTCCACCCACCAAATCCTGCAATAGCAAATGCCTGAGATCAAAACACACTGGGTTAGATCAAAGATCAAAGAAAGTTGTCGAAAAAAGAAAGCTTATAGTTCTATCTCAAACAATATAACCAAAACAGTTGAAACAAAACGAACAAGTTTTTCTTTAATTTGCAATACATCTTACCAATATTCATAGAATGGTGGTGACGACAACTATTACATGCCTCCTCTAAGGACATGTTTCCTTTTGCAAAGTTGCGAACCTGAATTCCAAATTCGAATCTTACGAAATTCCTATCCCTAGAATAAAGCCTCTAGTGGCCATAAACTATCGCTATAATGCCTAAAGGCCATCTGGAAGGGATAGAAAATCTAAAGTCTAAACATCATCAATCTGAATGAGATTGACATTATGGTACAAGCATCCATTACGAGCCTAACAGGATTAAAAACTACTGCATTCCAGTCCACCATCCTTCAGCTAATTTTCTCCAACATTGCAAGTTCTTAAAATTTGGTTTCATTCCTCACCAGATCATCCTTTTTTTGGGCCACACAAACCTCTTGACTCCGCTTGTATAGTAATACTTTCAAATTCAAACAATCGGGGTAATAAATTATTAATTATCCCACTGGCTTGCTTCAGAACTTTGATGGTTTCCCGCATGATGCGGAACCAGTATTTAAGGATACAAAATTTTGTTAGCAACATTAAAATGAACTCATAAACGTCAGAGATACCAAAATTTATTAAGAGACACAACACATTAATAAAACGAAAATTGGGTTACCGAATCAGTAAATTTCTCATAGAAGGGCAAAATCCTAACCTCTTCCCAAGTTTTTCCAGCGGCTTCAAGCAAAGCAGCATTGCATGTCTTAAGTTCTATAAAGGAACCTGTGAACATTGACGCTGCCTCCTCCCATCCTCTATTATGTCCCATACACCTGTAAGATTTCTCATAATCAAACATATATTTGATATGTTTATTTGCTTTCATGATTTACTTGCAAAGGAATGCACCCTTATCTTTGAACATCGGTATGTCCACAGAAAGAAATAATATTTACGTTGTCTCCCACAGAAGTTGGAGACAGAATCAATCCAAACTATACAAAAGGAACCATCATTGAAAGCAATGATAAGAATTTGAATCCACACAATCTACAAGTTCGAATAAGCAATTGTACAAGGAATTGCTAGATTTTGTATGGCAAAGGAAAAAAAGTTTATTTGGAATGTTCTATTATACACGAAACGTATGTCCACTTCGATGGGGTATCCAACAGAACTAATAATACAAATAAAACAACAACAACAAATAAGTAGGTGATAAAGGTTCGAGGTTGGAACTTACATGACGGTAAGAATTTCATCAGTTGAATATTTACAAATAGCATGTTGAAGATGATCCGCGGTTTGGCCATCCATTGCTGCAACAGAATAAAAGCTGGAAATGAAATGAATCTCAGCTTCCAAGAAGCCTTGCACATGTTCCTGCATTATCTTAAGGGTCTCCCTCGTTCTCACCGCATCACTGCAGCCAATGCCATCACCCGAAAAAAGAATCTCAACATCAATAACATGAAAAACTGTTGACTACTCAACATCAATAACAAATCCAAACCTAGTTAAAATAAGTTGAGGAATCCAGCCTAACAGTTGAAGCTTTTTTGAAACTTGGACCGCGTCAGCTTGTCCGGCTTTACTCAGAGGACGATCATGATCTATCACAAAACGAAAGTGCAGTTAAAATTAACAAACAATGAAACAATGAAGAAATTTAAAACAAATTCAAAAAAAAAAAAATTTCCATTAAGTTTAATTCAACATATTACATTTCAATATCAGCCATTTCCGCTACAATGACCATTCAAGTTTGTAAATTTTTACCATTCAAACGAAGAAAGTTAATAAATTTAAGAGTGAAAGCAAGTACCACGAAGAGAAGGATACTCCCAGGAACTCTTGGCGTGACGAAGAAGAATGAGACGACGCGCCACTGATTGCGAGGGAGACACCTGTTGTTCCACCGTCACCGGCGGCGTCTCTATCAGCAAACGCCGACACCGTAAACGACCACCGCCACGCATTTTGATCGACGAATTGGGAGGTGGCGACCAATTGTGCAAGTACGTCATCGGATAACCACCTATTCTGCTGCTCATTATCGCCATTGATTTTGTGCTCCGTGAAGAAAGCGTTAGGGTGTTTTAAGTAAAAACAATTATTCTTGGGCTTGATAAGGCTCATTTAAAAAGCCCAACAAGGCCCAAAGTAGAAAACAGACGATGTATTATACGGGGCCATTGCATATCTAGCCTTTCCCGATGTTCACTTTTTAGGAAATAGTCCATTGGTGAAAAAATTACATACCTAGTCTTTCTTAATGTTTAGTTTATAGGAAATAGCCTTTGTAAGACAATAATGCCCTCCACAATTAAACCCTGCAAAATGACTAAATTACCCTCTTACAATGTGTAAGGACGAAACTACCCTTCTCTTCTTCTCCTTCAATTACTGAAGAAAACCAAAACATTCAGAGGCATCTTCTCCATCGTTCTCCTGCAACAAATCCATCGAAGTTGGGCCACTCATTCTTCCCATTTCAAATCCCATTGTCCTCACTGTCGACCGGAATCCACTATTGTTCAAATCCTATCGTTCTCATTGTCGACCAGAATCCACTGCTGTTCAAATCCCATCGTCCTCTCCACTGGAATCTTGTCGGAGACCAAAATCTTGACAGAGCCGCCATCTCCTTCAATTGAGCTTCACTGTCAAGTTTGAAATTGAGCATACACATTCAATGTAAGTCCCGAAATGACAATGAATTTTGAAATGCCATCGTCTCCTTTCGGTATTTTATTGTTGTTTAAGTTTGAAACGTTTTGGATATAATGAGGGATTGAGGGTTTTGGATTTGTTGACCATGAATTGGGGTTTGTGTATGTAGTATTATTGGGTGTAGTTAAGGTGTTTGATGAAATGCCACATCAAGCTTTTAAGAGGCAGTATTGTTGTAGTTAAGGTGTATGTAGTATTGTTGGGTGCAAACACATCGTCCTCACTATCACATGAATAACTAGAAATGCAGCTACATCCATTCAACAACATACTTCAGAGGTTAAGAGGCAACAGTAGATTGAAATGACAAATGTGCATAGGAAACACATTGCTAGTGACCGTAGAACTTAAATGTGCAGTGGACAGAACTGAAATAATTTGCTAGTGCCTAAACTAGGAAATGTGTTTCTGAAGAAATAGACTACCCCAATGCACTTTGGTGAATAGTGTTGTATAGTTTGTTTGCACATTCATGGTGTTGTATGGTTTAGTGAGGAAAAGGTTTAGGAAATTTGTATGCGTTTTTATGTGGGTTTATAGTGTATGTATATTAGTTTGTGTTAAACACTACTGAACCAACCTTAACAGGTTTATGTATCTTTTGTGTTCATTGGAAATGTTATTATGTATGTCTTTTTGTGACGGTTTATGGTGTATGTATATTTGTTTGTGTTGATCACTGCTAAACCAAAACAGGTTTAGGATTAATGTGTTGGTTGTGTTGGTTGTGTTGGTTGTGTTGGTTGGTTTTGTTATTGGCTGTTGTTATTGATTTTGTTATTGGCTGTTGTTATTGATTTTGAAAACAGAAGATGAGCTAAGCTCGAGAGGAATGTTATAGGCCTGAGAACCATACATAGGCCTAAAAGAATTGTTTCTAGACACTTACCTAAACTGAATTACAGTAATTGTTATACTGTAATTATTTTGTTACAATTATAAAAAATTTTGAGCCCTGGAAATAAGTGAACTAAGCTCGACTTAAATGTTTTGAGCACATGTATAATATTGTTATTGATTGAAATCTTTATTTTTTTTTCAGGGTCTAAGGATACCATGTCTAGGTTGTTAGTTCAGTGCGGTGAGCATTAGAAGGGTAACCGTTTACCGGTCTTATTTCATTTTCAGTAAGTCTAACAAAAAAAGACAACAGAGCGTATGATGAATTGGTGGAAACGATATACCAGCGGACAGGGGTTAGTAGAGACAAAGTTGAGTTGAAGCTAACTTCACATATGAAAATGAAGGTTGATACAATTATATTGTCTGTTATGAGTGACGACAATATTATTAGGATTTTGAGTATTAGTTGGCATTATTCTATATCAAAACGATATTTGCTTTGCATTGTGTTGTTGTCCTTAGTTACATGGTTTGTCAAGCTTCAAGGAAACTGGACAACATTTCAAGCAAAATGTTGCCTTCGTTTGAGGAAATCGCTAAATGTCTACAAAGGTAATTAGACATCTTTCCTCTTACAAGGCTTAGGCGCACACAATCACACACACACAATTCATTCATAAGTGTCCCTGCATAGTTGTGCCAAATTAGTATAACACATTCACATATTTTAGTGTGCTCATGCATTGAACTCATTGCCATACATTGTAGAAATCCATGTAATTAGGAATAAGTCTAAGAAATTGCATACTCATGTGATCTTGTGTTTATTTTTTTAAATGTAAGTGATTTCAACTTGAATATATTCTTAAATGATTCCTTGTTGAGTTTCGTTTGTTTCGGTTACTCACTCATTTGATTTCGAGTTCAAACTAGGAAGTTAAGAAACTTTACGTTCCTTAACAATTTGTTGTCTTTGTCTTCGTATATTGAGTTGAGTTCACATCCAATTGTCAAAGTTTCGTAGTTGTCCTTGTGTGTAAGTTAGCCACAGTTCATAATCCGATCTTTTTCAAATTTTCTTCTTAGAATGAAATGTGAGGGAATGGAGTGAATTTAAAAGAATTCAAGAGAGGGAAAAACGAGCCAATCAAGGGCTGCCACATCACCTCAACGTGTGGCTAGCGTGTGGCACACGTGGGCAGAGAGCAGCCTTGGCAGTGTGTCACACGTGGCACACCAAGGTTTGCCTTTGGCCAATCTTGGTCTTCTCGTGCACCTCTCGTATTTTTCGACCGTATTCGGGCCTCCAAACTTCGATTTTGAATCCGTCTTCGGATTACGAATAGTGACTCCCTCATACACAACGAAGACTACAAAAATTTATAAAAAGGTTGAGAATTCATTTTGGAAAATGATGACGAAGACAACTCAACAAATGAGAACGCAAAGTAGCGTAGCTACATCGTTTGGACTTGAAACCTAATGAATGAGTAACCGAAATGATCGGAACTCAATAAGGAATAATATGAGAACATGTTCAAGTCCAAAATACAATAAAAATAAACAAATAAACACAATGTCACACAAGTGTGTCATATTTAAGTGATAGTGATAAAACATGCAATTTTACAATGTTTGTCTATATGAGATCAATGCATGAGCATACTTAAATGTGTGTAAATGTGTTATACCAAATGTTTGCACAATGATGCAAGGACACACATGAATGAATTGTGTGTGTGTGTGTGTGTGTGTGTGTGTGTGTGTGTGTGTGCGCGCGCGCTTATGCCTTGCAAGAGGAAGAAGAAGCTTGATACCTTGGCATCCAAGTATGCAATTTTCCTCTTGAAGACGATATTTGCATAAGACGTTGCTTTTAACCTTTGAAGCTTCTTTTCTCCAAGAATCACCTAATCAACACCTATTACAAATATAGAGTTTTGCAATGGAATCAAGCCAATACAAATCAAGGACCTTACAATCTTGTTGTTGAGTGATTTTTTAACATAGAGCAAGAGAAGTCTTGGCAAGGAGTGTGAGGCTCCTATAGGTTTGAGCAAGGATATTCTCTAGCGGCATGCTATGTGTCTCGGCTAGAGAATATGCAAGTTCTTCTCTAGTGGGAATAAATAAGGAGGAATCCAATAGATTGTGATACATGAGAGTTGATCATATTAGAGGGTGTATTCTTATTTAATTAGTGAAAAACATTTTGCCGGTGATTATGGATTCAACCCGTGGGCGTTTCCTCTTCAGAGGTTTACCGCGTTAAAAATATCGTGTATCAAGTTTCTCTTTCATTATAACCTTGATATTTGTATTCTTTAATCAAATGGATCTTAAAGACATTGTAATTGATTACATTCTTGTGAGTTGAGAATTTTGATTGTATTGATATCTTTTGTATTTACTTATATTATTGAGACATATATATTGAATACAATTATTTGGTAATATCTATATCTTTGGTATTCCCTCAACATGTATTCATAGGCTATGTTTGATCTAAGTTGAAAATGCTTGTTAATAGTCTATGCATGTTCATTTCCATGTATTGTGGTGTTATATAAGCTATATAGAGGGACAAACTTTTGTTTGTTACAAGGGATCGAAGAAGGCGTTAAAACCTATTCACCCCCCTCTAGGTTAGCTTAAGGCAATTTAACCGTAATTGTATTTTCAATTGGTATCAGAGCGGGTCATTAGAAGTCACTTGACGAGATCCGGTTTATACTCACGTGTGAATTGCTAGGATTTTGTATTCATGGTTTTACAAGATGATGTTATATCCAAAGGGGCTTCTAACTTTAGACCTCCTCTTCTCAAGGGTCACATCTACGAGTTTTGGAAATTGAGGATGAAGGCATAAATTCGCTTTATTGATGAGAGAGCTTGGATGACCGTTGAAGACGGTTATCTCTCACCAAACAAGAGACTTGAGAATGGTACCATCGTTTCTAAGCCTAGAAGTGAGTGGTCTACTAATGAGTTTGAGTTGGCGAAATGGCATAATCGGGCAGTGAATGCTATTTTCAGAGGTGTGGATAGTAGGCAATTTTCCTACATCCAAAATCTATAGACGGCAAATGAGGCGTGTGATACTCTCCAAGTCACCAATGAGGGGACTAAAATGGTGAAGAAGTCTTGTCTTCAAATGCTCACATCTAAGTTTGAGATTTTGCAAATGTGTAAGGAAGACAAGTTTGTTGACATTCAGGACAAGCTTCTAGATATTACCAACCAATGCCAAGCTCTTGGCACTCTAATCTTCAGAGAGCGAATCGGAAGATCCTAAGATCTCTACCTAAGAGGTTCAAAGCTAAGGTATCAGCCATTGAAGAGAGCAAAGATATTGACGTTATGAGCTTAGATGAGTTGCTAGGATCTCTTCAAACTTATAAGGCTAGCACGAAACCAAAGACTAAGAATAAGGGTTTAGCTCTCAAGGTCGTCAAAGAAAATAGTAGTGATGATGACGAGGAGGTGGCTTTATTGGTTAGGAAGTTTATGAAGTTCTTGAAGAGATGTGCCAAACAAAGTGGCAAGTTCTCTAAGGAAGTCAAGAAGCCACACACTCTAAGTACAATGAGGATAGGCATGACAAGAGTAAAAGCAAGGTTGAATGCTACAAGTGCCATGGCCTTGGTCATTTTGCTTCCGAGTGTCCAAAGATGTTTGCAAAGAAAGATAAGAAAGGGAAGGCAATGACGACCACTTAGAGTGATGGTGAAGACTTTAGTGATGAGGAGAGCTCTAGTGAGGAGTCTTCTAGTGAAAAAGAGCTTGTTAGCAACTTCGTTGCTTTCACGGCCTCTCACTCAACTTTAGAGAGAGTTATCAAGTTTCCTTAGATAAGGAAGTTGATTCAAATCTTCAAAAGCAATCAAGTTTGGATTCATCTCATCTTAATCTTTTGGCTAAAGTGAAGAGCTTTGAAAGAGAATTGGAAGTAGCTTTAAGAGAGATTGAAGAAAAGGAAGATTTGATCAAGACACAAATGGATGAGTTTGTGACAACAACTCGAAGGCTCTTGGTTGAAAAGAGTGGTCTTTCCAAGTGGCTTAGAGAAGTTGAAGAGATTGTTCGAGAAAAGGATAGGATCATCTCTAGCTTATCTCAAGGAGATTCAAGTGGCTTAGTGGTTGGGGAGAAGCTCATAGTGTAGGGAAAAATAAACAAATAAAAGTGTTACACGTAGCGGAAGCGATACTAAAGACGATTTAGTGACTTTTAAAATTTTTCCTTTATGAACCTTAAACCCTTTTAATCAATAAACATGCATATATATCAACAAAAGTAAATTACCTCGCGTGATCCGATTGACTTACGTCGATGGTAATCCGCAAGACCTTCAATCCGAGCACGAACGTGGATCACCTAGGAGCGTGGTCTCCATTTCCTTTGAATTGCAAACCTGTGAATGGACCAAACAAATACTTTCTTTTCTTTGTTAGTCACAAAACAATCAAAAGAATGTCAAAATTATTCCGGTCACTTTTGAGTTCACAATCTTATGATCGAAACTCGCGTGAACCTAGATCGATATCGTATACACAAGCTTATTGATGTTTAAGCAATTGTATACTATCAAAGAATAATTTTTCACTCCTTTTTGTCTCTCTAGAATAAAAACTCTCTTAGAATTAAGAAGAAGAAGAAAGAAAATAAAAACTCAAGCACCAATTAATTGATGTGGCCGAACCCTATAAGAACATATATATAGGTTGGCCGAATTTTTCTTCTTTTTCCTTTAGGGTTGCCGAATTCTATGTAGTATCTAATTAGGGTTGGCCGAATTTCATCATGTCACTTATATAGGGTGACTAAAATTCAACCCTAATTCTTTTTAACTTTAGAGACTTCAAACCCTAATCCAACTCTTTTATTTTTATTCTTTTATTTGACTAAATAAAAAAAAGACTCCTTATTTGATTAAATAAATAATACTAATTTATTTATTTACTTATCAAACAAGTCTTTTACTTTTAGGAAAGATTTGTTTCTTTAATTAAACAATTAATCAATAAATCAATTAATTCTTATTTAATTAAAACAAATGAAACAAAATAATATTTTTAGGTCAAAACCTTAACCTAGCCGCCCCACTTATATATAAGATGGGCCTAATATTATTTTCCTATTTCATTTAATCCATTGGACTTTAAATAAAAAAGCCCACATGTGAACCAGACCCATTCTTACTAAAAGAAACAAGCCCACATGTCTTTCATTAATATATTAATATAAATAATGTGCAAATTATATTCTTAATATATTAAATGCAATTCTAGATGGACCCTTAAATTGGTCCGGTAGAATATATCAAGTGATCCATGCAAGTCCGTGTGGATTGGGGATCTTGGCGGGCCATCTAAATTTAAGCTTCAATAGACATAACCTAATCACAATCAACAAATGATTCACTTAGGTCCGATCCATTAATTTTAACTCATTCCACTAAAGAGCTAAAACTGAACTCTTAAATAAAGATAGAAAAGGAAGATGCTCCTCATTCATACCCTAGACAATCATATTGGAGATAGTGTATCCTCGTGATTAATATCAGTAATCGCCAAGAGTTCATAGACCGCCTATAACTCTCCAAGTTACCATATTTACTCATATGACCACGTTTTGAACTTGGATATTTTGACTTGTCCAGAAGCCATGTTTTCAATAGACACTATTGAAAACTCAACGTTGAGATTTAATATCCAATTACCTCAAAACATCCATATGATGATATTATACTCTCATTTAATTAAATGGAGCCACGATGTCCATATCTATAAATGAAGTCCTCTATCGATTAACAAATGAATATCACCAAACTATCGAGGATAGACTATGCGATATAATCGTACTCATTGATAACTCAAATGATATCACTTGCAACCATAAGTCCATCATTTATCTCAGGATTAAGATAGACTCTCCGATTGTCCTGATAATGAAAAGACTATTATCTATTGACGGTTCTAGATAAAGCTTTTCATTGTGATCCAGTTCAATGCACCCAGTGCACTAGATCCTTTTGCTCGAAGACACTCCGATGATTTTAGACTCATCATATCTCATTTGATCCCACTCAAATGCTAGCAAAAGAATTCTACAACTTTAACAAGATAAAGGTGCCCAACCTTTAACTTAAGTTGTGAACAATATTCAAGACTAACTAAAGAATTGTGTCTACCACATACATATCCAGATGTACGAACAATTCTTCTTTTCCCATAGTCTTTAGACCTTATGATTATTTACTTTGACAATTATAATACAAACTATAAGTGCTATACGATTTGTTAAACCAGAAATCACTTTATTAATATGAAAAAGATTGTTAATTACAACATTACACTCTTGCTATTGAGCATAATCCTAACACATAGTAGCATCACTTCCTACAAGTAAGGAGAGTGTCATTGATGACAAGATACCTCATAAGAAGAGATGTTCCAAGACCAAGAACAAATTGAAGAACAAGGTACTCCTAGAAACTCCCGTTTGTGCTTCTTCACATTCGGAAGGTAAACTCTCTTCTTTTATTCCCATATGTTATTTTTGCAATACCGTAGGCCATATCAAGCCCAAGTGCTTCAAATTTATTGAATGCCGCAATTTAGAAAATGCATATAGGGATAAAGAGATTGAGCTTCATTTTAAGCATGCTAGGGCTTAAGAAAATAGAAAGCATGAAAATGTTTCAAAGCATGTTAAAATTGTTTAGAAAGTGAAGAATGTGAACCTTGTTAAGTTTGACAAAGCATGTGTTGCTAATAATGTTGAAAAGAAAAGTATCAATGATATTCTTGTGGATCAAGTGGTAGATAGCCTATATTCTAGATTCAACATTGTTTTCAAAAGGGATCTTGAAAATGTTTGTGTAGATTCACCCAAGACCAAGTTGTTCAAGGGTGAGTGCTCTTACCATTGAGTAAGTTGCACATGTGAGTTAGCTTGAAGATTAGTGTCAAGTTGTTAAGAAGCTTAGCTATCTAGCTTCGTATCTTTATAACTTGGCATGAACTTAACTATCTCACATATTTGTTATGATAGTCGAAATCTATTGATTAACTTTAGATAAGTTCTTTTATGGAATCTATATAGTGATATTTTTGTTAAGACTTTTGAAGAAAGTCGTTTTTATATATGTTTGAGTTGAAATGCTAAGTCTTTAGACTCTTGGATTGACACACCAACAACTTGTTGTCATGTGGACAAACAAGCCAAGAGGAATCATAAAAAGGGTGAAGACTTTACATTTGATGAAAAATTGCTTGCAAAGGTATCTCTATATCATATTGCTTACTTACTTGATTTTTCATCTGTCGACTCAATTGTTTGCACTACTTCATGAAGCATGTCATGTTAGAAAACTAGTATAGTATTTGTATGATTCTCATTGACATTGCACTGTTATAGACCATCGCAGTTACACCCGTGCAGTGGTGTTTTGGCATGTGCGAATGAAACCAACGTACTGATGCCTTCTTACCACCTTGTTTGTGCTAGAGACTCAACCTCCAATTTTGACTTTGTGTTTTCCACTTCTTAGACCTACACAACTCATAAATACAAACTAAACTTGCCTTATTATCCAAAAAGGCAAAAATTTAAAACAAACAACTTAAAAACATTAAATTATGGGTTTCACAATGACTTTTCTCCAAAACTTAGACTTACCGAAACATTAAAATGCACAAAGAACTCAATCATAAAAGTAGAGTTTTAGTTAAATGAGAAAAGAAATTGTGAACTCCTAATGTGCACTAAAAATGTTCAATGCTATGCACTCAAAGTAGGGCATGGGTCAACCAAAGGAGGTTTGACCGGATTCGGGAGTCTACTCTTTTTGACAACCCAAATAGGTGTCAATGGCTTATTCAATTTTTTTCGCTCCGTTTGTCCTCACTTGACTTACTAGGTCTTTCCTAACCCAAATTTGTTTGACTTTTGGTTGGTACATTCTAGACCTTCTTTGACTCATTCTTAAACTTTGAAAACTAAAACATTGAGTTTTAATGTGCCCTTTTTTGGCACAAAAGTAACAAGTCAATGGACGGAAAGAAAAACTCCATGTTTGGTAATGGATGTGGGGTCCTCGGTGATGCCTAACTTGGAGGGATTTCATCTCTTGCTTCATCGTGTCAAGTTGGACTAGAAAATCACACTCTTTGACCTTAGCGAGCTTCAATTCCTCCTCTTTCTTGTTTAACTGTTCTTGCAACTCCATCACATTGTTGGTTGATTTCTTAACCATAATGAGCCTCTTTCAAAACCTCCTTGAGTTTTCCTCCTTAAACTCAGAAAATTAGGCTAAATCTTCTAGGTTCCTTGAAGTTACTTTCTCATTTTCTTCAAGCACGAAGACTTGTTCACCTAGTTCTTCACTTGAAGTTGAGAATTCTTGTACCTTCTTTTTTAAAAGCCCATTCTCGGCCTTTAACATCCTCACTTCTAGCATAAGCTTTTTATTATTTTTTTCTAGCTCTCATATCTCCACAAGAGTTCTTTTTGCCAACTTTTCATCTTCAAGCTTAATCGCCTCTTGTTTTAACAAGCAATCATGGTTGCCTTCTTCAATTTCGGTTACCATCTCAAAAAGCTTGCACAAGATCAACTACTCTGCTCTTCTTCTTTCTTAACTTAGTAACCTTTAACACTAGGCAACTATCTTCTCGTCTATCCTTGGGTTGGTTACCATTGAACTATACACTCTTGCCTCCATGACTGAAAGCTATATCCATAGTGTTACAGTCGTGAGAACCAATTGGATAAGAGAGTGAGTCATGGATGTCTTGGTGCGATTTCTCTAACTTAGAGTTCTTCAAACTTCTAGGAAGAGGTATGGGCGGTGCATCTTGTTTTGGTGATTTGGGAAGTTGTCGCCTTGGTTCCGGATTTGTCACCTCAACCTCGTATTTCTTTTCTAACAACTTCTCCCACATTCCTTCCGTTTGTACATTTTCATTTCCTTCGACGGTAGCCTCTTTGTTGCTATCTCCTAAAATTCTTTCGTTTTGAAGGATTGCCAATTCTCTAGCTTACTCTGGTTGACTCGGGAATCTCCCCCTCTCTTTTTTTTGTAACAATTCTGCCAATTGCACGATTTGGGACTCGATCATGTGAATGGAGTCCTCCATCTTGTTTGATTGTCTGTCATTTTCCCACATGTATCTTTCTAAGTTTTCTGTGTTTGCTTGTTTTGTTTAGTTTTGAGATTTATGTTTATGAGATGATTTCTAATAGTTTTTTGAAATTATTTTATATATTATATCATATTCATTGGGCTATATAATTATTATTTTAATAAATAATGTTTTAACAAGATTTTAATAAATAATTTTGATAAATTAGTTAAATGGGTAAACGGGATGGGGATGGGGAAAGCATACCTTGCCTCGCTTTGGCCCGCTCCATCTATTGTGGGGTTTTATGAGGGGATATGTTTCCAAAAAATAAATGGTGCTGGGTGTGGGGAGGGCCATCCCCCCCCCCCACACGAACCTGTCTCATTGTCATCCCTAATTATAATAAATGAGATGTGCCAATTGAAGAATTGTAAAAAATCTATCACAACTTTTAGATCTGGTATATTCTAGTAATATGTTGTTGCGAATGGCAAAATTGGTTTGTAATGTAATACACAGTTGTTGAGAGAAAAGAACAAAGAATATCATATGGTCTAGTGTTTTATTTCAATAAGGGTATTTCATGTCAATAATAAAAAAGTAGGGATATTTAGGTCAAAAACCTTATTTTTAAAAAAATGCTTAATTATTTTGAAAAGCTCCACCCTGTGAGTGTTTACCTATTAGAGGATTAAACTTTACTAGTCAATGACCTAATGCTAGACATCACAACCACTATCACAACATTCGTGGCACCTAAGGTGTCAATTGGTGAGTGGATACTCATTAATGTTGATTTATCTCACTTACTCATGTATCCACTTACCAATTGACACATCAGCTACCATATGAGTTGTGATTGAAAAGTTGTGATAATGGTATTGTGATGTCTAACATTACTCTTAAAATAAACAAATGTCAAAAGTTCAATCAAACAACTCTAAAAAACTCAAGTAGAGGTTTATAGAGCTTTTAAGACAGTAGAAAGCCCAAACAAATAAGCATTAAGCATAGAGTTACCAAATCGTCCTCCTATGCCTCTACTTCTTTCAATTCTCTATTTCATGCCTCTATTGTATTGATTCTGACCTCCGTAGAAAATTTTGTTCTCCACTTGAACACTTGTACTGATTCCGTGTTTGTCTTCCAAAGTTGTTAGATGTAATATTTGCAGATGCACTTGTGAGGTCAACGGTGTGTGATCAAGTGTTGAGTTTTTCCATTCTAGACTCATGCTTATCAACGGAATTGATCATGTTCACTTAATTCTGCATCATGGCTAGCTTGCTTGACAAGCATGACCCAAAATTATAAACTCGTCATCTTTTCTTATGTCTCGAACATATGGATTGAATTTGTGCATGACACGTTGAAAAAATATATCCCAAACTAGCTCATCAATGTGAAGGTTTCTATTTATGGCATGCCTTTTCTCTTTTCCTCTTTTAATATGATTATGCAATTTTATAGTAATATTGTTTTTATTATTTATTTGTGAAATGGAAAACAAGAGTGCATTTTAATCAAATGGGAGTTCAATAGTACGACAACACTTGGTTAGTGCTTTGACAAAATGGCCACAAAGGCCTTCCAGGCTTCGTTTGTGGTGGATCCCATACACTCTTTCAATAATTGCATAGTTGAACTTTTTTACAATTTTCAATTTTGGAGGCTTTTTGACGTTTTATATACTAGGTTTGGAGATATGCAATTTGGTTTACCCTTGGTCTTCCCCATAGTGATTGTTGACAAAACAATGATACACAGATACAAGGAGGTCACATTTGAGTCATTCATTTGCACATCAACAAAGGAAAGGCCTTTGTATTTGTAAACTGGTAGAGCCAGACAACTCTGTTTGCCCCAGCTAAGAAATCAAGAAAAGTACGGAAAGATAGAAAATGAAACATTGCATTGGATGGAAAGTAGTAATAATATACACCCCTCATTTGGATTTCCCCACAATCTGCGCTAGTAAAAATTTGACTCAGGTGCAACAATGTTTGGTGGTAGTCTTTCTGCACCACGAGTACTATGAGCAATCTGTATAGATTTTCCTACATTACCTACCAAGCAGTATATAATTAACATTAATACTTTATAAAGATTATAAATACAAAACACTTGAAAGTAGTAATAGATGTAGAAAGCAACAAGCTAGCCAAAAAGGAAGAGGGAAAATGCAAAATCATAACATATACCTTTATAGAAATAATGCAGTAAAAAACAACTTTCTCCAAATAGCTTCGATGTTGGATGGATATAGAAATCTAAATCAATTTAGGGGGGAAATACAGATATTAGTTGATTTTAAATTAGTGGCATAGTTTTACTTGTATGCGTACGAATACTGATGAAACATGCATAAGTGCAAAAAGGCAAAACCAAAACACAAACAAACCACCTAAGTATAAACATTAATATCTAAATTCCAAAGCATACACTAAATGTAATTATCACAGCCTAAGTTTGAAACCTCCGAAAAAGTTATAATTCAAGATCAAAAAATCTATTCTAAACATGACTCAACACCATTTAAGAAACATAAAAGCAAAAGAAATAGATAATTTCACAACTGTCAAAATTATAAGAGGTAGTCAACAACAAAAAGAATAAACTCTACCGATTGAACAAGATGATGCCTTGAAATTAAAGGACCCTATAGCAAAGTATGTCAACCAATTATGCAGCTCTAAGCAAGCAAAGATATTTATAATTAAAATTGGGATAATCAACCCAATTCAAGTAGCAAAACAAAGAATTTGTATCTCACATTTCATATTCTTCCATTTTGCATACCAACCAATAACCACATCAAGCACATTCGGGTTCACGTCCATTGATAATAAAGAGCCCAAAATTATAAAATCTTTCACCAAACAAAGAAACATAAGAAAAATCTCTATTTCAACAAACTTAGATACCCAATATATACTAAAAATAAAAAGGAAACTCCAAATCATATAACAAAAACACTGGATTCAATAGTAACGATCTGCTTTCAAATTAAAGAAAAATTAAAAACTTGTATCAAGCTCAATTGGTATAATTGTCTCAAAAACAAAACAACTCCCAAGTCAACTCCTTATATGATCAACAACTATCAACTACAACCTCAAGTAATCACTTCAACCTAATCAAACTAATTTACTATATATATATATATAAACAAAAACCAAAAGCTATTCAAAAAATCAGAACCTGGAATTCAGTCCATTGTCCTCCTTTCTCCTCTAAATCTCTCTCTTGGTTCACCCTCCCTCTTCTTTCTCTTTTCTCTTTACCACTTTTTGGCCTGTACAATAAAAGGAAATTACATGTAAACAATTCTGTAGTAGAATATGTATCTTGTAACTACTTCAACTTAATCAAACTAATTTAACTACAAAAAAAATAAACCAAAAAGCAAAACACTACTACAAAAATGTTAAAAGACATCGCTAAAAGACATCGGTTTTTGGTAACCGATTTAAAAAAAAAAAACTTTAAACATCGATTTTCAAAAAACATCGGTTTGTAGGAAAACCGATATTAAAAAAAACATTTAAACATCGGTTTTTATAAAAACCGATATCTTAAATATTGAGTTGAAAAGACAACAGTTTTTTAAAAAACCGATATTTAAAAAAAGCGTTTAGACATCGGTTTTCAAAAGCAAAATTCTACAATGCAAATCTGACCTATATCCACATTCAAGTGCGCATATCTAAAAATACTCAACGTTATTTGCTCAAATTTTGACACAATAGACATGCAAACAAACACTTTTCAATCATAAAATATTCCAAAAATCGATTTGGAAAAGTGTGAAAATGAGTGATGAAAACAGCTCACTCGCGGATTCACGAATCGCTTCTGACCTTTGATTGAATAATTGATCATAACTTTTAAAATACCGCCCATAATTTTACGTTATTTATACCATTGGATTCATATCGAAAAATTGAAGAATCCAATGTGGACAAAAAAAAATTATTTCATTGCCAAAAGATACAATTTTAAGGAAAAATTTTACACAAAAATATCTCCAATCGCTTCTGACATTTAACAGAATAATTGATCATAACTTTCAAAATATTACCTAGAATTTTACGTTATTTATACCGTTGGATTTATATTAAAAAATTGAAGAACCCATCATGGACAAAAAATTTTATTTCCTTGCCAAAAGATACAATTTTAAGGAAAAACTTTGCACAAAAATATCTCCAATCGCTTGACCTTTGAGTACTCATGAATAATTGATCACAACTTTTAAAATACCGCTTAGAATTTTACATTCTTTATACCTTTGGATTCATATCGAAAAATAGAAGAATCCAAATCGGACGAAAAAATTTATTTTGCTGCCAAAAGATATAGTTTTAAGGAAAACGTTTGCACAAAAATAACTCTAATCGCTTCTGACATTTGACTGAATAATTGATCATAATTTTCAAAATACCACCAGGAATTTTACGTTCTTTATACCGTTAGATTCGTATCGAAAAATCAAAGAACCCAGCGTGGACAAAAAAATTTATTTTCTTGCCAAAAGATACAATTTTGAGGAAAAAGTTTGCATAAAAATATCTACAGCAGAACACAAAACCACACTATAAAAAATTAAATGAAAAATAAACCCACCAATAAAATTTATTTAATATATATATGTTTGTAGTAGAAATTAGAATTTTGATTAGTTGAGTAAATTTAAATTTATCAAACAAGTTTTTATTTTGTTATTTTGTTATTTTGTTATTATTTTTATTTTAAATTTCTAACAACTCATATATGTTATATATAAATATTATGCAATTGTTAACACATCCAATCTTATATTTAGGTTGTAAAGGCTTACCACTTTGACTTTGAGGTTGGAAGTTCAATTCTTCAATTGTCATTATTATCAGAGGTGGAGCGGGCCGGCGACGGTGGGATTAATTTTTGTAATACATCAATTTTACATAAGGGTTTTTAAATCGGTTTTAACTAAAACTGATATCTTTTCTTTGTTTTTACATCGGTTAAAAACCGATGTCTTTTGCCCTTTTTTTTTTTTTTTTTTTCTAAATCACTCGAAAAGACATCGATTTTAAAAAATTTGAAAAACCGATTTCTTCCATATAAAAAAACCTGATTTCTTTTGTGTTTTTTGTAGTAGTGAAAGCAAAACAATATATGATATTATAAGTATATACAGAGAGAACGAAATCCGTAAATTCCCAATAAAAGCACTGAACTTTGATCCCTAAAACTACACAATCCTCCACATGCTATCAACAACTGAATAGCTCAATTGAATAACTCCACACAAAAGCCAAATTAAAATTGCATAATAAAAAAAACATGAATCACCTGTAGTGAGAGACTTGGAGCAACGATCTTCTCTTTTGTTTGTTTTATGGATCTCTAATTCCCTTGTTTTTTGTATGCATCTCAGATATATATCCGTGTTCATGTCTATCCCCAAATCTCATAGTTATCTTTTCACTTTTTGAGTTTTTATTTTGTTATCTCTGCTCTCTCTTTTCTATCAATTGAAATCCACATTTTGTTATCGATCAAAGTCTAGTTTTTTAACAAAAAGAGATTGAAATCTCAAGAGTTCAGAGCAGAAAGTTTTTGAAAGGAGCAAGAAGCATGATTCATGAAAAACAACAAACCCTAACTGATATGGGATTGAATCTCATTTAAGAAATCTAGAAAATTAGAATAAAAATTGCATAAGAAAAAATGTGAATTACTTGTAGTGAGAGACCCGGAGCAAACTATCCTTTTCTTTTGGTCTGGAGGTGGGAATGGCTATGATATCTATCTCTGTTGATGTCTATCTTCTAATAACAATCGTGATCTCTCCACCATTTCTTTAGTCAATTATATTTTTTCTTTTCTTATCGGATTAGTCTACAGCTTGGACTGTAACCATTTTTTTTTTCATTCACTTTTGTATCCATCGCTTGGACTATAATCATTATTTTTTCTTTTAGGATAAATATAGATAGATAAAAAAAATCAAAGAAATTAAAAGAAAAAAAAAAGGGAGGCTATAATTCAAGCTCAACTTCGCTCTTTTATATATAGTATAGGATATATATATATATAAATAGTTTATATATTTTATTCTCCTCCCACTCTCTTTAATTAACACAATCCCATGCGTTAACAAACCCACCAATTATTGGGCAAAATCATATCGAAGTATGTATACATATTTTACAAATATATATATATATATATATATGTGTGTGTGACAAAAAGTACTTATATATATATATATATATATATGAAAAAATAGTACTCAAATCCAACATTATATTCTTCCAACCAGAAAACCCTTTATAAAACTATATACACAGTATACATTTTGTTAACTGAAATTTACCAGCGAAGTAAATTTACAATTAATGACTTTAATGGACCACGATCAGAATTGATCATGGTTGGAGGGATATCACGTAGTTCGATACATAAGAATTCCAGCAAAAGAAATTCAATATAATGAGGGTTTAAAAAAGTAGGACAATCGTTTGCATTATATTATAATGGAGTGGAATACAATGAATAGCTTTACGTAATGTAAATATAATGCTTAACAATATTCTCCACCGGTCACTATAGGCAAAGTCTGACATAGTTGGTGGTGCAGATCTCGTGCATGTCGATAAGTAGAAATAAGGCTGTGTGTTTAGGGTTTCAAAAGCAGTCCCCTTTGGGTCGAGTATAATGTCATATATATAGGTCTCATTACTTGCCATGCACTCCTAAAACTTTGGTTTAGGGTTTTAGCAATTACGGGACATTCCTTAGTGATAAGTGAAGATATCGTGTGGAATCCAATCCCAAAAATCAAGTGATTCTTTCTTGGGTGGATTTTGGCAAACTCCGCTTTTAAATGGGACTCCTACATGGCGGGAAAGAGTCCTCCTCTCTAATGATAAAAAAACCCTGGCGTTTTAGTGTTCCTCTTTGTAGCTTTAAACTCTGATCTTTTAGATTCGCTGGTTTTACCTTGGTGGCATCCTTTTCTAGTATTCTGGCTGTCCGGTAGGCTAGTTCTTTGTAGTGTCAGGATATCCAGATGTCCTTCTTCTTGCTGTGTCAAGAGTTCGACCGGTCCCTTGGCCACCTGGATGTCGGGATACCGATTGATGCTATGACGAGCTATCGAGATGATGTAGTTGTGGGGTACCTAATTTATGCAAGAGCGGGGTATCTGGTCTTACATAGAAGTGGGATACCCAACATACAAGGAAGCGGGGTACTAGGACTGTATAGCGTGGTATGTAGGATTTCATTTTTATTATTTCAAAATCTTCATGCTCTTAACCTTGCTTTGGCTCTACTGGGTATATATCTCGATATATCGATCTGGATTTTCTTCAAGAGGTGCCGGGTGTTGCCTACTAAAGACCTTTTTCCTTGGCATTTGGGTGAAAAATTCTTTTTTGGTCTTTGACCAATTTTGGCGGTTAATATAAGTCCCTTCTGACTTGAACACCGGTATCTAGCTCGTTGTTGGAGTTAGGATTCATGGTTTTGCTTGAAGGATTTAACACCCTGATCGATTTTTTACCCTGTCTAGCTGGATTTTACTATCAGAGAAGCAATCTTTCTCGGATTTGCTAGTATTAAATGCTCTAACCATGTGTCGAGCGAGGACTGCTTAGTAAGTTCAAACGAGCTGTTTTTGGCCCTATTTTCTCGAAACCGTCTCCTGCACATTCTTGGTAATTGGTTTGTTGTTTTCCTTTCTCGTTCTAGTAACCACCCGCTAATCATCTATAAATATATTCCTTCTATTCTTAATTCATTCACACCTCCTTAGAATTTCAAAATTAGAATTAGCCTTCTCTTCTTTCAAGTCTTTACTCTTCCCAAATTATTTTCTTCTCTTCTTCTCTGTAATGGCATCCTCGCAATACCTTACCCCGGCGTCACCATAAACTTTTGACAGTTTGGAACCTCTTTTCAATATGGAGGAAGCTGACTCTGGTGATAATCTTCCATCGAAAAAAATAAGGAATGATGATGATGATGTCGTGGGGAGTTTGGTTCTATCTCAGCGCCGCTGTTTAAAACAAGATGTAGTTGTCGGTTCGGATGAAAAAAGTGTTAAGCACGAAGGGATCCCGACTGGAATTTTGATTGAAGGTGTCCGAGATAGGATTCCTGACTTCCCTACTGATGGTCGGCTTATTCCTTCTTCCATTTGTACTGTCGACACCTTATCATGCTTGAGGAGCGAGTACTAGATCCCGGATAACATTACTCTTACTGGGATTTCGATGTGTATTACCCCCTAAAGGTCATTT
Organism: Acer negundo; assembly: GCA_035582765.1. Taxonomy (NCBI): domain Eukaryota; kingdom Viridiplantae; phylum Streptophyta; class Magnoliopsida; order Sapindales; family Sapindaceae; genus Acer; species Acer negundo. The sequence goes on from CM069233.1 coordinate 15,140,719, forward strand.
TCCCATTCATGTATCCGCTTTTGAATGCGGGGTTAGGCTACCCTTTTATCCCTTTCTTCGTAAGACGCTTCATGCTTTTGAATTGGCCCTGTTACAACTCTCACCGGGTTTCTGGAAGCATTTGACATGACTTTTGGTTCTCTGGCTTGAGTAATGCA